>OX632363.1:72511-332176 GCA_951751655.1 Ophion costatus | reverse complement strand
AGAGTTGACCGGCCTGGCCGAATTAAATAGGTTTTCGTCCACGCGAATACGTGTACACACGCGAGAGAGGTATTGGAAGGAATGATTGAACCGAAAGCCGAGTCGAGATCATCCCATGATCGTCGAACAAGAAAGGGTTAACAATTTTAGCCTACCCTTCCGTTTCGTGAATCGGTCACCACCGTGCGTGTGACCGTGTGTGAAAATGGATCAAACAGAACTCATCTTTGATCACGTCCCGTGTGCGAACAAGGGTAACGAGCATATACGATCGTTATTTGGTCGTACAATATTCGGCGTTCCGGTGTTAACGGTAATTGAAAAAATAAACCTCCGCAATCGCTACCAACAAATGCAAATTACTCTGTCGAGAAAGTCTGTTCAATCGCCATCGGAAATCGACAAATATTTTCGTGTGTAATTAATCGAAGGCTCATGGGAGATTCGTGGCGGGTGTCCGGCCGCTGTGCAGCGCGAAAAACTCGCGGGAAATCGCTAGGTTTCTTCATAGATTAACGCAGTTCCATAAAAATCCGCTAGGTGGCTACAGGTATGCGAGTTCCTCGCGAGAGGAAATTGTGGCTCGGTCGTATATGACGCTTCTCTCGAATACGATTTACTCTTTTTTTTCGGCCAAACTTTCAACACAATAAATGCTGTAAATTGAACCTTCAATAACCAAGAGACTTTTTCTGGTATAAAAAGGATCGACGTATCGAAAAATAATTTTTTTAGCGCAGTCGTGCTAAAAGCCTTTTCCACGGAGATTCGTAATTAAAAATATAAGGCCTCTGGCGAGGGTGTGATGGAAGCGGGAACGGCAGTGTATAAGGGAAAAAATATGCCACTGAGGGGCTGGAAAAAATAATGTAAAAGAAAAATCGTGCTGATAGAGTAATAAAGATCGATTTTCACTTAACTCAGCGATGAAAAAAAGAAAATGATGCTGAAACGTTCTTGCTTCCAACGTCGAGTTTTCTTGATATCGACTATGGACGAGCCTCCCGGGTATCCCACCCTCCCACGGCCCCCATCAACAATGTACCAACGTACGTAATACGACGATTAGGAAACTTACTGCTTGTACACGCGGGACGTGTATTGTACCGCCTTCCCTCGCAGTGCGAGCAAAAAAATCAACGCAAACTTTCTCGAGGGGAAATAAGAGGGTGCTCGGTGAAAAAAAATTGTACAAAACCTGTGGTAGAAATTCTCCGAGGCTTCCATTCCTCCCTCTTTCTTTTTCCCCGTTCGATTTGCCATCTTTTTTCACCATTATCACTAACAACTTTGTGAGCAGACTAATGAGCTTCCTCTTCTGTCCTGTACCAATTTCTGTCTATATATTTGAAAAAAAAAGCATTATTGACTACATCGTAAGAATAACGATAGCGATAATTTTTTCATTGCAATACCAGTAATTTTCCGCACGAAAAATTCCTTTCAAAGGTTGCAAACATACGGTAATCATCCCCTCGCCATTAATCGCAAGACGCGACGCATCGCCGAAACTTGTTTTCTCAGTCTCGCACGTCCGAATTATTCGACAATTTATGAATAACGCAGTCCCTAACATCAGAGTGCCTGTCGCGGGAACTTTTTTCCCATATAAATTCCTTCCGCCCTATAACCACCCCCAAGTTTCACAGTGGTAACGGATCCGTCCCGTGTTCGACGAATCTATTTACGAGGGTGAAGGACTAAAGCGGAAAGAAACAGATTTCACTGAGATCGCGAAATGACGAAAGGAGCTTGAAGGAAGGAAGGAAGCAGAAAAAAACTACCCCTGCACGCACTCGCCCCAAGAAGCTCGACGCACAAGCGGTCCACCGGTGCAAATTTATTCGGCATTCTGGGACAAGAATTTTTTTCGCCGAGACCGCCAAAGTTTGCCTCAACAGTTTTTCCGGACCCTTTTGAAGGTTCAATGGAACTGGCACAGGTGCTCTCTTAACTCCCTCGCCAAGATTCGGCTCCGCGTGTCCCTGACGTTTTTCGAAGCGACATATATAACAAGAAACTAACACTCATACAGAGGGAGAGAGAGAGAGAGAGAGAGAGAGAGAGAGGGAGAGAGGGAGAGAGAGAGAGAGGGAGGGTGAGAGCGGAAACGATGCGAGAGTGTATCTAAGAAAAATAAACTACACTCAGGAACGAAATTCGGTGTGAGCAAAGAGGGAAAAAGGCTGAGGTCGCTCACCAAGAGTATGACAGTAAGAGAGAAAGAGAGAGAGAGAGAGAGAGAGAGAGAGAGAGAGAGAGAGAGAGAGAGCCGGAGCGACAACGTTTGAACTCCGTGGATATTCAAACCAAGTTAGAAAAGGCGATACAATGTTTCATCTCGACTCCCAGCCATTCCCCCATTATTACATACCTCATATTCTGCTTCTCTCGCGCGTATACCTCTCGCAAATACTCAAGTAAGTCTGGAAACGAGAGAGAGGGAAAAAATCGTGCGAACCTCACGCGACAACAACAGTCTGCCATTTTTCCCAGATCCGTTGCTATATTTATGTACCATACAAACGTAGCTGAACACACGCGCGCGCATACACGATGCGAGCGCGTTCCCACCACCACCACGTATATACCTGTATGGCCCCGACCTCATATAGGGACAAATATACGAGGCGCTGTGAGTTTTTGAAATTAAGTGTCGGAAATAAAGTAGCAGCGATACGGGTCTGTTGCAGTAATCGAAGCCAATACAGAATAAATTACAATAAAATATAGAGCTGGTGGGAACTTCTCAGCTAACCAAGCGCCTTAAGGCGGAATGACACACCATCGCCGTCAATGTACCAGAACATGATTCTAGATACCCACGGATTTTTTAAACGGTTCTTCAGAACTCCCTGAAATTTCATCAAAATTTGACCAAAAGACATCGAATTGATAGACGAACAGCTGTCCGCTCCTCAAATTTCTTGAACTTGAGAGAAAAAAAAGTAGATTATCTTACCATATTTTGGCACCTCACCCTTAACGTATTTTGGCACCTCAATTATTTCATTCCTACGTATATTTGACGAAATCCGTAGGTGTCTATAATTAGGTGGATCTATTGGTCAATAGACTTTGGAAAATGTTAGGTCCCGCGACTTTCGGCGCGGCGCTCACGACGCATTCTGCAAACGACATGCATCGATCTTGGCTCGAACTCGATGAGCCCAAAAGTGACAGCTGAGAAGTATCCGTGTACGCGTGTCAGATGTGAGAAATTGTTGGCTACGTTCAACAATGAATTTTTTCGTTGTTTTTCGACGAAAAACGTCGCGTCAAGTCCGCCAGGCTTGTGGATACTGTCATTGGTCGAGTCACCAGTATGATGTATTCTTGGAGCGACGTTGAGGTCAGGTATTCGCATCGTTAATCAATTTCTTTATAAGAACAAATTTACTCAATTCATCAAAAAGTATTATTTAAAAACGAAATCAAATTTCGCTCATCGTTGAAATACCTTTGAAGTCAAGTTACAATCTCACGATCCAATTTGTGTTCGAAGCATTTTATTCACTCTAAAATTATGCACGTTCTACGTCCAAACATTGTGGATGCATCATACAACAATTTGAAAACGTGTTATATTAGTTGTTCCATAAGTTCTCATAATTGTTGAGAATAATTATACACAGTGTCGTGAAAATGAATGGGTTTGTTTGCCCCAGTGCTTATCACTCTGTGTATGGTAAGGGCAAAATGTGTACTTTGGAGTGTGCTCTCTGCGCTTTGCAAGAAAAGCGAGCTCTGTGCGGATTCTTCGGTGTCGCGAACAAATATCTACACTGCTTGAACCAAAGACACTTTGTTCGTACATAAAAATTGGCTAAATCTCAACTTCGGCTGTACTCCTAATGGTGTCCATGCGAAGTACTACAAATGATGGAAGCAACGTTTCGTGAGACCTCTCCACAGTCCATGTGAAAAATTCTGACGAACATTTTATAACTTTCTTTAGAAGGATTCAGTGAATCATCAGAAGATTTTTCTCTGCGCTGAATAGAATGGTAAATTTGATGCAGTCGGAAAGTTATTCGCTTGTCACTGCTTGTCAAACTTGCCATTCTGTTCAGCGGCGAGAGAAATGTTCTGATGATTCACTGAATCACTCTAAAGAAAGTTATAAAATGTCAGTCAGGGTTTTCCACATGGACAGTACTGTGAAGAAAGTCTAGCGACACATTGCTTCCATCACTTGTAGTCCTTTGCATGGACACTATTGCGAGTACAGCGAGTCACGAATCCTACTAATTCGATGTAATTAGGACTAACCCTTTACAATATATGGTATGTACATAACTGTTATCTATTTATTTCCGGAGGTAGAAAAATAGTTGTTGACAACTTTTCTGTCAAATTCCGAGGTTGGTCAACAGGAAAATCATGGACATTTAAAAGCGCTAGTTTATTCACCATAGATTTTTTGCAGCGGCCCAGGATGACTCGCACGATTTTTGCTGTACACACCAAAGTATAGCGGTAAAAAAAACCCTCCATATCTATCGTGCGCGAAACATTTCGTTCTGCACATTCATTTTCCCTTCCCCCCGCGGAAGAAAGGAACCAACGTTGTTCTGAATTTCTAAGCAGCAATCCATTCCCGTTTCACCCTGTACACGTATCCATGCGTATGTAAGCTACGTGTGTGGGTGAATATAGTGATGGACCTCTTTCGGCTCTCCCTTCATACATATTTGTACACGGGCCACTCTACTCTAAAACAAAAGAAAAAGAGTTTAGAATGGAGAGAACGTTTGAGAACGGAATACACTAGATACACCGGATATAGTAAAGTGTGTCCCAAAATGACCTGACATTTTAGTTTATTAATAAAACGTAAATATTATTTATATGAATAATTTCAATATTGAATTATTTTTTCAAAATATAAACCACACATAACCTCCATACAAACATGGAGATTACGTGTAGAATACGATATCCGATAAATGGCAGCGTCGTCCCCATTTGCAAGCGTTCACTCTTTTGACGAAACGTTCAACAACATTTTGGCATAATTTCATCGCGAATTTCATTAACGGTGCGTCCAATTGCTTCCTTGAGCTCCAGAACGGTCTGTGGATCATTGGTATACGCGTTTGAGAGATATTCTGATGTTTATCAAATTTTCACTATGGTTTTTATTTACGAAGAAGTAGTTTTTGAAAGTAATTTTCCAGGAACTTCAAGGTTAGAAAGTTAGACAGACAAAGTTAGGCATAGGCAGTAATTGTGTTATATAAAAGTGTGAAAAACGTCAAAATGATGCATCAAATAGTTTTTGTGTTTTCTTGCACGAGGCTCAAGTAAAAGTGCTTTTCAGGATAAAGTTTCAAGGCTCAAAAAAGTTGTGACAAAACGACCTACCGGTTAAGCTGCGATTGCGGGGCCATTAAATAGTCCCGCAGCTTCCTCGTGGAGTTCGTTTTGGCCTCGTGGAGTTCGTTTTGGCTTTCCTTTACGTTATAAAAATAAAATGGCGGCTAAAGCGGAAAAGCATTTTAGCCGCCTACCAAGGCAACCTACCAAATACATTTATTTTATACATATTTACTTTATATAGTACGAGTGTGTGTGTGCTCATATATGAATGCAGTCTCGAAGGTTCTTGACTTACTGCAAGAGAATTTAAATGGTGGAGGCTGAAGAAAAAAAAATGGTGCTCCAGAGATATACCAAAGAACGCTTATTCTTCCCCCTACTTTTACATATTATGTATGAATGTATACGTATGTACATAGAGTCCTTAAAGCATTGGAAATTATTCGGAAATGTGGCTCGCCCCGTTTTAGCCCCAGGTTGAACACGAGAACTCCCAGGCATCGCCGTTCGAAATGTTCCGCGAGTGAACGAAATGCTTTCTTCTTTTTCCTCCTTTGTATTATCTCAGCGTCCTTATATATAGAGTGGACTCGCTCACCATTATTAGCCGCCCAGTCTCCGCTTCCCAGTCCCCTGTTCCCTTTTTCTCCAGCAGCCCGCTCCAGCCTACCCGCTCCGTTACGTAGCAACGAAGGCATTTCCCTCTGTCTCCGCTCATAAGCGATAGAAAAGCGAGAACCAAATAAAAGATGGTAGAATTTAGAGAAAGAGAGGGGGGAAGAAACGAGGTGTTCCTGACGATATTACACGCGAATGAATCTTTTGTCGGGATTCGTATTGGACAATGGCCAACGGAGAGAGAATCCTGAACGTTCCCGAGAATCACCATTCTCAAAAGGTAGTACTCGCCTATCCCTCCGGCACAATCGCGCACCGTTCCTATTCGTCTCCGCTATTCTATCCTAGCATTAGTAATAATGCGGGCGATTATCGCACCGCGATCAACGTGTCCGCCATTGCGACGAATTGGGGTTAGAAAGAGTCGACAAATCAGCGACTCCGAGATCCTTCGCCAAACCTACCCTCCTCGTTCTTGAGCAACCTCGCCGCACCGTTGTGAACTCGGTTAGCATTTACCCGGAACTTTGAGGGTTCGAATTAAAAAGGAAGCAACGCTCGGTCTCTATCGGTTAACGGTAGCTCCATCTTCAACAGCCATCAAATATCTGACTCTATAAGAGCCGAAAAGCTTTTTCATCAATCTTTATCCCCTAAGCTGATGGGACGAGCGATCGTATTGCAAATTGGAATTAATGGGTATCAGCAAATAGCCAAGTTATGTTTACCACATCGTTCGCCAACTCCTGGCTCACGTAGGACTGAAAAATTCGGCCAAAGTTCCAAACTCCGAACGGCGATGATCATAGCTATCAGGGACAACTTGGACTTTCATAGTCTCTCCAGATGTGCGACTTCAGGAGCCAGGTTGGAGTACTTTGCTTCCGTGGCCTTGAATGTTTTTTAAATTTGTTATTATTGCGTCCGACTCTTGGGTCACGTGACGTTGATTGATAGCACGGGGCGTCGATCAAAGCTGCGGAAACAGCTTCGTCTTAGATTCCGGCAAATCTGTCGTCGCCGGGAGTGTATTTGTGTAAACATACGCCAAGCGTCGCCGGCAAACGATTCCACGTAGACAGTGTCGATATCGCACCATTCTTCCGAGTGAACGATAAAACCCTATTTTCCCTTATTCTCGACGGAACATGCACATGCATCAAGCCATCGTTCCTTCCTCTCGATTATTCCAACGCTCTCAATCGCCCGCAATACCTCTTCGTTCCGACCTCTCGAGTATTTTTATCCACTCGCCAGGATCCTAGAAGGATTCCACCGGTGCATTTGTATTCCACCTCGCCTCTTTAAAATACGTCGACATTTCACGAATAAATCCGCCAAATCGAGGGAAAGATTATTGACAGTGAACGCGGCTGTATCACGAGACTCCAGCTATTTTCAAAGTGACACGTAAACGTTCTTCCAAACGAGGATTCCCTCTTTCTCATTTTTGTACCCGATGGCTTGGTGATGACACAATCGAGTATCTCGTAATTTTCGTTGGGTTTGCGAGTAAAATCGTAGAAACGAACGCTCGTGACAGCCTCCAAGCTCTGGCCGACACAACCACGGATCTTGAACCCAAAGATCAAAAGGATCACCAGCCACATTACCACCACAGGGATCATCGCGAGGATTCCTTCGTGGGATCATGAACATCAGTACGCTAATGATTCCAACGACAACCATTAGAACCAAGACTAAACGAGAAGAAACAAAGGATCAAAATGGAAGACTGGCCGATGGGTCCAATTTGCCGTGTCGAATAAGCTTAGCCAAGCGGAAACAGGACTCGTCCGGAAGAAGCTCGGTAGTGGAAAGGCACCAGCGTGGAGTACCCTAGCGGAACATTATTTATTTCCGTAATTTCCCCACGGAAGACGCGCCTACACGACGATTCGGTAGCTGCACACGGACCCCTCGCGATTTCCAACTGAGTCGACAAAAGGATCCGACGGGCTTGCCACCGATCCCTTCGTTTGTCGTGATGCGACTTTGAAAACAAATAGATATCGCGTGTATGTTTCCGGAGTGCAGAGGAAAGGTATTATTGATCGAGGTGAGGTGGGGCTTGGTTCTATCCATGGCAACCGTGCTATCATCTCAGCCAATCATACCAAACGGTTCGCTTACCCTATTTACCAAGCTGAGTGATCGACTCGACGACAATTGTTCCGGGCAAACTGTACTCTCGAGTTTCGTCCCGAATGGCTCGTCACTGGATGATGACCTTGTTGCGAATGAGGTTTACCCTTGGAAACGTTCATTCCCAATGTGAATGAGAAACGTCAGTCTCTCGGTAGGATTACGACGAAGGAACCAAAACAAATGAGCAGAGACACTTCCTAGCGAGTTGGCTTTCCAATTGAGGCAGCCCTGAATAACAGGTTGTCCCAGGTACGGCTTGTCGAGGCGGTCGAAGCTTTCGCCAAGACCGTCACGTAGAGTAACAACTTATAATTGACCCGAGGCTTGTCCGTGACAGTTCTTGCGAATGAATTGCAAAGCCTCGAATCGGGCCTGATTACCATAAGGCCTAGGAGCAATCTCCGGATCCAAGCCGAGGCTGGGGCGTAGCTCTTCCAGGCATTCCATCAACCCCTTGCCACCCTAGCTGCAATTTCACCCTGCCTCCATCGATAAAGGCGTTTAGGGGAAAATTCGTTAACCCTTCCTACCCCAAACCCCAACGTGTTTTCCAAGACTTCGCCAACCCCTTACCATCGTTCCTCCAGCTTCTCCGTCCGTCTTGTTTCTCAACCAGGCCGCAAGCTTCTTCGGCATTCCGTTCAACCCTTCGGTCTCGTTAACCTCGCCCAATTTTCACGCCATCTTGAGCACACCTCTCCGTCTACGAGAGGACACCTTGAGGACCAACGCGCTTCATAACCCATAGAGTAATTAAAGATCCAGGACGATTCACTCGGATCACACCAGTGTGAACGTTGCAACACGAGCAGTGGTAGAAAACTTTTCATCCTACGGCGTGCCCATTTTCGATGGGATTGTATGAAGTTGTCGTTAAAAGGGGGAAACCCTTTCACGCGCTGCTGCCGAGCAACGGTCTCGTCGACTTCGACGGATCGTGCTCGTACGGAATTATTGACTCGACAAAAACGAAAAACATGAGGGGTTGAAAGTCATGTATCGGGCGGAGAAGAGGATTATTAAACAACAACAAAATAGTCAAAAGCAACGATCGCCCTAGCCCTTTTGCCCGTATTTTCTGTTAGCCTTTGGGGTGAAGTAGGGTGGTCTGTTTTTGAAAGGTACATCAGGATCATCGATTCAACCCCTTGTCCACGTTTATCCCGGCAAGATTAATGGCAGTTGTCCCGTATCAAAGAGGAATCGTCATGTGAAATCTTGTTGCGCCAGTTATCGAATGGTCGCCTCCATAACACGCCTCAATCTTGGCCGCAATCCCTGGAGAAGAAGGTGTTCCGAAAGCTCGACTCATTTCCTCCGGGAATGGCGAAGACCCCAGCACCCTCGACGACCCTTGCATGTCCAACACCATTAGTTCGTATAGAACACGAACGACTCTCGTTACGAGCGACTAAAACAGATCTCGCTAAGTCGGGACGACCTAATCTCTAACCTCAAGTCCGCTTCAGCCCGGAATCGATGGACGAAGATAGAGCGAGACAGAGACGTTGTCGCAAACAAAAAGAAACCCTCGTTGACCAATCTGGTTTCTCAAGCTCCGAATTAGGGCAAAAAGAAAAGGCATATTACACGGGAGCGACCATTTCTCCTTGTCCAGACAAGATTGCGAGGAAAGGACAACGTGACAGATAAGAAAATTTAACCTGAGGTTTATTCGGTGACGATATTTTCTCGTTTCCACGTGCCCAATGTTCGAGTATTATATTATCTGCACCTGCTTTTATCTTGGTAAAGATTTATGTTCTTTTAGATTCGCCAGAGGGACCAGGACACGTTAATTAAAGGCGTGTACACCGCTCTCTCGACGCCTTATTTTAACTCGCTCTCCTTTTCAGTTTAACGGCTGGAGAAAAATAATCCCGCTACCCTTTGGCTGTTATTTTTATTCCTAAGACCTTTTTTTCGTAAGGGCTTGAGGAGGCAATCAAATTTCTTCGTATTTATTTTGCCAACCATCGTTTGCGCAATTTTCTTTTGTTTTCGGAAAATTTACTGAAAACAAAACGGAAGAGTTTCTTTTCTCAAAGTTCTCTCTCTCTCAATAATTTCAAACATAGGCAGGCTTTTTTTGCTAGTGTTGAGCGCAACGTCATCGATCAGTGCAGTGATATAGCAGTGCTGCGTACAGATGGACTGACCTTGCGCTACTCAAGGTTCGCCTACAAATCGTATTACTTCGCTTGAGGTACATTCTGATGATACGCGTTGTGAAGTCTCTGATGTTATAAGAGAAAATCGTCGGCTTAAAGAAAAAATTCATGATTTATCCAAGCAAATAATGACGCTGAACTCTGCTCACACTTCCTCGGAACTTACGCTGACTGGGTTGCCTATTACTATCGAGGACTCTCCACAGATCCTGGTTCAAAAAGTTTTCGAATCGCTCGGTATTCCACAACTTCTGGGGGATGGCCTTGATATTCGTCCTATGCCGAGAAGGGAATCGAAGGTGGCTATTGAACAGCGTTTACTAAATGCTACGACATTTGCTACCAAACCTTTTATTGTTACGCTGAAATCTGCAAGGGTACAAAATTACATAATCTCTTAAAAAAGGAATGAAAAAAAAATATTTGCCTGTCAACGAAGTGTTTGGGATCAATCTACCTGGGAAAATCTTCGTGAATGAATTCCTGCCGACTTCAGTTTAAAACCTACTCGGCCGCGCCAAGGCCAAAGCTGCTGAACCTCGCTACAAATGTGTTTGGATACGATCAAGCATCATTTGCATCCGGAAAGATGAGAAGTCACCAATCATCCACATCAACGAAGAATCGAATTTTTCCAAGCTGGTTTCACTATCAATGGAGGAACCAGAAATCAGCGAACCAGACATTGCATTACGCATCATTTCTCCCATACTTGTTTAAGAATCGCGCAGTTCAATGCAAATTCCCGTCTGGGCCATATGGATTTAGTTATGCCTCATTTAGAATCGCATTTCTATCATATTGTATCAATCTCTGAAACTTGGCTTTACTCGAAAGTTCCCGTTTCTCTTGTACAGTTAAACAATTACCTCCCCATTCGCAATGATAGAGAAGGGAAATGTGGAGGAGGAGTGGCATGTTATATGCATGAGTCTCTTGAGGTAAAATGATTGGCCTCCTCTCCGAGTTTATCCTCGAATACTCCCGAGTTTATTCTTTTACAATTGAGCTGCTCGAATGCCCAAACGCTGTTTTATGCGTCTTTATACAGAAGGCCAAAGGGTCTCATGTTCAACGATTTTGTTAATGCCTTTATGCGATTTACTTTTGCACATAATAATATAGCAATTAGTGGTGCTCTGAATTGCATTCTCCTCTCGTCGAATTATGAAGCTACATATCTACGTGAGATGGTTTATTCTCAATCGATATATATAATTGAGTCTGAGACGACTTTCCATGCAGTTACTGCTGATTCATGGCTCGATGTTTCTATAGTTGATGGTTCATCGAAAATATTATCATTTAACAACTCGGATGCTCCTTTCATTGTCGGTAAAAACTTAATTGAACTTAATTATAAGTTTGATACGTCATCTGCTACTGAATGCTCCATCTCTCACTATAATTATAAACATTTTGATGATTTGGCTTTTCTTGAAACTCTAGCTGCGAATTTTGAAGCGAATCATTTGTTAGAATATCATCACTGTCACTCTCATGATCATGTTGATGTCTTAACAAACTCCTCATGCAATGAAATATCTACTCTTGAGATTCACTCACCTACACAGACATTTCATGTTCACAAATCACATGCGCCGTGACTTACTGACAAGGAACATCACTTAAGTGTCCACCGTCGATTTTGTTGAAACTCATATATGTGATAAAACATTGAAAACTATTGAAGCTTCGTTCTAAAACTTAGTAAATAAAAAAAGAAAGAAAATACCCGACAAGAGGCAAGACCGCAACGCGAGAATTTGGAGCGAGAGTAAACGAATTTTTGTTGGCGGGGAACGGGTTGAAAACTCTTCGGATCGAGAGGCCGGGTTGTAAAATTTTTATCGCAAAATTCTGCGGCTTTTTCGTGCGGATTTAGCTCGGGCTATCTCGCGGATACTTGGCGATTCGTTAACCCAGAAATAATTCGAGCAAAAGTGTATTTGCCCTTGATTTTTTTTAAATCGTCATGGCTCTAGACATTCGCGGAAAAATCAAAGAGAGATCGACGACAATGAGCGATCCTTTTCTAGGATATGTTCCTTTTTAAGGGAAATTCTTAAAAGAGCCAGAGAGAGAGAGAGAGAGAGAGAGAGAGAGAGAGAGAGAGAGAGGAAGTGAGAGGCGATGTTATAAGCACTCCGGGCCAACAATCACCCATTGAGAATATTGAACCACGGCCTCCAAACGGGCTTGAGTCCAACCGCAATACTACACTTTGTTGCAAGCCTGCTCAAAAGCCACCGTCCTGGAGTAGGCGATTAAAAAGAATCAGTTGTTCGTATATTAAAGTAATTTTTAAAAAAGGACTACATGATTGACATCCATGATCCTGGCAGTGTTTCGCGTTATTTTCATTTTTGCGACACAGTAGAAGTTCAAAAAAATATATTTCGTCAAGGATAAGTCCTTAAACAGTGAAATCAAAAAAACATTTCGAAAACCTACAGGACCAACATCCTTAATCCTGGCATTATTAAAATTAATTTTAATTTTTGCACTGCAATATTTATTTTAAATGAGATATTTTATCAAGATTTTTTTATTCGTTATATTGGTATCACGTACGCAGTAAAAAAACCTGACGGATCTGTCGATAGACTGAAAATCCTGCTGGCACGTTTATAAAGCACACACAG
The DNA here is from genome assembly GCA_951751655.1 of Ophion costatus. Taxonomy (NCBI): domain Eukaryota; kingdom Metazoa; phylum Arthropoda; class Insecta; order Hymenoptera; family Ichneumonidae; genus Ophion; species Ophion costatus. The sequence continues at coordinate 319,272 of OX632363.1, read as the reverse complement.
TGATGAGCGATTATAGAGGCTCGAGAGCAAACGGTCTTCTTTCATTGGTTTTTTTTATTCCCTTTTGACGTTCGTTGTTGCAAGTTTACTGTATTTTCGCACGCGAACCCACTGCCAACCGTCCAATCAAGCTCATTCTTCGTTGATTGAAGGCTGGTTGATAGATGCTCGATCGAGAACCAATCACGAATGCGTCTCGAAAAGAAAATATTTATTGTTATATTTTTTAATAATAATGATGATAACAGAGATACATTTTTATAGATTTTTCCATCGGATGTAGGCTTTCAAAACCACCATTCGAGGTCGGTACCTTTCATGAGAATTTCCATATCAATGTAACAAAAAGAATATTACTAAAAATGGATGGAATAGAAAAAATGGATAGGGGGTAGGTAAGCAGTCGAATAAAAATGCTGGGTTATTGGAAGCAATATTTTCGCCGTTATATCCACTGTCGTAGGTCGCGGTTGAGGGTTCGCGCGGAATGGGGCAGCAAACCGTATCTTTCTCTCTCTCTCTCGCTCTCTCTCCGTCTCAATACTTGAACTCCATCCACCATTCGTGGCCCACACAAGTAGGAGCTCGTATTATGTTCAGCGGAGGGTTGGTATACATTCATTACGCTGTCCCACATTCACCGCGTACCACATGCCTCCCTTATGTATCATCCCTCATTTCTCATCCCTCGTTGCCCCGCTTCGTGCCTTATTCGGTACGGAAATACTGTGTCGTCCGATATGAAGAGTGACCGCGACGATGTATACACCAGAATCTATGGGCCATATGGTTCGTAAGATCCTTGGACGATTGAAAAATTAGTTGGGAGTTGATTGAGATGAAATTATAACCGCGAAAAAAAATTGACAAATACCGATTTTTTTTTCGGGGTACTTGTTGGTGAAAACAAACGCATTTTTTTAACACACAGGTACATATATTGATAGCCTTAAAGAAAATCAACAAAGAATACCGAAAAACAAAAAAACCATGGCCGCCGAACGATGATGAAATTGTTTTCGCGACGTTTGGCGATGAACACTCTTTAGCTTAAACGGTCCATCTGGAAAGCCAAACGATTTATTCAAGTTAAAATTAAGTACGAGTCAACGACGATCGTCAATTTTTTTATCTTTTTTTTTATCAAAGTAGCAACGAATTGAAATTCGAGCACATAAAATCTATGAGAAAAGTCGTCATTTTTACGTAACTATTGATAAATGAAGATCGATTTTTAGAAAGTGAGATAGTCAATGACTTTTAAATGTTTCTCATCGTGTATCCTGTAATTTTGAAAACATTCCATCAAGTGGTTCTCGAGATATCACGCCCACCGACTTCATAAACAGAATTGCGAGAGAAACGCGTTTAAAGTTTGAAGTATGGTCCTGCAACCTCTTGCCCGGTCAACCTTTAGAAGCTGTAGGTTATTTAATTTTAGGAATATTTCAATGCAATTTTCAAGGAACATAGCTGAAAGGTGACACTCGAATAAAAGTATTTCCGGAAGATGCAATTTTTTTACCCACTTAAATAGATATAGCCCATTAACCCTGCACACGCGTTTACCGATGAAATTTCACGCAGAACCTCAAAATCCATTTTTTTATTAACGTGATGCATTCTTAATCATTGAATTTCTAATTGATTTACCACTTTCATCCCAATTAAATAATATTTTACCCTGCTATTAATTTTTTATAACATAATTCATTTCCGCTTTCAAGATTGCGAACAAAATCGAAACGTCTATACGATACGTTAAGTCTTAAAGTTGTAGAAATATTGTTCAGAGAAGTACGCTGCGCGGCCGCTAGGTGGCGAGGGTCGCGCGCGCTTCTCGCCGACCAGGCAGCACGTTCAAACCTATACTAGACAAGACAAAATAAAGCACCTTTGGGTCGCAATATCCTTTGTCAATAATAATGTCATTGTCACAGACGAAAAATACGTCCGTATTTTCTGACGTTCCAAATTACGTATATTCGTGGCGTTTCCACGTCGATGATGAGCATCGGTGAATTTCGTTGCTTTACCATTTTCCATCAACGTGAATCCGAATGTGCGGATTGACGTAGAACGTAACCGCGATGTCTCCCGTCTTCGTTTCACGTCGAGGATCGCTCCAGAGAACACCGGGGCTGAAACCGCGTCATCTTATCTCGTATTTTTCGCCCAGCATATTTTTCATTCGGACGGGAGATTCTGCCAGCTCGGGGCGTGTGATTGATCGTCCAGTTGGACAGAGTACGCGAGAGCTTTCGTACCCGCAGAGCACGTTCTCTCTCACGGTACGTACATATGAATAAAATGAACACAAATTATCTCGCTGGCAGTCGTAGCTACGATAACAACTTTCTAAATTGTAAGAGTTATCCGTCGATTGAAGTTTTGCGGAATCAATGCGATAGACGCGCGTGCATGGGCTGGTTAATACTCGACGCAATCGGGAGAACAGGCGTCCAAGGGAGGTTAATGCTCGACAATGAATCTAGTCGAGCCCAAATTTAATCGAATTGTACATTTAGTGGAGTACATTGTACAATGTGGCACGTCGGTGACGTCACAGTGCCACTGCGAGATTTAATCGTATCAGGGAATCTCACGTTACTGAAATATCCGCGGCTTCGTCCTGGGATATTGGAAAAGTTTTGGAAAAAAAACGGACTGACTAAACTTTTCCATTCTTCGGACTTACTCTGCCGCCCTTATGCAGGGTGCTTTTTTTGCTTCGAGAGAATGCCAGAGCGATTGTTGCGTACATGCCAAAGGAGCTTTCTTTAGACGGAGATACAAAATAGTAGGACGAAGAGGGGATGTAGTTGTTACTCAAAAGACATATCTTAGTTCCCCCATTTCCCATTACTCTTTCCACTTCCGTCCAATATTTATCTGGCGAATTGCAGCATCCACCGGGTTCGGCGTTATTCCTCAAATTCGAGGATATATACCCATCCACCCCTTTCAACCCCAACTCGCAACACTGTTTCATTCGCTACGGCAACCAACTCCTGCTGACTTTGCCAATTTAAAAAGTAAATGAAACGACTTACACTACTGGCTGTCGTCTCGACGATGAGGGCTTAATATTGTGCACAGAAGTGAAAAAAGTACTATCGCTCGTGCTCATTCGTGCAAAAATAGCACTGTAACTTTGAGAGCCAAAGAGAGAGAGAGAGAGAGAGAGAGAGAGAGAGGGCAAGAAATGAGGGCAACCGCGTCCCTCATCTGAAAGTTTGCTCCGCTCCCTCTTCCGCTTTTTTGTTTGCACTTTAACGAATAAACTTCAAACGTGTTCCCTGCAATAATTTTAATATCGCGGACAAATATTTAGATGTAAGCCTCGGCTCTGCAATGCCCTCTGTACATTTTTTATTTGCAACGGGAAGAGTGTTAGAAAAAAAAAGTTCAACGCATTAAATTTACTTCGATATTTTGTCAAGTGAGTGCAGAGAAACATAATGTATTTTTAAGAAATGTTTTTGTATTTTCGGATGTGCCTGGAAATGTGAAAAAATTGAGCTGTTGTAAATGTTATTTTTTCCGCGTTTTTCTTTTTAACGTTCTACTCTTGGACTGGATTAAGACATCTTCGTGTGTTATTTCGTTACTATGCTCGTGTAGCACGTCTGGCTTCGCCTTGCACGCAAACGATATTTAATGGAAATTCTCGTTACGAGGCGAAAAAAACTCACTCCTCGTACGGACTTTTTCGAACCCCCGCCGTGTAACATACTTTTAAACAGGCCGCATAACGAAAAAAACTTTGGACGCTCAAGAATTTCACGAATTGAATTGTTTCGACAAATTATTGACCATGTCTGATATATCATTTTTTTGGTCATGCACACGCGAGGAATCCCGGGGAAATAATTTAACCAAGAGAATGTCAATGATTTGTTCGTAACGCGGTATTTATTCTTATTGCCTCGTGTGTCTCAATAAATTGTAAGATAAAATTGTATTGTCAATAATAATTGTGGGGTAAAAAAATCGTTTTCAAAATTATAAAAATATCTGGCATAAAAAGAAGTTGAGGGCGTGGTGCTTTCTTTTTGGTCTGCCCTCTATTTCTGACACAAATTAGCAAGTCATGCTCGCTGGCGAGCAACGATCGATTCGATCTGCATCGTTGTATTAACGAATGAAAGAGGGGCCAGAATACGCGGAAGACAAGTAAAGTTTGAGAAATCTCCAGAGATTTGATAAAAGTTTTTCTCTTCTCCATTCGTCCCTGACTCGGAGTTTTCGTCTCGGAGGAAGATAATGTATAATGACCGAAGAAACATCAACCCTCGGGAATAGTTCGTGAGGCGTGCCCAACGAACAAAAGAGAGATTCCTTATCACGGAACCCTCGATGAGATCAATACGAAATGGAAAGGAGACGTAAGGGCAGGGAACATTTTTTTTAACCGATACAAAAATCGGGTCAATTCTCGTTCTTTTATTTTAAAAATATCATCGAACGGGAGAACAACAGAAAAAGAAAAGAGTAATCCAACAAAGACGATAACAGAGAAATTTCGAGAGAATAAAATGGAATAAAACTTTTGGCGATATCGTGCGAAAGAAAAGAAGAAAGAGCGAAACCTCATTGATTTCTGATAAGGTGAATTCGTGGAGCAGGAAATTGCAGAAAAAAATCCGTGACCCGAGCTTGGGGTAAAAATAAAAGTGCATTGAATCCGAGTTTTAGGGGTTTTCATCCCTTCCTCCGAGGCTGATGGACGAGAGAAAAAGAGTGAGGGATATATAAGCATGTGGCGCGGTATAGACGTGAACGAGAAAGGGAAAAGAGCTCGAGGGCAGTCTCGACGAATCCCGGAAAATATCCATCCAGCACCACGGAGATGACCCAATGGCCGGAAGGCTTAGGTTGGCAAACACCTGACGCTTTTCTCTCACCCTCGATGGAAAAAAAAATCGGAAAGAAAAGTGGTCGGTCCTATGCTAGGCGGAACTCTTTGGCGTAACCAGGGGAAAAAACCAGACGGTCGAAGGCTTTGCGAAAAAAAAGGTCGTTGAACTAGTGTGTGTTTCGCTCGGGGTGTTGAAAAACGCAGGACTCTCGTCTTCTCTCGTTTTGCGGTAGCCCCGGCTCACTTTTTCCCCGCCTATTCGGCGCCATGGAATTTGTCTTTTTAATGCGTTTTCGGCGTTTTTACACCCCTAGAGCCAGAAGTTATTTTGCCCCGCGACTTATAATCCGGGAATGCGAGGGAGGCTCACTGGAAAAATGGAACGTATGTATTTTTGTTCGTTTCATTATTATATTTTTTTTCGTAACGCGCTCTCCCTGCTCCTCTCTTCGGATTTAATCGAGGGAAAACTAAATGAAACGTTTCTCGCCGGGTTACGGATCGATCTCGTTACACAAATTTATTGCAGCAATCAGAGCCATCTTCTACCCCCGTAGGAGGGTGCTCACCGCGCAGAGATAATAATAATAATAATAATAATAATAATAATTTAAATGCGCGTATACCACGCATAATTTTATCATACCAATTGTGCACTCTAACGGACGATTTCATACATTTTCGACGGGCTCGGTACACCCACATTGGCTTTGTAATGGGCTAAAGGGAAAGTATATTAAAAAAGCCTTTTACGAAACACCGTTAGTTCTTTTACGTAGAGATTACCTTAACAAAATTATTTACAAACATTATAACTTTATTATTTTTCGCAGACATTTATCATTTTCCTACAATTTTTCTGTCATTTTTTTATTATCTTTATTATTTTTTTCATTTATTGAGGTCTCAATGAATTCTTGAGTCCTAGCGTATACCCTTGCAGTTTTTCGCATATAACCCTTCCAAATTAATCATAATTTATTGAGAAGATTTTTATCATTATCATCTCCAATAAATGATTTTGTGATTTCCAATTCGTCTTCGACAGGCCTGAAACGGTTTATTTTTTATTTGTGCTGGATTCAAGTGAAAAATATATTTAGAATAATTTTTTTTTTTCATTAAATTGAGCATGAATTATAAATAAACCATTTCAGGCTTGTCGAAACCGAATTGGAAATCACTAAATCATTAATAGCATAATTGGAGATTAAATGATAAAAATATTCGCAAAAAAATATGATTAATTCGAAAAAAATGAACAAAAAAATTGGCCCACAATGAGACTTGTCTTAAAAATCATAAAATGGGTGACTCTATTCTAGAGAATTGAAACAAAAAAACGAAAACGTTAACCATTTAAAAAAAATAGTTTTCACTTTAGAAGCAAAAAAGGTGACATTGATAATTCATCATTTTTTAATATTTCTAACGAAAGTATGCTTCAAAATGAAGAGAAAGCTACATATCGACATTCGTCGATATTTCAATTAGTTTCGGAGTTATCAGCGTTTAAACGTTTTCAAAACTTCCGAAATCGACATTTTTTTGGAAAATTACAACTCCTAATAGAGAAGAGATAAAAATCTAAAAACTGGTGCGGATACTCCTTTAATGGGGTACTATTTTACAAAAAAAAACGACATGGAAATTACAAATAGTCGGGGTCACGGGCTAAGTGAAATGGCAGGAAAGTCCCATACGTATAAAAGTGTCGCGAGAGCTGAGCGTATCGAATGGAAAATTCATACATTGCAACGAGCAACCATGTCATACGTATAGATCCATACATATATATATAATATACAATTGTACGGGAGGACGAGTACGTGTGTTTGGGTTTGCTTCACGACGTCGAGCAACCGTGAAATGACCTCGGTAGCCCTCTACACTCTTTCCTCCTTGGCGTGTTCTCTTCTCGATAGCTCCTTGCGAAACCATTCCTCCTTCTCCCAGTCTCGAGTCGTGTGTTCAAGTTTTTTCTTCCATATTCGGGCATCGATCAAACTTAAAGCATTTGTCAATGTCAGACGAACGTGACTCAACGTTAGCTGAATATGACCTCCAACGGTCTGAGTATTACCTACCCTTCCCCCCCTTATCTCGCAGATTGATCCGATTCTCTCGCGCATAAATCTCACCATCATCGGACTAATAACGCATGTTCGTGTATCTAGAACACATGGTGCACACGTGCGAGGTCACTTTAAGTTTGTTCGCTGGTTGTTCATTTACCAGTTGTATAATATCCTTGGGATAGCTTAACGTCCGCGATGCACTTTTTGCTCGTTTCCAACTCGATGCTTGGGAAAAATAAAACACGTCTGTTATTGCACGTGGGTGGGTGGGAATGGAGCTTCGAGAGCTGGCTCGATTTGTTATCGCAAAAAGTTGGCAGGTCATTAAACACCCAGGGCAAGCGAGGCGCTTACATTTTTATCTAAAAAGGAAAATTTGCGACGGCATTCCTCGCGTACGGTTGTGCCTCTTTTTTTATTTAGCTGTGTATATGTGCGTTAGATTCCCATCCAGTTTGTACGGCATTTTGTTGTATATGGAAAGCGGCTCACGCGAATTATCGTTATCGCGTCAACGTGTTATCCTTCTCCTCCGTTCTCTTATTTGATGGGAGCGAGAGGGAAAGAGAGAGGGGGAGGTCAGATATCCGTGCTTTGAGTCCACACAGCATCGGTACCACCACACAAAAGTGACGGACCAAAAAAGATCCGTCACCGTTTCAGGCTTTACTTTTCGTGTATCAACTTTCCTCCCTCGTCGATCGTCCAAGCCCGATAACGGAGCCAATCCCGCCCACAAGAGAGAACGCAAAAAGCTTTTAGTTCGCGCCGCCTCGTCGGTATGACCCGAAGTATACCTCCGTACCGAATCATCATCGAATCGAACGAGAGGTTGGCTCAAACGATACGAGTCTTGAACGGTGTTTTACCGAAAAAAAAACAAAACAAAAAAAAAGAACGTGCGCTCAGCTCTTGGACGAGATCACAAAGGATTTGGAGAGGTAGCTCGACGAGCCATTCAGGCCGCGAATAATCGATACTCGTTCGCCCTAAGCCTTTACAGCCCATTTATTAAACAGAGAGGGAGAGACACTCTTCAGTTTCAATCCCGAGTAAGTTGGAGAGATCCAATTCTAAGCCGAACTCTGAAAGACAGCCATCCTTGCCATTCCATTTCATATAGCGTTCGTAATCTCCGTGATCCTCGAACCTTCCATATTCGGCTGAGACTTAAGACCATGCTGGAGGAGCATAAACTCATTCTGAGAATTGCACAGACGTATTCCGGTGGACGAAATATTCACAACGCAATAGCGGGGAAACGCCCGGTCGACAGACCCCGACTGTATACCGTAGGGCGTTCGGACTTGCTGGTGAGAATGGCGCGGTGGGCTCGCCACCTAGCGGCTAGCCGGCGGACTACAGCCACTCAAGAATTCTACTCGAGCTCCTCAAATCAATTATTACAATTACGAAAGAATGAGGAAAAAATCATTATCATCCAGCCAAGCATTATGGTCGTAGTGTTACCTAAGACCATAGGCCGTGGGGCAGGATGGGGGCGCTTGACCCCCCCCCCCCCCCCGGCTCATGTTCTGAAGCGAGAATTACACAATACCAATATTGACGTTTCAAAATTAGTATTTATACAGAATTTATACAGAACAATACAGAATACAGAACAATATTTATACAGAAAAGTAGCGAAACTACGAGTATGTAATTTTACTCTTGAGAGTTTCAAATGAAATCAATTTAAACCGGCTCCAAACTGTTCGTCGGCGATGTATTTTTATTATTATTTTTTATATGTAAGTAGACCGATTCCACCGTGTTGGCTGGTCCGATTTGAATCGTCGTTTATTTGCTGTATAGGGAAACACAGCGATGCGGCACCATGATAATGTTATGCAAATTTGCCGCGTACGTTTTCCAAAAATCCGAAAAACTCTCATAAACCTAACATGTTTCTCAACATCTGGGTCCTAATTCCGAATGACAACTGAGCGAATTTTTGCTTTAAGACCGCGCCGATTTATATATATGTAGATGACACCGATAAACATGATATGCGCGTGGCACGACTAGGCTGTCCCACAGAATTCAGGCCCAGGGTCCAGTCAATCAAAATGTCATAAACGTTTTGAGTGACAAACAAGTCAGTCACTAGAGTATGCTCTGTTAATAGGCTAGATTTAGATTCGTAAATCCTAGTTGTGGTTTGGTAATATGACTGGGGAGGTTTTATTAAGAACATGACAGTACTTGCTGAGCATTTTAACGAATGGCGTCAGTCGTACCTATGTATCTGCGTAAATTAATCTTGCCTAATTATATTAACGAGTACCCAAAAATGAAAAAAACCATGACAACCAAATCGTGCATTCGGCAAAACTTCAACCCGAATGTGCACATTTTACCAATTGTTCCCAAATATTGATTGCTGTATTCCTCGGGTCGCCAAAGTGTCAATTTTTACGGCCAACGAAGTGGGCTCGGAGCTAGTATACCTGGATAGGGAAAGGCTGCAGACGAGCGAAACGGCCGCGAAAATCTTGTAGGTACGGCATACGGTTTCGACATGATTGACGTCGATTACAGTATTCAGAAAAATTACTTCATATCGACTTTCCACGCTTTTGCCCCTCCCCCCCCCCTCCCCCGCCCCGCCCCGAAGCAAGTTCTGACTAGGCCTCTGGCTAAGACGAATGTCCACCTGTAGCTGTCTGGGAACATCGAGCGGTGAATGAATACCCCGCGCGGGGGAATCTAACGGCATCGACTAGGGAATGGGCAGGTGGATGGGTCAAAGACCGATAAGGGATAAAGTGACGATCGATTCAGACCACAAAAGTGAATCCATCTCTGTCCCACTATGTATATACAGCCACATATAAAAGAGTACGTCCAACGGCAGACAATTCTTTTAAAACATCATCTGTATTTGTGTCTGTCGGTGCAGAGTGCGCTGCAAAGAGCGGCGGGGGCGGCTCGGTCGTGGAGCATCATCAATCTTCGTACTGGGAACAACCATTCAGCCAGCCGTACTTCGACAACACGACGAAGCGGGAAACCACGACAACTGTCGGTCAATCTGCTTATCTTCATTGCAGAGTTCGAAATCTTGGCGACCGTGCCGTAAGTTTTCTCATATTTTTTTAGCTCAGGAGAGTTATTATTATCCTTGTCTTATTGCTATCGGTGCACGTGATCGTTGCTCGCGGTAATAACTTTCCGTGTCCTTTTTCCTTCCTCACTTGTTTCTTTTACACACCGACGATATTAACTTCGGTTCGTATGCATTGGTCATTTTAAAAACCTCCTTCTCCCGTACTCACAGCTGTATGTCCCTGCGCGTACTCAACATGCCCAGCGTCTATAATTTTTGTCAGTCTATGGGTGTGTTGTTTGTGTTTGTGTGTGTGTGCGTGGACCTCCAAGCCGCGTACAACCAGCTTGAAATTCGGTTGAAATGTTATCCTCTCCTCGTGTAAATGGTAGCTCGAGGCTTTACAAAGGCCATTGGCCTCTTGTGTATATTGCTTGCGTGAAAAGTAAGGTCCACGTGGACGACGGTCACTGCTGCTCCACGCTGGCAAATATCATATTCGAGGCACCTCGGTGCCGGGGTATTGCTCTATCCAACCTGGGGAAATCACGGTGTTGACTAAATCAACTCGCGATTGCTGGATCACAATTCAAGATGAAAAAAATAGACAATTGGAAAGGTAAATAAATGAGGTTCAGAGGCTCTTCACTCCACTCAATGAGCACTTTATACGCTCAAGGTTTTTTTTTTGTTCGTATTATCCGAGGTACCGTGCAGCCCCTTGAGTGACGAAAAAATAAAATATTTGTTCGCTTGCCTCGGGAGAAGCACGGACGAATAAACGAAGCGCGGCGGGTCGAAGCCGATTCATCCATCATGGAGCACTCAAATCCGTTCCCGATAGGCTCGCGTGTTCGTATTCCGGGAGACGAGAGATGCAAATAAATTTTCTCGTTATGACACGCATTTACAGGGATATGTCTTTGTCGCGTATGCATCAACGGACGGATTCGCGTAACTATTTTCCGTCGCAATCAGAAATAAATGACTGCCTTTTGTGTCCCTATGTAATCCGTTTGAAAACAAATTACCGCGATACGGATATATATTCTTCTCTCATCTTCGCGTCGCCATTTTATTATTTCTCTTGTGTTTTTTCGCTGCCTCGTGTTGAGATGCGGTTGCGAACTCCTCGCGCATTTATCCAATGAATTTTCATATTTCGCAATTTTTTATCTCCGCTGCTGCAACGAATTATACACGCATCCTTCCATTCGGAAGTACTCTCAGTGTGCCCGTTGATCCCTCCGTTAATAATCAATGAGATCCCCGAGGCGTTTCGAGTCGGCGAGCGCCCCCGTACTCTGCTCGCACCTACGCATTTCTAGCCTCGAATAGAAAATGAATCAAAATGTCAAACGTTCAAAATGCACGAGACCTTTGCTGGCCGGAATTCGAAGAGGTGTTAAAAGTTGAAAAATAGTCGCAGCCGATTGAATCGGAAAGCATTTAGAAGCCAGATCGATTGCGAATATGGTATGCAGACACTAAGGTATCCAGGAGCAAGGAAGAGAAGAGCAGAGGTCGAAAGGCCCGGGGATGCACCCCGAGAGGTCGCATCGATGTCCAAACGCTACGAATAATCGATACCTCGCGACTCGTGGGTGCGAATTTTATTTGATTTCTTTGCCGTTTATTTGCACACGCGTATTTCCACGTGTGTATCAAGCCTCGGAGTAAGTATGGCCGCTTGCGGATACAGAGGTTCGTGGCACCGCACTGAATAATAACATTATACGCGCGTTATCTGGCGAGGGTCATGCATCAAACACGAGGTGGTTGCCTCCCGATGCTCCTGATGGTAGCAGCTCCCGCCAGTTGAATGCCGGTAAAGCTATCCGTCCTGTGTGTACTCTCGTGTGACACAAGCACCCCGGAGAACCCGCACCATTCTAATCACCGATCGTAATCGCGCGATAAATCAAATACCCTCGACCACCGCCTCCCCCCGCTTATCCTCATCCTACCGTCCGCCGCTTCGACCCCACCTACATGCGCATACACACGATGCACGAACTTTTATTTTCCCGTAAAATCAATGTCTCCACGCTTTGTTGTGCTCGCACACCTATCTGCCCGATACTACGGGTCGAAAGATCGTCAAACACTGAGAGAGACAGAGAGGGAGAAGCGATAAAAAAAATATCACGGTTAAACCTTTTATTGTGGCCGATATTATTGTTTTTGACGCGAAATACCATTTTAAAAAATGAAACGGGCCGTAATGACACAATCACCGCCCGCGGAGCTTTTTCCCATCCTCAGCTTTTTTGTTTCCCGTATGCTGTCAATCCCTCGTTGTTTCGGCTCACTCGTGCTCTCGGCACGTTCATTCGATCATCGTTCCTTGCATCCTTTGATCGATGTACGCTTAAAGTCACTTTTTATGGTTTTTTTTATCGACAATTTCCTTTTTATATATTTTTTTATATTTATTACATATTAATGTTAAGTAATTATATATTTTTGTTGGCAATATCTTTCGGTTTACAGGTGTCGTGGATAAGGAAGCGGGATTTGCACATCCTCACCGTGGGCATACTGACGTACACGAACGACCAAAGATTCCAGTCGCTGCACAGCGACGGTAGTGACGAGTGGACGCTGAAAATAAGCTCACCCCAGGTACGGGACAGCGGGACGTACGAGTGCCAAGTCTCGACGGAACCGAAAATCAGCCAGGCCTACAATCTTAGTGTCGTGGGTACGTCCGGCTTGTTTAGTATTCGCACGATCCTATTTGTATCTTTCGACCGATAATAACGCCGTGACATTTTATCGAGAGTGCAGTAGGCAAGGGTGACTGTGCAGAAAATAACATCGCAACGAATTGATTCAATTTTTTCTCCCACCAGTTTCAAAAGCTAAGATAGTCGGGAACACCGAGCTTTATATCAAGAGTGGGAGTGACATCAACTTAACGTGCATCGTGCTTCAGACTCCGGAACCACCGTCCTTTATCTACTGGTAAGTTGAAACAAGTACCGAAAACTGCATTCGCTATCTGAAAGAGCCACCGACCAATTTTTTTTTCCTCCCTCGACACAGCGAAGCCACCCGTAACATTTTTTTCTCCTTCGTCGTCATTGTTACAGGTATAGGGGCGAGCACGTGATAAACTACAGCCAACGGGGAGGCATAAGCGTTGTTACGGAGAAACAAACGAGGACATCGCGCTTGTTGATTTCACGAGCATTACCAGCTGATTCTGGCAATTACACCTGCGCCCCATCGACCGCAGAGTCGGCCAGCGTTCTCGTCCACGTACTGAACGGTATGCTCGTTTTGTCCCGAAATGTCCCTTCTGCTGATCTTACTTTCGAACGGGCCACCTCACCTCCCTCTTTTTGTTTTCATTCGTTTCCAACGATAAACCTTATACCGTAAAAAAAAAATAGCATCGACCATATTGGATTCTGGATAGCTGTGGTAGCGAAAATACTCTCAAACTATCTAATTGGACGAGAAGATATTACACGTACAGAGAGAGGGGGGAGAGAAAGACATTTCGAGTCACCAGGACCCGTTAAAAAAGCAGAAGAGCGCAAAAACAGTATAGCATGTTTGAAGCAGTTGTAAAGAGTTATCGTGTAACTCGAGAGCGAAACGTGTGCGGAGAGGATACGATGGAGAAGAGTACATTTCGCGTAATTCCATACGTAGCCGGGCTGAGGCATTTTTCTCATGGCTGAAATGGCAACGTTCGGTTTGACCCAGATACGCGTTCACGAGTCCCACCAGGCCCCATCGACCCCCTAGCACCAAAGTGAAACGACACCCGAGTAAACCTTTGTCACTCACAGCCTGGGCTCTTCGCAATCAGATTAGCTCCGCGGTGAGCCTCCAAGATCTGATAGGGAGGACTTGCGTGGAAAAAAAAATGTATACATATGGGACCTGTGTATATTTTTTTCGTACGCCGTCGGCGAGATATGCCAGCGTAAAGTGGATCTGTCGACGTCCCATCTTCCCTGGTGTTTGCCTCCGAGCGTGGAACTGACGTTGCGATGTTGGGAGCAGAGAAAATACCGCCAGTTGGGTGGCTCGCGAACCTCATAAATCCGAGAAACGTCGATAAAAAAAAACGCCGATCACGGACGCAAACGGGCCAAGCGTGAAAATTGGGTAAGACATTGGTCCTGAGGCCCGAAGGGGGTGAGTCCTTTCGACCGCTGCAGGTGCGGCTGTTTTTTCGAAGCTCATGGCCCTTGCCGGAAGATCCTGAGGTTCGCTAAAATCCACAAAGGGCCGCGGGAAAGATCTCCCGCACCTTTTTTGGCCGCTTGTTAGATAAAGAGTGACAAGAGTGGGCTAAAGATTCCATCTAATTCTTGGGACATCTTGCGTTGGATTGGCCACTGGGGCCATCACCACTGTCCCGAGGCCATTAAGCAACCCCTATTCTCCCTGTCCGTGGAGATGAGCGGGACGACGAAATAAATCCTCCAGATATGTCTTGGCCTTTTCTCTATTTCACGTTACCGAGGAGAAGAAAGAGTAGAAGAAGAAGGAAAGGAAGCGGGACGAGAGGATAGCGCGGCTTCTGCCATGCTCGGTTAAACCGGCTTGCGTTCTATCCAGGTTCTGGCCGCGTCGAGCCCGAGGGATAAATCAGACGAGATATTGTCCAATGCAAATCCTTACCAGGTGCTCTCCCCTGGATGCCCGTCCATTCTCCGCAACACGGCGGTCGCTCATGCTACGTAAACATAGACTCACCCTCAACGTGCACGTACAAACACGAATATATCGAGCCGACCGTCGTCGTCGTCGTCGTCGCAGGCGCCGCTATCGCCTTTCGCGCCTTCACGGGCACTTCTGCATTATGCACCCTCTCATACATGCATACCGTCGCGTATTCCTCGCGATCAGTCCAACCGCCGCACAAAGGGTGCTCGAGCGAACTAAAAAATATACGACCTCGGTAGACCCGACGGGCTGAGGCATTACTCTTACTACTGGGGGTGTTGGAAATTGCGTCGGGGGCTGCTAACACCCGCCTACATTGACTTCAATGGCGCACGACGATTCCACCTGTTCGTCCACCCTCTCGTCTTTGTCTTGGCAATTTTTGGGAACAAACAATTCGAGGTCAACCTCGAACAACATTTCGGAAATGGAGGGATGGGCCATCGTTCGTTTTCCTTGGCTAATTCATTAACGGGCATTTTTCACCAATGGATACGAAGGACGGAACGAGAAAACGGATACATCTTTGCCCAAGCCCAACAGAGCTGCATCGGATCCGTGAATGGTGGATTTATTGTCGATGACACGAGGTAATCTGATCCAATTGCCTTCGACCCTATGTTCCAGCATTTCATCCCTTGATGAAATCTCGGAGGGAGTAAAATTTGCCTCCGTCGAGACGCGTCGAGCGGCGGAGCTTGGGGAGGACAATGACGAACGATCTCACTTTACTAATTAGTAATCCCTTGATTACCGCAATCAACGATCTGACGTTCCTCGAGCTCGTTTTCGACGATACCGAAGCGGTGGTTAGGTCGATGAAACTCGACCCGCGTTTTGGTGACTATCGCGGCACTGAATATCCTGGATCTGTCCCGAGGATTCCCGATGACAGGCTCCTGTACTTCCATTCGACAAATACCTTCTTTCTCTGGCTCGCTCTGCAATGGCAACTGAGCTAAGAAACGGCAAACAAACGACTACTTTTCGCGTATCTCTTTGCTTCACTTCGAAGTGAAACTTTGCTGGCGAAACGTCCTGAGAGTAGGATGGCAATTACGCGAGGTAGACACGGAACGAAAAGTAGATGAGGGTGGAGACACTTTCGGAGGTGCTGATTTGTGGCTAATTGCCGACGCTCAACTATTGGGCCCAGCGGTATTTAACTTTCGTCTCGTAGGACAGCCGCCCTCGTGAAATTTACGCTCCCGACACTACCGAACTTTATCGCCCACTCGCGATCTCCCTCCAAGCGGATAATCCTATCGAAACCGGCTGAAAGTCTCCCCGATCCGGAGCCTCGCGAGAGACATTGACGCCTTGCTTCCTAGTCGCGACGAAAATCCAAAATTCCTTCGATAATCCCGACTATTGGGAGGAACTTTCTCACGCAACGACGCACACCAAGGCAGATTCGACTGGATCAAATCGAAATCGATAATTCGGCTCATTTTCATTCTTCAAAATATAAATGCCGTTGTGAAAGAAGGTCAGCTAGAGGGATTCAACTTTTAACACCAAGAGCATCGATGTTGTTGGGTATTCGCAATGAGATTATCAAAGTTACAGTGCTGGACTCTATCCATGAGGGTGTACGAGCATAGCTTACACCCAGTTGTACGACACTAGGTAGCAAAAGAGCGGGCAAGCCAACCAACTGCGTCGAACGGACTCTTGTGGTGATGAGGTAAAGCGCTCGTGACGGACGTCAATGAAATTGAGCCCGAGGTCTAGACCAGTGTTCACGCTACAAGAGATACCGTCAAAGCCGATAATTCCACCCGGCCAAGTTGGGGGAGGAAGGGTGGTGGCAAGCGTAGAGCTTTCGTGGCCGCTCGAAAGCTAGAAAGTTGGGGCACGGAGTCGGGATGGAAAGACGCCACGTCGTTTTCCAGGCTTCCTCGTGGAAGAAGGAGAACTAACTGGAGGACGAATAATTAAACAGGAAGCGAGGAGTGACGGCGACGCGGCGCGATAATGCGAAATCAGTGCTCGTATTTTGCCAACGAGAAATAGCTCCCTTCGAGGCCTCGTCGCCCGGCTCGAGATTTTCCGTCAACACCAACACCCGCACAGAATTACCAGCGAGTCCCTCTTCGTGAACGTGCAAAAACTCGATGAAACAGCGAAACAGGATGGAAGGCTTGTCCTTCGATTTTTCACCCTCGAGCGGTGATAAGAAAAAACGCCTCGCCGAAATGGAGCACCAGTTTTAACAATACCGCTAGGATAATTATTTCACCCGATGCTGTAGGTTGATAGCGAAAAGGAGGGGGCATGCGGGAAAGGTGTGAAAAATAGTATGGAATAGTCCGACCAGATAACGTTGAGTTACTGCATCTTGGGGTGCATTCGATGGCGCGCTATATACACATTTGTCAGGCTGTTTTGCTCGCCCTTTTACATGAAATTCAAACTTCTCCACCAACAAGCAACATCACTCTGTTGTTCGCATTCGATTTTGTTCAAACTCGGCTACCTATGTGGTAGAGCACCAAGCACTTTTAGGAACATTGTTTGTTTTTCATTCACGAAAATACTGTTCGAGAAATTTTCCGTTTTGAGGGAAATGAGTTCTGAATTCGTGTTCAGGGGGTATGGAAAAATATTAAAAATACAAAACATTTCGATCTTCAGCCAGAAGGAAGTTCCTTCGCTGAATCGTCAATGATTTATTTTCTGTTTTTATTTTACTACTTCACTTTGTGCCCATCCTCTTCGTTATCGTTTGCTCCTTGAAATTCCGTTTGATTCATCGGGTTCTGATGATTGCTCGATTTTTGGCAGAATTTAAAAGATGAACCATCGATTTTCGCCATTTTTTCCATACCCATCCTCCTTTGCCTCTTTTTCGAATAAACTATTCGGAAAAGCTGATTGAGATATGGGCACTCTCTGAGTCTGTCCAAATCCTCTTCAAGAATCTTTTAAAAACCCTACCATTTAATTTGCGTCACTCAAACGGAACCAACGCTACAGCAGTTTGAAATTTTGCGATTTTGATGTGTCTGAAAGTGATGAAAGGCGTCAAAAAAAATGTTCCTACCATTTCAAGGGTCTATTTAACGAACAATTTCTCGCCGATATCGAATATCGCCGAGTATTTGTCGAAAGCTCAAAACTACGCCGGCTAAACGCGAAAAACCTATCACATCCACACACATTGATGAGGATTTCGTAGTCGCAAACTCGTGTTGATAAAGACAACTACGTAGGTACCTAATAATTGCTCATGCTTCACCATATACACGAGCTTAACCAAAATCAAAAGTGGGCCCCTAAGTGATGTTTCCTGTAAGAAAAAACCCCAGCCAGTCGATAATTTACCACGGTGGTCCCCGGAAATAGCCTTCCAAACTATTCTTCACTTGTGACTAAACCTAAATGGATATAATTGGCGAAAATTCAAAACGAGACGCGAAGACTCGCAAAACGTAGATTTCCAATTAAATATGACCAGCTCTGAAGTAGTAGTAGTCTCTGCGGAAATTTATATTCAAGGCACTATTCACTTTTGCGAAAATTGTTCAATTCTTGCTTCAAACTGTCAATCTTTCTAAGCTGTCATCGGGTGCAAATACCAGAAGAATAGCTGTAACGTATATAGCTAGAAAGTGGTAACTTCCTCATGGTCGTTGAAAAGTGCATGCGATATATTCTATCGGGCCCATGGTTTCCGCTATGGAAATATAAAGTGCTGTATTCAACAAGGTACTTCGTAGCTGTACTTTTGATACCAGTGTGTCGTATTACTTAGTGGCACGCTCTGCAATCCCCCCCCGCTCACGCTCTCATTCTCTCTCTCTCTCTCTCTACGTTCTCGCCCAGGCTTCAGGCGCTTCCGTAGTTCCCGCGAATATATTAAAGGGATTTACACGTGCATTTATATCTATAGCTGCCGCCGCCCCTCCTCCCCCAGTGGATTATATGGCAACGTGAAAGGATCGATGTCGTCGTTTCTCGTTTTCTCGCAGTACTCGTCACATTCGGTGGCTTTCCGCGCTCCTATTGCCACTCTCGTACTCCGATATATTGACTTCGAAGGGAGGGTAGCTTATCTCGATAATATCCTCGAATGTGGGCTGGCGTCATCTTTAATCACCGAACTCGGTGGAAGGACGTTTTTCTTTCCTTTTCGCGTGAATCAAAAGTCCGATGGGGGATCGATTTACCGAGCCTATCGCGATGAGACATCTATCCCGATACAAGGGCTGATCGAAAATTAGCCCCGTTACTCCTCACACGCGTGTATATTAAACATATTAATGATGTTCGAAGAGAGTAGCGCGTATTTCGACACAACGGGAGCACGGAAATTACTGGAGGCAATAAACGCTCTCGGTACACAATGCCTACCGTAATATCCGTTCCGTTAACATCAACGCTTTTGTACAGCATACATGTGTATACATTTATACGTAAACACTTCGAAATATACCCCGCTCGCGCCCCATAGCCGAGGTTATTAATCCGCAAACATGCCTCGCTTGCCTAACCCACATTTCCTAGTCCTCCATGTCTTGGTACACCGTTGCGTCGCAACTATACACACCAAATGTAGAAACAAAATTTACCATTCGCCAGCAGGCTCTTTTTCTTTTCAATTTGACACACGGCCGAGGAGTACAACCTCCGATCTACTTTCAACGTATTCGAAATTATTATTAATCCAAATAAATGAATTTTCATTTAAAGAGAAGAAATGTAATGTTTACATTAACGAATAACTGGATCTAAATAAGCAATTACACTTAATTAAAATAATTACATATCAAATGGAGCCGATCAACATTTCAGGAGAAGGAGGAAGAAGAAGAGAGAGAGAGAGTCAGGATCAATACACGAATACATCGAAGCGGGGCCAAACTGTATTTTCATTTCGAGAGTCGAATATCTAAATCAATTATACCGCGTGCTATGCCAAAGTTTTTGATCCATCGTTCTGCCTGTCGCATATCGCGAGTCTTTACGCGACTGCAATAGCCCGCGCGCGGAAATTAAATTTATTCCTCCGTGCTCGCGCGTATTCCCATGTCCTTCTTTTCCAATTTTGCCGCTTCTTTCTCCCCTTTTCACTTTAACAAAGTCTTCCTCGACGTGATTGAAAAATCTAGCTGCTACTGCACCGTGATAAGAAAAATGGAAAATTACAAAGAAAGCACTAGTGTTCAAAGTCAACCCAAACAGACTTGTATTCAATTTTCATTTTTACAGCTGGTACATGTATATCTAATTCGTGCCTTTCTTATATCTTATTCAATACAATTATATGAAAGATCACTGATTCATTTATAAATATTAACGTATACATAACAGTATATAGAAACTACTGGGGAATTTGTATCTTCCTAAGTGTAGCAAATTTATATAGAAACACATACACTGCCGGCCAAAAGTATGGATACACCTAGAAAAATTTCGCGCCGAACTAAAAGGTTGATATCTCTGTGAAAAAAAAAGATATCCGGATTTCCAAGGCAGCATTTTAAAAGGGACAAGTGAAGCTTCATTTTGCGTTGTGGAAACAAATTTTTTGATTTTTTTTTAGACCCGGGGCGCCTTTTAAAAAATGGCCGTTTTTGGCTTTCTTGGCTGTGTAAAATCGGCTGCACGTCCTCAGGGAGCGAAAATAGAGCGAGAAAAAGAACACGAGAGAAATAGAATATCGACTCGCGAGAAATAGAATCTTTTTTACGCTCCACAAAGGTAAAATGTAGACAAAGACAAGAAGCTTTATTTCCGCTCCTTATGTTTAGATGAGGTAAGAGGTAAGAGGTGGATGCTTCGTGCGGCTAAAAATTAAGAAGAAAAAATTGAAAAAAAAAAAAAATTTATTCGATGTTGGAGCAAATAATTTTGAAAAAAAAATTTTGAAAAAAAAATTTGACAAAATTCTGCTCGATTCAATACAATATAACGCAACTTTTTTTCCTTTTGACAATTTTCTCTAAACCCCAAAGTTTCTCGTTTCAGCAGCATCTTATCAAAATTGTCTTTTTGAGAAAAAAAATGCGATAACTCGGTGAAAAAAAATCGTACGAAACTTTCGAAAAAAGGAAACTATAGCTATTGCTCTATCTTTTAAGGTTCATTGAAAAAAAATGCCCAAAAAAATGTCCTGAAGACGTGCAGCCGATTTTGAACAGCCAAAAAACGGCCATTTTCAAAATAACGCCCCGGGTTTAAAAAAAATCGAAATTTTTTTTTTCCAAAACGCCAAGTTAAGCTTCATTTGTCCCTTTTAAAATGCCGCCTTAGAAATCCGGATATCTTTTTTTTTCACAGAGATATCAAACTTTTAGTGCGGCGCGAAATTTTTCTAGGTGTATCCATACTTTTGGCCAGCAGTGTACATATAAACATATATAAATTTGTATAGAAAAATATTTATTTACTTTACATCCTGAAAGCCGTCCATTATACCCGAAATCGTATCGTAAATCATTCCAGGGGGATGAAATGGCTTTTCAATCCCTGCTTGCACAATATTCCGACACCCTTTACCATCAATGTACATACAAATCTATACACACACACACACACGCACGCGCGCACACACACACACACACACACACGCACACACATATTCGTTTCTTTTTATCTCACCTTTCTTGTTGAGAAATTTAAGCATGTATATAAATCGTTTCCTCATCATTTTCCATACTTTACGATCTTACAAAAATCCCGGACTTTCGTACGAGTTCGCGGCAACCAAGACGGGAGAAAACCTGCGAAAAATAGAGCGGCAGTTGCGAAGAAAAAAATCGGCGGAATGAGTTTATTTGCACACACACAGGACACCCCCACACACACACATATATATATATATATATAAAGTCGTATCCAGAATGGTTTCGTATCCACAATGGTCATGATGTTGTGTTACGAATGGCAGTGAAGGGAAAGGGAAAAAAAGCAAGAGCAACGGCAGAGCTTCGCGTACGCGATGAAACCGGTATACGGTAATTTCGTTAAACCAAGATAATCTCGTCACGTTGAGCCTCGCGCAGAGGATACGTGGAGTGGATTCGTCAGAACATAAAAAAAAGCCCGGAAGCACCGTGACTACCGTGAAGTATTGGATAAGCCCTCGCCATACGTAAAACATCGATGGGCTGACCCAACTCGGACCTTTTCTACTGCCGATAGCTTCACTCGCGCGCGCAGGCACACATATATTTAAACGTATAAACAAATACTATAGGCTAAACCAAATGTTACAACAAACCACATGGCGATCATTTATTGCCATTCACTTCAGTAAGTACATCGACAAATATAATAATAACAATAACAATAATAATAGTAATAATAATAATAATAAATATTATTATTAAAAGAATATTAAAAAGGAGATGAGAAATAATTCAAAAAAAGACTTGGCACGAGCATGAACGCGTTATAAATCCTCGGTAACACGCATGAGAATAAATTATTCTTCAAGATACGCATACACGTATAGGTGTTCGAGCTCAATACTACCAGACTGGGTGACATTTTTCTCTCTCTTCATTCTCATGGATGAACTTAACAACATACCGCGGCCTAGCGTTTTCCTCTTCTTCTCGAACCTCCCCCTGGGCGCCCTTCACCGCTACCACTAGCACTCGGCACCCCGTTCATGGCATAGACTTGCCTCGCTAGCAATGGCGCTGTCCCTCTCTCGCTCTTTTCTCCCTTTCCGCACTCGTCCTTCCTCTTTCGAGATGAATACCTCGCCATTCAGCAGGTTCGCTCGCTACCATTGTGTCCCAGCACACATCCGCCGTGCAAAAACCCTCCGCAGCCTCTACCCCCTGGCCCGCTCCCTCGGCGTCTCTTCTCCTCGCCTCCTGTAACCCCGGTCTTGTACTTTTATACCAGTTCACCCTCGTTCACAACGCTCCCCGTTCTCGATGTCTCGTAAGAAGATACGACAATGCTCCGTAATGTTCTCAAGCGTAGGTAGGTACAGGCTTTCAGTGATACGCGCATATATACGCCTCTATTTATATCGCTGGAAATCCGTTTTTACCCGGCAAGACATTCAATCCCCTGGATATACCAGCGTTAACAAAGAAAATGTTTATGGCCACGTATACTCGCTTATTTAGGGGCAGGCGGTTCGCATGAATTTTTAACGCGTTTAAAAAATGTCACGGAACGTACAATCAGATTTGAACTTTTCTCGCAGACCCATTTTTGCTTTCCATCTGTTAATTAATTAACTCGTTATCGGGATATAATTGTTCGAGAGATTCTCCGCGATCGCGTGTACGTGCGTTATTCGTGAGGAGAAATATGAAAAATTCGATCGACTCGAGAGTTTGGTAGACGCGGAGAAAGTTCCCTCGAGACGTGCTCGGGAAAACCCCACAACGGCAAGTCACGATGAGTATATTTTGCCTAGTGGTAATAAAGCCCTTCGCCGATAGGTTTCCGTGTTTCATTATTCCCCCTCTGCATGACGAGGCAATCTCACGTGTTGCACTTCCGCGAGCGAGAGGTGCACGAAAACCGTGCGGAGATTCTGGGTCATGAAGGTGGAAGGGTAAAAGGCCAGAGGGAGAGAGAGAGAGAAACTGTAGAGACGCCCGAAAGTTAGCCAGGTGCATTCGGAGCCAAAGCCCCCTTGGACAGCAACGATACTGTTGCGAGCTACCGAATTTTGTTATTATGCACCGAGTATCAGCGATCCTAACCTCGTATCGGTTCAATATGAGGCTAGAATTGTGCAGGGGCGAACCGAAGGGCGAGGGGCGGGCAAGGGGGCGCAGAACACACGTCGAAACTCGGCTGCCTTCATCAGTCATCCCGCGGTATCCCACCGTACGGTGCCCTGCCTGAACGTATACCCGGAATAGACAGCTCATTTGCTAATAGCTCTCGTGCAACGTACATCACGGCATTTGAAAATCTGGTTGAACAACCGCCGTGATCCGTGAGCTGTGGAAACCACGGAGACAGCGAAAGACTCGTGGCAAAAGCTGCTGTGACGGCTTTCGCCGCCGATGTCATCATTGATTCGTCGCTGATGACACGCCTGCACAAGGCAATCATCGTTAATGGCAATAAGCTCCCTGTAATTCGAAGCCTCTAATCCGATGCGGCGTTTGCTCAAATCCTCAGACACCTTTCGGAACAGGTCGCCGTTCCACTGAATTTTCCGATAGAAAGTATCGCGTCTCGCCTTCGTTTCGGGTCTCGTTGCATTTGAGGCGGCTTGTATAGACAAGACTTGTGGACTAATGTTTGTACAGGATGGCAAGACGTAGCAAAAGCATGCTGCTTTCACGGAATCAGTTGGATTCAAGGTAACGGCTTCCTGAACCGAGTAGTACCTTTTATGGTCGATCGATCAGTTTTTGGTGCTGCAATAGCCGGAGACTCGGATGGATATTGCATTTCCATGACTTCGTACATGGCTCCCGTGTGTAAAAAGTACATCGCGATGAAACAATAGTAGCAGAACTGTACAAATATGCCCCGAGGGTAACGGGAGTGAGTGCATCCATCCTGATATGTGACCCTGCAGAAGTGCCTTGACGAAACGACTTGCCCCGTTCAGCTTTGACCCCCCCCCCCCCCCCCCCCCCCACAAACGGACACACACACACACACACGCGCGCGCGCGCGTAAATACATTTTACCTCCGTTACGGCGTTCGACATCTCGACTTGGTTGCCTTCGATGTTGGAAGGCGAAGAGATTGAAAGGATGAGAAGTGGATCCCGAGGGATACTCCGGCTGGAATTAACTCAGCTCAGGGCAAAAATTCGCAAGGATAAACCGGTCAGCTCGCCGCAAAATCTTGCCCCCAGGCAACCCGAGGTTCCATATACGTAAGGAGAACGCTTCAACAACGAGAGGCTTGCCACTTTTCTTCTTGCCCAGCACATACCCAAGAAGAGCCTTAGGCACGGAAAGCCACCGCCCGCATCACGATATACCGCGCGAACTTCTCTTTATTTTATTTTCCTCCTCTCGTTTCGTCACTGCCGTCCGAAATGTTGAATGTTGCCGGAAAAAATGAGTCATTTTTACGCCGATACGATACAATTCCAATGCGATTCCGAATGATCTTGAACAACATCGGAATCCAACCAATTGTCCTAAATTCTCGCTGCTCATCTTGAAGGGCACGTGATTGCTGCCGCATCGACTGAGGCCAACTTTCCGATCGTCACTCGCAAAACGAACCCATTTCCCAATATCCCTCAGTGTCCAGCAATCATCAGTTGCGACAATCGACGAATATGGATTTATTTTCGAATGTGTTTCAGGTGAGCACCCAGCGGCGATGCAACATGGGAATTCGAGCAAGAGCGGCGCAGCGACTCGAACACTCGCCCTTCTCTTACTGCTCATACACGCCGGATCATTCGCAAGGTGACTGATCGACGACAGGCAGTAACAGCATTGCCGACGATCGTCGCGGGTCCCTTAACCTTTTCGCGACCAATACGCTCTCTCCCCCCGGTACCTCTTGTCGCCCCAGTGGTCCTCGTACTTTGCCACGTATCGATCCGCAGCTCGAAAAACCGATCGCCGTGATCCATTGACCTTCGCACTGAGAAAAACGGAACATCCGTGGCTAGATCGGTGGATAAGTTCGGCGGTCTGTGATCTCCCGATCGCTGCGGTGGGCAGTTCGGTGACCCACGGCAACCTTGATCCAGCTCCCAACCTGTCGCTGCCACGGGAGAAAGGCTGCCACCGGAGATTCCGTCGACTTTGAGGGATCGAGCCAACGCACAGCATTCGGATCGACGATTGGTGACTCGTGGTGGCTGGTCCTACCCTGACACGGGGAGCCAACGAGGGATCGACGCAAGGCCATTCACGATGACATAACCGTAAACGGCCACAAGCCCTTTCTTCCTCCTGTCTCGCGGACTCACCCCATACGATGGGACCCCCCAAGGTCGGAAAACACAAGACCCAGATTATCGGATACGACAAAAATGGCGTACCCTCACCCACCAACAATCGCAACAGTTCCAGAGAAAACACTAGTGGAAAGCGTGAAGACGAATTCGAGGGTGCCTCTTGTTTATAACTCTAAGAGAGAGAGAGAGAGAGAGAGAGTGATTCGTCGATGTTGACCTTTCGACAAAGTGCTCCGAGCTGAAGCACGGGTAGTGTGTAATAATAAGACTGTGATTGACGTCTGCAGCGTATTTGTTCTTTTTTTTGTTGTTATTGTTACTAATCTTTTTTTCTCTTGAATTATTAGGATTGTTTTTTTTATAACGCACGCGATGCGTGAATTTCCTGTGTACAGTTAAAATACGAGTTAGGGTAATTCTCTTGGAACGTTAAGGTCCTTGACATCGGCAAGTACGGCACTGGGGGAGGGGGCGGTGTTTGTAAATATTTTTACCAGATGCGCTGTTGTGATGGAGTTTATGTTAGTTTCGTAAATTAGACGGATTTGTTGGAAAATATATTTCAATCGGCAATGGTGAAGAGGAATAATGTAGGTTCGGCGTATTCTCTTTCGCATCAGCGGCAGCAGCAGCAGCAGCAGGACTGCCCTATCGCGTAAGAAGCAATTGATTAAATAATTTATCAAGTGCGTGTGTCCGATCGACGTGTGTTATTTCTCCCCGAAGTATTCGTGCGTATTTACGCGATAATGACAATTGAGGCTCTCCTGAAAGATCGTGCCAGTCGAAATTCGTCGACTTTGATAGTACGTGTCTGATATGAACGTCTAATATAAAATCGTCGAATCATCCAAATGGACTGTGCCCAATATATCTTGTTATAGCAAAAAGCCCTCCACCTTATCGTTGATCCCGTTTTTTTTCTATTCTCTCTACTTCCGGTTACTTCAAAGAGGACCTCCGTGGGAAGGCTTGAAATATTATTTTCTTCAATTTTATGATTTTATGATTATATTTAAAACGAAAAATCAAAACAAAGTTGTTAGGTCATTTTGCTATAAATTAGTATAAAAATCGAATCGCTTGCGCAGAAAACGATTTTTTCTTTTTTTTCGAAGCGCTCGAAGAATTTTCAGGAAAAAAGGAACGAGCGTTGCCACTCGTGAATCTTAATGACCAATTAAGTCCAGGGCTTAAACTGGCCTCGCTATCCCAGACTCTCGTCTTCTCTTGCTTGTCCTTGACAGTACTGTCAAAGTTTCATTAATCCCCCTTCCCCCCCTTCCCGCGCTTCCTCCCCGCGAGGAAAATATACAAAACAGGGTTTACCAAAAGAAAAAATGCAGAATTACCCAAAGGGCCGACGAGTTTTCAAAAATACCGAAAGACCTTTCATTTACCTCGCTTCCAATCGACATTTGTTTCAACCCTTCCATCGTTCAAATGTTTAGCCAACGTCCATGGTCTTTTTCCAAGTTTCTAGTGAAAAAAAGGAATGATAAGAATCTTACGAATAAAGAGACATGGATATTTTCTATTTCAATGTAGAATGGCAAAGGAAGGACCGGTGGCATGTCTGTGGAAAGAAAGCCGGAGTTCAGTCTCGACAGCACAAAGATTACAAAGATATCGGGCTTCACGGTATATCGAGACCATGATGAGCTTGCGAGGATCGACAAAGCGCGAACAAAAAGCGGAATAAAAAGAAGTATAAAGAGACGAGGGGGAAGAACCGTGAAGAGTTTTGCAGCACGAAAAACTTACTTATACGGTTACTAGTGATGCGGTTCACTCTCTTCCATTTCCAAGCTCCTTCCTTCTTCTAGCCCCCTGAATTTCTTCACACCTCGATTTTTTCTCTTCTCGCTACATCGATCTCTTTTCATTCTTTTTTTTTATATACCTCGAGCATATCACGATAAAATACCACAGATGCGTAGCCGCGCGAGAGCAAATGCTGCAGGCTTTGAAGGAAAAAGGGGTAAAGAAGTGCGAGGAGAAGAAGAAGAGGGAAAGCTTAAGATATAATAGCTCGTGACACGGATATTCAGGAAGTTTCCTATTTCAAAAGCACTCTCGCCCCGCTCTCTCTCTCTCTCTCTCTCTCTCTCTCTCTCTCTCGCGCTATCTCTCTCCCCCTCTTACGTTATCTTTCTCAAGGATCAGTGAGAATAGATATTTTTACTTCTCACCATTTTATTTCCGGGTTGGTGAAAAATGATGTCTCAAATATTTTTGAAATGAATGAAAAAAAACACAACGACCGTCGCATTTTGTGGCTCGGGTGAAACATGTCAAATTACACGCACCCTTCGATAGGAAAAAAATGCATGAAAGTATAGCGCCGCTTTTTTGTACTTTTCTTCCCCCCATTTCGTAGGACTGTATATTTTACCAACGATTCAATTGCGCACTTTTTCCACCGTTTGATTTTTTTCCGATTAAATGCTGAAATTATTCTGATTAACGCGTGAATGCTTTTAAAAATGTTGTAATTTTTTGTGAAATGGTCCTTCGGAAGACGTATTTTCTTCTAGTAAAGATTATGCCCGAGAAGAACTATTTCCATGTGGAACTACTCTCCGGAAAGTCGTTTCAGCCCTCCCCCCCCCCCCCCCCCCCCCCCCCGTCACCCGTAGAGGTTCAGCCCGAGTCAGATGTCTCCGTAATGCTTTTTTTTCTTTAACATGTTCGGTTTTGACTTCCGAATAGTGTCAATCGTGGTCGACACGTGTCGGTAGGTCCGAATATCATGAAATTGTGGATATAACTGACGTGGAAAAGGAATCGCGGAACAATCGCAATAAACACGGGAGGGGCGGAGGTTGCGCATAGCCGAGCCGTGTTTCGCGATGTAATAATTTATCCCCGGTGATCGCCAGCGTCCTGTGCGAACGACGCTTAATTGTGCCCCACCGAGAGACGTTAACAAACGACATTCGGTACTGCAGTACCCTCCACCCGCCCCTTCCCACTTCTCGTACCTTCGACATTGGCGAAGCACGAGAATTAATGGTTTCCGATGGCGTGCACTCGGTATCGGTAACCAACGATGCTCCACGAATTTTCATGCGATTTCAACGCGGCTCGTACTCTCGAATATCCTCGTCCTCTCGATTGTAAAGGGGGGAGGGGTCTTTTTTATTCTGAAAATACGAAATATCGGGCGTCATGTTTTTTTTTTTTGTTCGTAACCGATGAAAAAGAAAAAAATACACGCCCTTACAATCGCGAAAAAGATAATCCTCGAAGTATCCAGCTTTTAATAGTCTTGCACTAATGGAGCGTCCGCGAGCCAATGAGGACACGCGATAATATTCCTGGAATGTAATGAACGAGTTTGAAAGTCGGGAGCTTACGCGAAAGATAATAGCCGCTGCCAAGAACTCGAAAGTCAGATAATACGCGCGTAAAGTGAGCTGGAGCGTGAATGCTATTATTGGAATTTTACAGTTATCCCGAATAAAAATTATCTTTTTTAACACTCTCATGTCCACTGCAATTTGAGCTTTACATTATAGCGCTTCTCTTCAGTTATTTGTTTCAACTTGCGAAGCTTTATTTTTCATAGTATTCGAGAGAAACGTCACTTCCCAAAAAACGTCCGACAAGTAAAGATTTTTGTGAATTGGGAGAAGCTTCTCAACTCTCATTACACTTGTCACGCATTCTCTTGACAGCCTGAATAATGGTTTGCTTTATTTTCGTAGGAATTTGATGCAACTTTTGTTGCATAGTTCTCAATCTCACGATCCTTCGTACCGATCTCTTTTTCTCGTCCTGACCATCTCGTCGCAGCGTCGCGATCTTATAGTTGAATTTAGCATCGGGACAGTTCCACAGGCGAAAAACAGGCTGCAATCCGATTGAATATTCATCAGACGATGAAATGCGAGTGACGGAGTGTATAAGAGCTTCCGCCCATCGGGAACAGACTCTCCGCATCGAATGCCTTATATATACATATATAGACATCCAAATGCACTACACACGACACTTCTCTGGCGAATGAAAAATTATTCTCACTAAACATTTAAATTAAATCCCAATCTAGGCAAAGTGTTGGATGCTATCGAACTTTTTTTTAACACTAGTCGCATTGTGGAATGAAAAAAAAAACAATATGCTTCAAATTTTGCCTAAGAATTTGTTTGCTCCAAACTATTGAAACATTGTAAAAATCTTTGTTTATCCCATTTGAACGAGTTATTTTTTTTCCACCAAAGATCTATCTCTCTCTCTCCTTTCTCGCTCCATTTGCTTACCAAACATAGATATTCCAGTGCGTGGGACGTCTCCGTCGAACAAAAAAAAACCAAAGTGTACATAAATTCACGCATATACCGTATTTTTTATCTGCACACCGATTTTGGGGTGACACAATGGAATCGGCTATTCGTAGAATATTGAAATTGGACGGCAAGAAGGGAAACACAACTATGTGTGTGTGTGTGGGGAGGGGGAGAGAAAGAAAGAGAGAGAGAGAGAGAGAGAGAGGCAGAGTACGAATAATATCAACAGGGCTCGTGACATCCTTTCTCCCGTTTTCGTGGTACGAGATTCCCTTTGCTCTTCTGCATTACATAAGCATAAATCTCGAGGGACTTGCTCGTAATCACGCTAATGGACCGCCGGTATCTCAAGATTCCTTATTCCTGACAAGAATGTGAAGAGAGAAGGAGATGGAAGTAGAGTGATAGACAAAGACAGAGAAGTATGGAGAAAAAAAACGAAAATATAAAAATTTAAGCAGAAAAATCAAGCCAAGGTAGAGAAAGACACTAGTGATTTGTGTGACCCGTGATATCGTCCGATCCATCTATACAACGGTGTATATTAATAATGATTGATTGCGCATCGAGATAGGCCCTTTGGAGACACGAGAAAACAGCACGCCAACGGATATTGAAAAATAAATAAAGTCATATTCTTGATAGAGCGAATTATCTGTATTCGCATTTTCATTATTATTATGTTATTTTTTTCAACATTTAACCCAATGCGCCAGAATACATCATTAGCCTCCTTCTCAATTTTAATTAGCGATAAAAGCACTGCTTTGAGAACTCCTTAAAAATTTTGCTGACTTTCCGTAGAAAGGAAAAAATGCATTCTGAATGTTTTTTTCGTTGAGAAAATATATATTGCGGTCAATTCTAAGATAAAAAGAGACATGTAAATTTTGCTACCTCAAATATCGAAGACGATTTTTTCAAGTGTCGATGGAAAAAGCTCCAATTCCTTCTAAGCTTTATTTCGCCATTTCAACGACTTCAAACGATAATAATAATTATCGTAGACAATTTAATTGACGCTGCCACATATGAGAAAAATTATTCGTTAACGCCACTAATAATAACGAGAATGAAAAAGGAAAAGTAGAAAAGTCAAGTCGATCGACGGAATTTTAATTCTTCTTCTTCTTGTTTGATTTTTATCTCGGTTTTGCTACTTTTTCGCTATCGCCTCACTGAGAATTAAGTGGAATAACAAGGGTCTTGTATCGAAGACTAAAGAAGCCGAAGAGCGGGAAAAAGAAGGACAAGAATTAATTATAAATAATAACAATAAAAATAATAACGATAAACAAGCGATACAAAAATATAACAGTAATGAAAAAAAAAAACAACTGAGAAATGACTAAATCAACCCCAAAGATTCTCGGGATAAAGATCGTTATTCAACTTATCATCCTCGAGACTGCCTCCTTCCCGCTTTGTGCACCCTCGACCCCTCTCACCATAACGATCCTATTTTCGACAAATCTGTAAATTACAAAGTAAAAAAATGTTCACTCGTATGTATCATTTGCGCTCCTGTAAAATACGATTATACTTTAATTATATAAGAAAATTCGAAAAATACATGCAGAGACATGCGTGCGCGCGAGAATTTCAATTGAGAATGACTGGTAGGACTTAAGTATTCGGTAAATGTACGAAGATCAATTGTTAGCGGGCGATTAAACAACCAAAAAACTTAGATATTGGCGAAGATAAAAAAATAGACACATACGCAGACACATACAGGATCATTATACACGAGTGTTGAATCGCAAAATACTATTATTAATGTATATAATGACCGTACTGACTCATCGAAATTATGTTAAATCCCAAATGTACCAGAATTCGTAAGTAAAAGAATATTCATTATTTGTGGGGATCTCACGTTCGTACGCTTTATTATATATTTTGCCCAGCGTGAATACTTGGCCAAGTGGACAAAACAATATTCAACGACAGAGAGAACAGTTTTTCAATAATAGGATTGACAACATTTGAGCCTGGAATTGTTTTACTAGGAATGTACGAGAGGTAAGTGCATTCGTACCTTACCCAAAGTTCATACAGCAACTTGCATATACATGCGGACACAGACACACACACACACACATATATTATGCAGAAAGCTATCAAGTACGTTAGGTCGAGCCAGACTACAAACTGCAGCGGATTACCAATCTGTTTTGTTTTACTCAACGAGTGGATTCTGACTTTGCACTGAGAAGGGAAAGATTTTGAATTGGGCAATGATAACAGCCCCTTCAAGAGGACTCCTCCAGTGATGGGCTGCCTCGATATATACTTCCGAAAACTATCCCTGTCTCTCTTATACAGTGTGTCCGAGGATTACCGAGCAATTAGCAATTTGCATCTTCCCCCCACGTTGCGACTACGAAGCTCCCGACTGATTGAAACTAAGCGTACGAGATCCATCTATAAACAATCGCCCGACTTCCGCAATAATGTGGAGTACGATAATGCACATCCGTTGGCTAACCTCGCATCAGCGATCGAACGGAATAGAAGGGGATGAAAGATGATGCTCTGTTCGTCGACTTCCGGTATGATTTGTGAAATTATTTCCACTACATTTTTTTTTATATAGTCAATAATAAATCAAGCATAAACAATTCATTGCAAATAAATGTTGAATGTATTTTCACCAAAAAGCATTTAACAAACTGCATGTTTTCCCTGATAGTTTCGCTACCAACAGATATTTAGTAGCAACGTATTTTTATTTTTCAGTTCGTTTATTGTCGAGCGAGCAACGAGGGCACCGAAGGCGAATCAAAAGCAGACGTGGATACGGAAAAGTGGTAAACCGAGTCCTTTCGGCTGGTAGCGTTATTACTGACCATAAAACTAACAACGGCAGCAAGTCCTCAAAGTTTGATCTTCTTTTTGTATAACTGCCGGTGTATCACGCCCGTAAATCCACTTTTCCGGATATACGGCGAGGTATATTTGAGTCTCGAACAGCGCGGAAGAGGGGCATGGCACCGACATCGAGCGGTCGCATAATTTTAACGGTGCCCCCTGCCCCGGTAGCCGGGATTAAAGTTGTAGCCACTCGGTGTTTTGGAAGCTGTACTTGGACCGTTGCCCCTTGGCCCTCGAGTAGCTCCAGGTCCCGATGGCTTATCCTCTCGATACGTGACGTTCTTCTCCTTTATAGATCTGTTGACTTCCTTCCGCTGTAATTACTTCGTCATCGTATTCGGCACATTATAACTTCGCAAGTAAAAAATCCGACCAACCTGTGCATTTACATTTATAGCGGAACGAGTGTAGCTATTTTCCCAAGGGACAAGTTCAGGTGTGTAAGCACGAGAAGAGTTCCAAAGACGTTGGGATCTCGTTGAAATCTCGGTTTGACGAAATCAACTAAGAGGAAGAGGGTGGCAGAGGGTTGTGAATTTATTCCCAGTCAGAGTCAGAAGAAAATATCAAGAAGAAGTTCCGAACTTACTTTTGGGGCATTTACAGTGGCACTCTGCCTACCGTAACTTTCGTAATGATCATCCGTCCTCTATCCTTTCAACTTTATCCATGTGTACGTACATACCTGTATGTATATCCGTTTCTTCGAGACTGAATATTCACTACCGTTTCTCATTTCGGGATTTTCGGTCGACTATTACGGTGTCCGCTGTGGAAACAGAACTCAGAAAGGATCTAAAGTTCGATTTTTACTCGAAACTTTGTCTACGTCTCGGAAATGGGCCCTCAAGTATCATCGTGGGCCCCTGCGAAGCACTGCAGCCTCTACCGGTTGGACATTTAAACAAAATTGTAGCCTGAACAAAACGTTCGGATTTATGGATCGTTCGATAACTCGTCCCTCCCTCTCTCGACGTCTTTCCCTCGGCTACACTTCATTACAGGTCCTTGGTGCATCGGGGTGTGATGAAGAGTTGATTGATATTGACGGAGATTGTCTGACTTTCCGATGGAACCAATGAGTTACAAAGATCAGAAAACCAGCCCAATCGCATTGATTGCTCACATATTTTGTCCGAAGGCTCATTTGCCAAAGTAAGTTGATGACTTGACTGTTCAGGATGGACAATACACGCGACGAATTATGTGTCACAAGGTACAGGTACCTACTTCGCGAATCAGGACCCCTGATAAGGCAAAAGAGACTGTACGAGAGTGGAGGAGAGAGAGGGAGGGAGGGAAGGGGATAGGAAGGAAGAGATGAAGTTGGTACCAACCGAAACATGTTTTGCCGGAGAGAACAATTGTGGAGATCGTGTTCAGGTCGAGTACAGTGTATAGAATATCTATATAGACCGCGTTAGCAGACTCGAACCAAGTGTGGTAATTTTCTGCTCGCAGCATTTCTACCCAGGCGTTCGTGTGTGTGTGTGCGTGTGTGTGTGTGGGCGCGTACGCCTGTTGGATACAGTGAAACTGTATTTTGAGCACTCAGCCGTTCCAGCTCGTTCTGCCCACGGCCCCCGAACGTTTGGACAGCCTTCCTTTTATCGGTCGTTTCTTTAATTCGTTTGAAATTTATGTTGGTATCATGGCCTTGCTGACTCCCGAAGGCGAATTACTTCTCACAATTATTCTTCGTCGCACATTTCACAAGTTTCACAAAATCGTAACAACAGCGAGCTTCCGGTCGGAATCACAGTGCTGATTTAATGTCCGAGTAAGTACTTGGTGTCCTTTGATGAGGAAGGACATAATGCACCTCGATGAATTTTAAGACAGGCGGGACCGGAATTGATCGAATCAGTTTATTACATTTGAGTAATAATTACAAGCATTTCAAATCAGATAGGGCCTTTCAATATTCAAAAATAGTATATTTCAATTTTTTCCCACTATTTCCGAGTTCCGCAAAAGCATCAAAATCGCCAATTTTCAATCGGCGATATCTCAGCCGCTGCTAGTTCGCCATTGGGGATTCATAATCCCCTTGCCGAGAAGAATTTGGATGGACTTGGATAATGCCGTTGTACCCGTCCTGATATCTCAAAACCTTCTGCCTGAAAAGCCCACCCGAAAATGGCAAAAATCGACATTGAAAGGGGTGCGCGTGTAGACTGGCAATGAGCAAAATTGGGGAAATTCGGCAGGGCGACTTTAGAGCGATCCAGCGGATTGGCCAGTCGTCCCAGTCAGATGGATCAAACTCCATTCGAAAGCTAGATCAATTCTGCGCAAAATGAGCCTAGGCAAAAGTCCCTATGGACAAAGGGCGATTCTGAAGAAGACGAAACACAAAAAGATGTATTTTCAAAGATCCGTATAGCTGGTTTGCGAAACTTTGATCGGTCATATCTCAACCGCGAATTAACAAATCAGGGCTCATGTTTCTATTATTGCAATGTTACACCAGAGCTATTCTGATATTATTTAACCATTACTGCACTGTTACCGTACCATTGTGGTGCCCATTCCTGCAGCCCCTTTGACAGAAGTCACGGTGTACAGCAAGAATATTATGATACGTCGTTTAATCTAATTAGGGTAACAGCAAAGTAACATTCTTGCTGTACCACTCCCGGTCCCGACACATATTACTGACATTTCGATTTAGGGTGGAGGAAACATTTGGCGGAAATTCGTTGAAACGTTCCCTAATTTTATTTCCCGTGGAAAAGCCAGAGATCAACGAGGACATATTTGTAGGGGAGAATTTGATGCGGAACGAGGATTTTATGGAGAAAGGGTTAGGAATTAAGAGGAGCCGTCACCAGTGTCGTCAAATTAAGTGGAGGACTTTAAATGACACGCTCAATTCGGAAAGCCGCGAGGTCCAATTAGGCTTTAAAAAACTACGTTCAGCGACTAGTATTATTTTCCCTCACGATTGTGTCCGGTCCAGCTTCGTTCTAAAATCTGTACAAGGTGCAAGCTTCAAATAAATTTCTCTGTTTAACAGTTTAACCCGTCAAACACACGCGTCAAATTTGTTCGTCTGACTAGACGTTCCGTTTGAGTAATTCAACCTTTCGGCTTTATACGTAAAACACCTATCGCGCACTATAAAATATACAAACTTGTCGATACACGTGAGATCGCTCAACTTATGCCGGAGTACTTTTTTTCAACCATCAACATTCTCAAACGCTTGATCATTTTTCATTACTGTTGGCAAAAAATGTATGAAAAGATAATGGTAGAAAAATGACTTTTTTGTCGTAAAATAATGACCAGTATAAGAAGAAAAAAAATCGTCAAACCATACCAACGAGAAAACTGTTTCCGGTGTCCGATTACATTCAATTTTTGATATGTTTTCAAATCTTCTTTCATCGAAATCTAAGAGACACGAATTGTTTTTATCGGCGAAAAACGTTTTTAAGGGGTGAAAAGTGCCGTTGAAGTTGGACACCCTCACAGTAACTTTTGCAGTTTCGCATATTTCCAGTCAACATATTAGATTAAAACCAATTGGAGGATAATGCTTATGGTGAATAATAAAAAATGTACTTTTTTCAATTCCGCGAGGGTGGATGGGTAGCAATATATAGAGATTGAAGGTCGAAAAGTATGTATAACTTGAAGACTTTTTTTTATACTCTAACAACGCTAACTGCATTTGAGAGAGCTACAAAAGTAGATGATACGGGTTTTTGCGTTTTTCGAACGAAAAAAAAACCCGTTTGAGGGGTGTCTACCCTTATATGCTACTATTTCCGGTGTCCCCGTCCGAATCCGTTCAATGTTTGATATGTTGGTTTTCGTCGAAATAAGAGACACGAATCACGTTTTTCAAAAGTGAAAGTTACCCTCGAAGTTGTACACCCTCGGAGTGACTTTTGCAGTTTCGCATATTGCCAGATATTGAAACGGAATGAACCTAAATGGTTGCAGTTTTTTATTTTCACGATTTTTTGTTTTAAGCCGTTTTAGCGCCGTTAAGAAAAAATACGTGTCTTCTAGATTTCGATGATCTCGAAATCTAGAAGACGCGAATAAAGAAAATACGTATCTCTTAGATTTCGATGATAAATAACGTGTCAAAAATTGAACGAAATCGGAGGATGACACCGGAAATGATTTCCTCGCAAGTACAATAACTGTATTCGATACTTGTTAAATCTTATATCGTTCCGTTGGATGGTAGCGTTTGAATCGATTATTTCTATTAAAGTATCTTTATACTCATATGATGTAATTTGCAAATACTCAAAAATCCTTTCTCAACAATGTTTTGTCAGTGGTTCAACTGTAATGCAACTGTAGCGAAAACTTAATTCGCTTAAGGTCACCCCGTGTGCCAAACGTTCCTGCGTTCGTGCGGATTTCTATTCAATTTTTAACCTGTCATGTAGCACCTCTGTTTTTCACTCCAATCGGAGCTCTGTCCGTGCCACGGTCGGCTCAATTTTTTCTCCCTTTCACCGAGCTCTATTTGCAAATTTGACAGATCGAGATAGAGGAGCGTGTACTAGCTTTACCAAACGAACTCCCCGACTCTCTTTCATTCTCGCTGTCTCGCCACCGTTCCAGTGATTTATTCGAAGCTCGTGTTTGCATCAGGCCACAGTGAGCTCAACCTGGTTGAAATCCGGCGGGAGGGTGAAGCTTGCTCCGTCGATATAAACGCAACGAAGCTCTCCCTCGACTTCCTAAAAATTGATTTTCCTCTCCTTCTATCCCAAGTGCACTATGGGCTTTCTCTTGGAGATGCTCTTGGAACGGATTGAGGTAGTTCGGGTAAACAGAGGCTCGGACTAACATTTCGACTCACGTTCTTTTTTTTTCATCCAATCCACTTTTGCTTAAGGCACTCGTTAAAATAATACTCGAATAATCAATTATAATGTATTGACAGAGAAGAAAATAATTAATTATGATTGATTCGTTTTTTCTTTATCTTCCGAAGGGTAATTCATCCTCGGCAAGGGCTTAACCTATTTTATTCGGCAATGTCGTATTCTTTCAGGACTTCATTTATTTCGCAGTAATCCGCACTCATTCGCAATCAAATGTCAGTTGCCATTTAATTCCGGAGGCAGAATCGCGAAAAAAAGTTCGCTCGTATTTGCGTAAAACAGTATTTAGAATATGGGCGGGGGGCGGGGAGGTGGAAAGGGATTGACGATCTATTTCAGGGCTTGGGAGGAAACCTGCCCGATCTATCGGCCAACAGATCGCAATACGGGAGAACATCGGCGTATATGTCACTCTTATCTAATTGATTCTCATAAAACACCTATTTTATCTCTACTAATTGGAAAATTGCTGTCCCAGGCAAATTTCATATATTTACAGTTATTATTACTGACTTGTATCTATCCAAAACGACAATTGTTTACCTATTCCTGCTACGCCATAAAACCTATAGTGACGTAATATCTTAATCCTCGTTAAAAACTTTTAAAAAATAAAAAAATCGTCCCATAAACATTATTGCTTGTTTGACCGTATAGATAAATCTGATTTAACTGAAAATATTTTTTATTTCAACTCAAACAATGGGTTTATTATATTTTCCAATTCAAATTTACAAAGGTGAAATAAATTTTTATCAAACTGCCAAGCACATTTACTAGAAATAGTGTACATAAGATTCTTAAGCCTTAGGAATAATATTTTTGGAAATATTCTATTTCCAAAGTGAAAAAAAATTTTCGGGTCTCCGATAGCTCCGGTGGACATTGAAAAATGGTGGTCACTCGCCGATGACTAAATGGACGCAGGTTTCGCGGTTCCAGGATAATTGAACACGTGGCTGGGTCGCGGTTATAGGTATTAATTTAAAAAACGTTGCTTGCAAGGCTACGCTCGTAGCGAGCGAGAACTCCGAGCTGTTGGAATTATTACCCCAGCGAGCACGGAATTACGAATAGCGCGAATTTGTTTTCGTTAAAGCGTACCTGGTAGGGAACGGTGTCTCTAGCTCGTGTAACTGCAACAATGCTCATGATCATACGTCGACTCGCGGTTGTTACATGCATGTCCAGCTTTCTCTCGTTACCGCATAGCCTTCTACATTGGCCTTAATTACACAGTGAATTTTGCACAGTCCTATCGACCGTTTAGCGCTCTCGTCCTTCCGGTGCCCCCTTTTCAGGGACTTCATATCCGGACCCACCCTAATCTCCGACATTCCGTGACTATTTTTATCGCAGAGACGATTCCAGCCGCAGTTTCATTGTTAAACGAAGCCAAATCAACTTGTAATCCGGTTGGACGATTCGGAAACTAATGCTGAATCATTATGGAGTATTCGTTCGATACGTTGTTTCGGCAGGTGCGCGCATTTTTGTTTGGCTTTTTCCGCTCGCTCGGTAAAGCGTTCAGATTTCGCGTTAAGTATGCTACGTTGCGACAGGAAAGCGAGCTTCGTGTACAAAAGCGTCGTTATTGGTGGCACTCGATCAGTACCCATTGAAATCGATGAATGTGTCTCTTTACGGCTAACGAAGGCCTCGGTTACAAGAATATTCCTCCCGGTTGACAAGCCCTTATCTGTGCCCTGAGTGATCCGGGAGAGATGTCGGAAAATAGTAGAAGGAAAGAAGCGTCGAGCCGAGGGAGCTAATGCCCTACTACATTCCAAATATAAAAATCGTTACTTTCTAAAGCGCGCAATGACGATCATCGAGAACTATTTTCCATCCCAGTTTGCGAACTAATCAAAAACTCGATAGAAATGATAAAACCAAGGATAAACTTTTTTAAAAACACTTCTCAAGCCCGATGCGAAAAAATTGACCAATTGTTTAAATATAATGTGAAAAAAAGCAACATTCATTGGCAGCTTTGGAGAAAATAATTGTATAGGTTAGGGGACTTTGTTAGATTAAAGACACACGGGAAAAAGGAAAAAAGTTTAAGTACTTTTATCTCGAGAATATAGCGCCACGTGAAGTACTTCATTAAAGATATGTACGCCTCATTTCCAAGCCTCGCAAGCGCCAGGCTGTGTAAACGCACTCTGCACGGGGGTGTATACGTGTGCTGCGATTTATCCAAGGAGAGGGTCATTAGGAGAGCCTGCACTCGTGCATCCTATGAAAAGCATAGTTTTGTTGCACAAGTGCAAACTCATGCTCGAGCGGGTACACCGAATCACTCCTACGCGCATGTTTTTAGTAATACGTGTCCGTGCGCGTGTTGCCGCGGAAAGCTCAATCTGTAACGAGCTTTTAATTTAAAATAATGATTACGCAGGTGTTCCACACTCCACTGGAGGTAGCTGCTTTTGCCTGCTTCTTCAACACCCATCCGCCACCCGCACCGGAACTTTAACTCCACACCAGCCTGACTCTTCTACGATACGCCATTAGCAGCTAAATTTAACGAGCACTGCCGCTTGTCCCTACTTTTCCGTCCCTCTCTTTGTTCCTTCCGATCCACCAGGACCAATCCTGGCAAGTCCACAAACACGCACTCCAGATCCAAAAGACTCCCTGCTGATATTCTTGATGAATAGGAGAAAAACATTTTTTTAATTTGTATTCAAGTCCATAGATATACTTGCTCCGGGAAACAACTTACTTACCGAGGACTCTCATCGGCTGCTACTACCCTGTGCCCTTTGGCAAAGTTACCCAGGGACACCGAACAGTCGGAACCGGAACTGCGGAACGTTTAGAGACGCCACCCCGGTCCCGCAGATCACAAATACCCATACGAGAAAGCCCGTGCACTCGAAAGCTCCGATGCGGAATTACTTGTGCACTTTGAGAGAGTTGTCGATACGCTCGGGCGTACACGGGGAGAAGTCATTTCGTGTTCGCAGATGCTAAAGCATGTATTACGCTCTCTTTCCTCTCTCCTTCTCTCGGTGAGTCTAACCAGACCCTTATTTTTCGGCTCCTTTTCGCGCAAACTTCTCGGATCTCGTTCTGCTATCTCCTACCTCCGGGCGTTGTTCTTCCACTACCAAAGTACACACTAAATTGCTTTTCACCTTCTGATGATAATATACGCATGTGCATTGTACGGACGCAGATAACTCGGTGAAATACATTAACAGATTCCTTAACCCGTCTCTTGCCTGGCAGCTTCCCTGGCATCAGCACGTCTTTCGGCGAAACACTGTAGTTAAACATCTATCGTCACGTCAGAAGTGGCCCATTTCATTCTTCTTATTCCCAAATGACATAGAGAATGGCTCAGTATTTACGGACCATATGACATTTGCAGATGATTTGTAAATCTGGCTTCCTCGTTGCCCTCATTGTTGCCCAATCGAAAGTACCGCTGCTGGTTATAAATGCTTAAAATTAAACTGGTCAGTACCTTAGTACTTGCGCACTTGGACTATTCTAGCCTGGTATACCATAGCCTGACAGAAGAGCAAAACGCGAAACTGCAGAAACAGATAAATGTATGTATACAATTGTTATTTGATTTGTGACGCGACGAACATATAATATCACGCTATATCGACACCGCCTCGACTTGACATATTAACGTACTCCAGTTTATATGAGTTCTCTAAGAATTCTTTCGCTATTTCTGCTTGTTACGTTTGGCATTCGCTACCAGTAGATGTAACAACTTCACCCTCCCTACCTGGCTTTAAAGCCCACTTTAACAATTTGTCAACGATAAGACAATTTGTCAACGTTTGTATAAGACAATTGTATCAGATATTGTATGTCTATAGAAGAGAGTAGCAAAGCTTATAGAGTAAGGAAAAAATCAATAAGGAATAAGTCAAAATGTTTCTAATTATTATTAATATTATTCACCAATATCACAATATATTTTATCGATATTGCCTCCATAGTATATTCATACTGAGGCATAATAAACTATCTATCTATCTCTCTTCATGCGAAACGGTTGAAACGCATGTATTAGCTGATAGATGCTACCCTTTGCCTCTCTCGTTTCTGTTCCCGGTCTATTCATTGAGTACTTTGTGGCAGATTACGCCATGCACTGAAAAGAGAAAAGGAAGCACACGCAAAGTCCTCAGTCTCAATCAGCAACGTTCTAACGACGGATCTAGTAATTGAACGATAGTACATAATATAAACGCAACGAAGGGAAATCCATTGATCCGATCTCGTTCGGTGTAATCAGTACCCTAAGCCAAACAACGTTCATCCAGCTCGTATGCGGTCGAGTTAAGAACGCAAAGGAAAGTATCATGTTGCTCCGAGCCTGGAAATCGATACACGCGATGCCCCTTTCACGTCGAAACTCCAAATCGCAATATTGTCAGATCCCGCGAGGGCCGAGGACCTCGAAATTCCTGGGGCACCTCAATATCAATGGAATCGTCTTTTCGTAAATTAAATTTACCATGCAGCGTCGCAGATGTGTCACAATGTGAACCGCAATCACGAGAGAATCGTTGCCCTGTGGTGTCCGAAAGCGCCGTTAGGTGGGCCGGCAGTCCAGCGTTTCTCGCAGGCGAACCTTCAGCGCCCAAGAGTATATAAGTATTCTTCGAATATTTCGTTATCATTTATGGCCACATATAGCGATCACGTACGAGGTCAGAGAGGATTGTTCAATCCGCACTTTACGAACTTTCGCCTAAATACGTTTCAAGTAAGGCTGAAAAATTTACGAGGCTAGGTGAATCGACGGAAAAATCCTGGTTTCAAAATCGCACGAAACTTTTAAATGTATCGTTGGCTTGCCACGAGACCGGGCTGTTTTATTGCACATGTGAGATACATGCAAAAACAGAGACCAGGCAGCGAAGCAGCAGGCTGTGAGTATTGATCGAATATACACGTGAATGCATTGACGTGTGTGAGAGAGAGAGAGAGAGAGAGAGAGAGAGAGAGAGAGAGAGAGAGAGAGAGAGAGAGAGGTAGAGAGAGGGGGGAGAGGGAAGGAGACGGTCCGATTTACCCAGGGATCAATTAGTGCAGGCGCTGACTTGACGAATGTACTTGGTGTGGCATCCCTCGAAATCCCTCTCCCTGTAGCCGATGCCAGAGAATACTCCGCCCTAACCAACCTCACTGTCACTCCTCCCTACGAATGAATAGACGCCATTTCGCAAATCACTTAAATCCTTCCAAATCCTAATCACCGTCAACACACCAACAACGAATCTCGTTGTCAGCCCGGGAAACGCGAGATTGCTGCAAAAGTGCCTAGGAAGTATTTATCGAAATCAATGAAGTACATATTTCGTTGCTTATTTTCGGCCCATCTTTTTCATCTCACGGATGAGGATCGTGATCGATCTCACATTTATAGCACAGGGGGGAAATTACCTAGCGGGAAATTGTGCCTAGGCACACGTGGGAGAGAGGGGCAACGGCGGCAGCGGTGGCGTGTTGAAACCGGAAGTACCTCGATTTCGATCCTCCCTCCAGCTTCCCATCCTCGAGGGTCCGGATATTGACGATTTTCAAGCGCGCTAACACTGATTAGCAAACGCTTCGCAATTTCGATGTGTCGTTCCAGCCAACACTTCCGATTGATTTCGCAAGCCACCTCGGAGCTTCATTTGCTCTCCCTCGATTTCTCTCTGCATCTGTCGAACCCTTAGTTTTTAATAATAAGCGCGCAAAAATTGACGAAATTTCCCGGCTTTACAAGCACGTAACAAATAAAACATATTTCATTTTATCAATGGACTAGAAAAGGGTAAACATCTGAACTTGAAATTCATGGGTGAGTTGAAAAATATAAATTTGGTTTAAGACTAACAACAAGGAACGGGAACCTGACGCTATGCCGCGGAGGAAAGCGAAAGCAAGAACAATTTGATAAGAAGCCGGGATGAAAGGTGCTCGAAACGTTTACACATCGCGTAAAGAGATTATACAACAAATAAACGAGGAACAACGCCGACATACTCAATTTGCCTGAAGAGCCGTAGAAAGAGAAGGAGAGAGAGAGAGAGAGAGAGAGAGAGAACACAGGCAACAACGATAACGAAATATGTTACGCTCGTTGGTTCGTTTGCCACTTGGTTACCCGAAGTATGCCTCGAGCTTGCTGGTCCAGCTGAACATTTAACGCCCAATGATATATCTGATGCAACAGTGAAATTTCAATATTAAAATATTTTTCACTCCGGCTTTCAATCGATATTTTGGCGCGGAACTAATCTCGGCAAGCTAGAAAATCAAATTACACAACCATTCTATTTTTCAATATATTGAATTGTGTTGTAATGAAAATGTACATCTATTTATAAATAACATAATGTAATTATACTAAATAACTTCTATATTAATTATGATTATTATGCAAATTAATCATCATAATTCGATAATCATTCAATGTAATCATATGTATGAGAATACCGGAATATAC
Organism: Ophion costatus; assembly: GCA_951751655.1. Taxonomy (NCBI): domain Eukaryota; kingdom Metazoa; phylum Arthropoda; class Insecta; order Hymenoptera; family Ichneumonidae; genus Ophion; species Ophion costatus. The sequence continues at coordinate 275,224 of OX632363.1, read as the reverse complement.
CATTTTAACACAATATCATTTGTATTTGCTGTTCCAACAGTTGCGACTCAACTCTTTCGAAGGTTACAAAATACTTGTTCAGTGACAATAAACTTTAATTCTTTTTTAATAAACAGAATCGATGTAAAATATATGATATACTTATTTTACTGGCAGGGATGTTTTTGCGATAGGTGAAAAAAACATTTGCAGCGAATTACAGAAGAATATTTTCTATTTATTCATACAGACAAGAGTTATAAAATTCTTTGATAGACAATAGACAGTGTTCAACGTTCAGTGTACAGTTTGGTGTGCAGGTTTTCCTCACGTCCCCGACCTTTTTCTCTGCGGCTTTATCGTCTGTTTCATACTTATGTCTCTTTTGTTTGCCTCTTCGTCACTTCGTCGAAGGTACAGAATAACTCGCCAGATTCTTTCGAACGTGACGATGGAAATGAGTAGTGACCAGCACCCTTTGCGCAAGTCACTATTCAATTATTCACACACAATATCCACCCGTTCATGTTATTCATTACGTATTATGATAATCATAATAAAAGTTTGGTTTAGTTTAGGTGACATTGATATTTTGCAGGAAGCAATAGTAACATTCAATATAACAAAGGCGAACCTCGACATTTCTCACTATATACCATAGTTTTTTCTCTTCTTTCTCAATTCCTTAAGCCTTTTTCTTACACAGTTATTTTCCCTCTTTCATATTTTTGTCACAATTTATAGAATTGCTTATTTTTAGTTTTTTGTTCAACGAATATCGGTAAATTTGATCCAGACGAGGTCGACGATAGTTTAATATGACAATATGATTATTATTCATATTTGAATTTACACATATTGCATGCCAGGAGAAAAAAATATCGGGGGCCGAACTCTCGAGCCTGAAACTTTGCACGAGACGGTTCTCCGAGTCACGGATGCAAGTGTATAATTTTCTTCTCTTTTTCTTCTGACGTTCAAATTTTACGGAGAAACTTCGATATATATATTGCATTTTTTGTATTTATATATATGTGTGTGTGTGTGTGTGTGTTTGTGTGTGTGTGTGCGCGCCCGCGCGCCCGCGCGTGTGTGCGTTTAATTATTACAAATAACTTTCTTAACGAGAATAATCGTTATGAATAAATTATGGAATATTTCAAATGTGGAATCGTCCCGTCCAACGATCACCAGAAGTCCACGATCCACTACCAGATTTAACATTTATTCACAACCAGCTGATGATGTGTGATCGATAATTGCGGTACTTTTTTGGCTCTGTTTCTCCTTTTTCTTCTTAATTAAAGGTATACATATTCCATTCTCGTCGGATTCTTTACTTTTAGGATTAAAATGCACATCAGGATATATATATATATATATATCAGGATATACATATGTTGGGAGGTCTTCGAAGGAGAATTCTCACGTCCGGGGAGTGACGTGACACGTGCTCACCGACGCCCACAAAAAATGTTCTCATGCTCTCTCTCTCTCTCTCGCGCGCTCGCTCGCTCGCTCTCCCAGTGCGTATTCAACTTTAACTTCCAAGATATGATTATTATTTTAGTCCGCCAAACCTCGGCACCGTTTTTCCATATTTTCTTTCTTTTTGACAAGGGGGCCCGCGCCTCTAAGATGAAAAACTAAATGTATCACGGCTTCCGATATCTTTTTGAAAATTTATTTTGTCAATTTTTTGTTCGTTATTAGGGAGTAACTCGAAAATCAAAAGCCTCAACAGAGGCATAAACAATACATACGAGATTTCGTTTTCTGTACATAAATTTTTACGTATCTACGTCCTATACCCATTCTTCTCAAATAACATATTCATTTACAATATTTGGTCACTTTGTGTATGTGTGTGTGTGTGTGTGTGTGTGTCTCCATTGAGCAACGAGGGTTCGCAATAAATGGAAAACGAAAACGACGAAACGATCGATGACGAAAAGCAAATACGTGACTAGACAAATGTCGCGAACTAAAATTGGCACATTTTCGTGATATGTCTCTTTTGATTAGCGTCATAAGTGATTTTTTTCGTTCTCCTTTTTTTATGTACAATTGCGTATGAAAACTGACGAGAAAAAAAGATTTTTCGAATCATCGAGAATAATCGACGGAATCCTACTACGTAAACGTTAACTCGATCCGAATCTGCACCCTCTCTCCCCCTTGCATCTCGCTTTCTCCATAAAAGTCTTGAGAGGTACCTCGAGAGTGTATTTGAGGAATGAGAATGTAGAGGAATTTGTTCGATAGAATAAATAATTTCGAGTACCTTACCCATAGCAGTATTACTACGCAATGGTGCATCTTTCTCCAAGTACGCTACTGATTGTCAGTGTACAATCGCACCGCTAATTTCTTTTCTTTCGAAAACAAAAATAATTTTCTTACGTGGTATTAGCATTTTTTGTATATTCTGGTCAGTAGACGTAAAATTAATACTTCCACAGTATATCGTAGCATTGATTTGTTTTTTGTCTTTGTTCTTTGATATTTTTTTTGTTTCTCGTTTCTTTTTAGTAATACTGCCACCAGTTGAGCCATACGAACTAAAAGCCAGTATTTCATCGCTTTCCTTTTCTTTTTTTTTTTTTTTTGACATTCGGAAAGTCGATTCTCGTCGTACCTCATTTTCTCGCATTGTCCTAGTCTAGTCATATCCAAAATTGTACAGTGCCCCCTTTACAAATTTTACCCACGAAAGCGTCGTCGAAAATAAGAAAGAAAAAAACGCGCGTTGATCGATGAAGTTTCACGACCTCTCGAATTTTCTTAGGCCCTTTTTATGCTCCTCGAACACGATGTGACTCAATGAATATTCATAGTTTTCTTTTCGAAACGCTACGAGATAATGTTGTTCGGTGCTTGAAGTGCTTTTGCAAATAAACCGTCGCCAGGCGAAATAAATAATCAAAAAATAAAATCAATAATATTGAAAATATCGAGCATGGACGACAATTCAATTTAATACATCAATTCATTCATTTGAACGCTTTGTGCGTTATTTTTGTTCATCCCTTTGTACGAGAATATTCCATCGATCAACCGATTCAGGCGCGCATTGTTAATAATCGCTATCGGTATTACAAATATAGAGAATCACAGACAATAGTATCCAGACATAAAAGATTTTTTCTCTTTCCGTGTTGAACGACAGGTATTATATGCATGTATATATCAATATATATATATATATGTGTGTGTGTGTGTGTGTATAGGCACGCACTCACGTGTGCGTCCGAGTCTGCGTGTATATGTGTATATGTATATTCAACATTTGAAAGAAATGGACGGGGGTTTGAACGACAATATTAATATTATCTGCAACTGTGATCGATTGAAATTTTTCTCGATTATCATCTCTCGTCCCTGCCGTTTGTGTTTTCCTTCAAGCGTCAATAGATTACTTTAAGTGGTTCTTTTTCGTTTCGAATTTCACGAGAAATCGAAATTTGTTGGCAATTTAGCGCAAACGGTTTTTTTTCGTAAATTCACCTTCAGCGCAACTGTCACTGAGCGAGAAAAAAAAATGAAAGGAAAGATAACGTTCGAAACGCCTTGAAGTACGAGCCTTTGCGATCTGCCGAGCCGACCGACGGCCGGTGCGAGCCCGGAGATCGCAAAAAGCCGCGCCAAGACATAGGAATATTCGGCGGATCTTCTTAGTTGTCTCTCTTGAGCGAGGTCTGGCCAATAGAAGGAGGAAGACCGACGAGCGTCGAGCTGCTAAGCCGCGACGTTCTCGGCTCGATCTCCAACGACATACGATAGAGATCGTCCTCCTCGAGCAAGAGGCTCGGGTCCAAGAGATAATTCGAAACTTTGGGGATGAGATCGATCTTGTAGGGGGTTTGCTGGAAGTGACGTATCTCCCGGATCACGTGTGCGATCCGAAGGAACAAACAAAATGCAACGTTGTTTTTTTTCGTTTTCTTTTCAATAGATCGAGTATCGGCATATTTAAGGATGTTGAGTCCCTATGAAACATGTTACTGTTAATTGTTCGATAAATAGCTTCTTAATTGTATTCAATTATTGAATACTTGCTGTAAAAATATACCAAATTTTCAGAATTCTATCATCATTACTTCAACCCTCCTTAGGGGTTGAAATAAAAAATGATAAGAAAATTCTGAAAATTTGCTTCGTTTTTGTATGAAGTATTTAAGAGACCGTGTTAAAATTTCACGACGATTAGGAAGCTCGTTATTAAAAAATTAACATTTTGTTGAGAACAATTTTTAAAAGAAACTTAAACAAATTATTAATAAACTTAGTTTTGTTTCCGTTGCTTTCAGTATATCGTAGATATTACAAAATTGAGAGGCCAAAAAAAAACGTATTGCAAAGTTACATCAGTTTCCATAAGACAACGTTTAATTTGTGAATGTTATTCGTTCAATAACGAGCTTCCTAATTGTGGTGAAATTTTTACACGACCTCTGAAACACTTCATACAAAAACGTACCAAATTTTCCGAATTTTATTATCATTTGCGATTTGGGACTCAACATGCTTAAAAGTACTCGAACGTATTTTTTTTTGCTGTTGTTGCTTTCCAATACTTTTCACAAAATTTTATTTTTTCTCTCACCATGCGCATTTTCGAAAAATTCAAAAGACCGTCCTCGGTAAAGTTCGGCGTGCCCTCCTCTATGAAGGACAAATCGGTCAGATAGAGGCCGAGGTAAGGGATGCAGGGTGGATCGCAACGATGAAGGGCGTCCCTTAGATTTCGGAAGCGACCGTCCGACGAGACGACGTTTTGAAGTCTCTCGATCGTTTGTTTATTCTGTTTGAAGAATTTTCGCAGTGTACTCTTTTGCGCCTTTCTTGTTCTTTTCTTTTGGTCGATTACGAGGAAATTTGATCTCGAACGTACCGTTTTGGATACTTTTTCCCAGGTCTTTTTCAGTCGATAAACGCTGCTGTTCGTGAAAGCCGCGCAAATTTGCAAAACCCCGTTGTAATTGTGGAGGACTCGGCAAATGTCAGCGACCGCGGCCCACTTTTCGATTGCCGCGACCCGAGCCGATACGTTCGATCGCCGTACGATTTCCGAAACGACCAGCTGAGATACCTCGTTGAATCTTTTGGTCATGAGAATTATGTGAGGCGCCCGAGATGCCTTGTCGGTCTTCATCCAAGCTTGGCCAAGAAATTCTCTGCGAAACAATCATTCGTTGGCCTTTTATTATCTATTCAATGTTTATCTTTATATTCGACCACCAAGTACCAAATAGTCCGAGTAAATAGCGCATTTTCTTTTTTCACTCGTTTATAGTGAATTTCTTTATATTTCACTGCAAAGTCAAAATATTAAGGACAAAAATGTTAGATTTGAATTTGACCGTTGACTACAAAAATTGCATTGTCTATTTGATTCGGTGAGCGTGTATCTACTTATTTACCATGATGATGTAGGTAGTGATGAATTTTCTTATTTCGACGTATCCGAATAAATCGATAAAGCTCAGATGTAATCTACTCACTCGCTGGTTATCGTGACGAAGATCTTGTGGTCCAAGTAAGTCATTTGCTCGGCAATCTCCAGCGCCGATAACGTCTCGATGCTCTCTTTGCTCTGCGCCTAAAGAATTCGCGAAATAATACGACTTTCGTTCTATTTAAATATTATTCGGTTTGAAAGGAAAAAACACGATGGCTATGGTCAAATAAAAATGTCAAACCCGAAGAACAATGCGTAAAGTGGAGAAAAAAAAACGTATACTGACGGTTGGGGGAGCGAGGAGTTTTTGCAGGTCAACCTTGCTGGCCTCCGGTTCCTCTTTGCTTATCAATCTCAACAATTGGCTCGCCGCTTTATGCTCGGCCGATATCAAATTCGGACTGCCGACGATGTCGTCGAGGAACTCGACCGTCAGGTTTCTCAATTGATGATTCAACTCAAAGTCCTGAGCATGCTTCGAGACCCAATGCCTGAGGACGTTGAGGACCCTCATGGTCGCCGCGGTCGACATAACCGATTCCTTGCGCCTGCTGCGATCGCGACAGGAGCCGCTGCGATTGTTACCCTCGGCTTGACGTCCCGGTGGCTTGTCCGGTGGATTGCTCGAACCCGACGTGGCGATCGCAAATGCCGCGGCCGCGGTTGACGTGCTACTCCTGCGCGAGAACACGTCAAGCAAGAGAGAGAAAAAACAAAACAATTATTTTTCGATATCCCTGGCCACTAAATTCGCAACAGATAAAATCTAACGAATCGTGTCTGTGATGAACTTTTTTTACCTTCTCATACCCCTCGAGTATATTCGAATTCCAAAAAATATATTGATCCTCGGACAATTGAAAGAAAAAGAACTTGGATGTTGTTTTTCGCGCTTTTTCGGCACCTATTTTTATCTCTCTCATTCGACGTTCATTTGAAACTATACCACAAACAACAAACGAACGAGTGAATAAAAACAAACAATATACAGCGATAAAATGTCTTTTTACATTTACGATCACCGGAAATTGAGTTTGAAGAATCGTGACGTCGTATTTTGGCAAATAGTGGTCAGCTAAAATTTTCATTGACGAAAAAGAGGTAAAAAGAAAAGAAGAAGAAAAAAAATACGGCGAGCCTCAAGGGTGGAGGCGTAGTCTTGCGTGTACTACGGGTGTCTATTCTATACACGACGTGTTTTACGCAAGTGCACTTTGGTCCATTTATTTTTATTGTATTTGTCGGGAGCAGGTTGGGTTTTTTGTCGACTCATTATTTTTCAAGTGTTTGCCGTTTTTTTTTTTTTTTTTTTTATTATCAGCACCTTCACCATTGCGTTCAAGAGCGTCTATTTTGTTTCCCCGCACGGGCATCCTCACTCGTCGCGACGATCGCGTAAGATGCAACGACGAAGAATTGATTTTTTTTTCTCTCTCAAGAGATTAACGTGAAAAGCGAGGAAAAAACAGTGAAAAGGACGGTGTAATAATGTGAGAGTCAAGAGTTTCGTGCAAAGAAGAATCGTGCAGATGATCCGCCTAGATTATTTGCGTGCGAAATTTCGATGCGAACATTTTTCAGCAACTCATAGAGGAACTAGTGAAAAAGGGCTAAGGTGGAGGTGGGCGTTATCGGATTCGATTCTAACTCGTGGTGACAGCACTTACCAGATCTGTTCGGGTCCGGTGCTATCGTACGACGCAAAGCAACACATAAAAGACAATTGAATCGGACGAAGAACGTTCGAGACATTTTTTTCGTATCTGCCCACTCGATGATGTGCCAAAAAGCTTTGTTTTACTCTCATTTGTACATTAGTATTTTTCCTTCTATTTACAGATTTCAAAGAAAATGCAAATTACGAGATTCATCAATTACTGGGGAGGAGAGGAGTTTTTGTTCGTCGGGTAACTCGATTATTCGAAGAGCTCGAAAACGATGTCTACGATAGAGATACATAAAAAGAAGGGCTTGAAAAAGTTGAATGATGCTCCGGGAAACGTAGCCGAGTTAAAAAAAGAATTTGAATTACTTTCAGGTCTTGTTAAAGATTTTTCGTGAATTGTCATCGGATTGGTTGGCGTTTTTTTCAATCAGGACGGAAGCATTTTTGAAATAGATAGGACCGAATTTACTTTTATCCTCGACTCGACGCGCAACTTTTTTTCCTCGGCTATTTTTTAAGCTCGTACTTATGGCCTTTGTTGTAAATACGATAATGTGACGAGTAAAATAAAAATGGCAAGAAGAAAAACGTCGTGGCGATTGTAAGATAATAATGACAATAAAACGATATTTATATTTGTGCATACTCATTTGTGTACTTTGTATTTACTATATGCGCGTATGTATGTATATATATATATATAGTAAATACAAAGGGGCCGAGAAAAACGGCTTTACAAATGTCTGTCGTCGTGACGAACAATTTAACGTTGCGGTCAAAATGTATGGCAAAGTTGTTTTTCGGGGGATCAAAGCACATCGATAAAATTTTTCAAAAAAAAATCCAAAAAAATTGCATCCTGCATCTTTGGCCTTAAAATGCCGCTTGGTTCGTCAAGCTACCATTTGAGATAGCCGTGAATAATGGTGCACAAAATTGGACCAACGCTCAACGAAACTTTCAACCCAAATATACGTCATCCGACTGTCCAGGGAGCTCGTTTTTTTTGTGTCCACGTGAATTTACGAATTTTTTACCTCCAACAAGAAAATTTTCGATGTATTTGGATCGATCGGAGAGAACAAATACGTAACAAAGATTCAAAGAAATCATTAGGAGAGAAATTTTTGTTTATAACAAACCTTCGATGACTCTGTCGCGAACTGGTGATGACGACTCCGGCTTTGCTCGAGACCTGGGCTATGTCGTACTGGTAACAACAAGACGGCTGCCTGCCCGAGCCCATTTCGCCCTCCTGAATGGATCGTCTGCTCATCCAGTAGCCCTTAAACGTATATGGATGCAAGCGGATACCGCTTTAATCGTATTTTCAATCATTTTGACAATTTTTTAGTCCCGAAAGTACGGAACTACGGTTTTCGTAAACGCGACGACAGTGAGAAAGGCACGTATACGGTCAGACGACAGTCTTCGATAGAATAAACTATTGAACGCTTGATAATCTTATCGCAGTATGCATTGTACGAGGATTAAAAAGGTACGATCACTTCCACGGGCTCAAAAAAGAGTCTAAATTTATTTTACCCACAGCTACTCCGATTGATGTTTACTTATGTTGATTATTAGGATTGTCGTTTATAGTGTGGCAAATGTTGTCGTGAATGATGAATTTATTGCACGTGAACAAATAAAACCTGAAAAATTCGATTGTCAACGACGAAAAATCAGCCGGAAACCAATTAAAATAGGCTTGAATTACCTCAGCGGAATAAACACGATAGGCAGAATATAATTATACATATTATTGATACGTGATAAATGATAAAATTCCATAAATTGTTGTTTGCATATTTTGTGGCAGCTTCTATTAAAATTAATTTAAAAACGAAGCTGGGTTATTTTCGCCAAACGCATCACTTGCAGTTTTATTGCAGTTTTATTGCGAAAAAACCAAACGGTCGAAACAGTAGAAATTTTGGCAATAGGCGCATAAAGTATTCGTCAAAATCATATAAAAATGTCAAATTCGAAAGTTGCATTCGTAGTAATAATCGTACCTCCTTAGACGCGACAAAGAATAACTTACTCCGGTGGAGGTTGGGATGGAGCCGCTTCTCATTGAGCTCGCCGGAGCCGAAACCGTCGAAGCCCTGTGCTCCGAGTGCTGCTGCTGCTGCCCGTGTTGATGATGATGATGATGATTGTGCTGATGGTAGTGATGGTGGTGACAATGGTCGACGTAAATCTCACCGGACACTGTGTTCTCCTCGTCTGTCCAGACTTGCTCGTCGCGGTCCGAATCCAAGCGGCCGCCCGTACGGGCCGCCGATCGTACGTTGGACCGCCCCCGTGGACTCGACTTGGTCGATCGCGGCGATGCCGGAGTCCTCGTCGGGTTCTCGTACGTGAACTGAACATCTGCACGCGCACCAATCCTTTGTTTTTCTTTTTTGTTCTTACATCCTAACGATGGATTATCGAATGGAAGTATCGTCACGAACCGTCCTTCGAGTGAGCTTCGCTCGCCAGGGGAGTATCCGTGTCCTCCGATACTGTGCGGGAATAACTTCCGGCTACATCCTGAGGACTTGGATCCGAACCCGAACCGGATCCCGTCGATCCAACCAGCGTCACTGAGCTCAAGTTACTCGGCGAAGATGGCGCGCTCGTCGCCGCCATATCTATAGTTATGGTTTTTTTTTTTTTTTTACTTCGTTTGTCGTTATCATAATCGATTCGAATAAAGAACGGCAATTATCGTGTCTCAAGATAGAAGAAGAAGAAGAATTAACCTGTTAGAGTTTCCGAACTCGAGGAGCCAGCAATGATCTTGGGTATCGTCAAATGGGAGCCATCCTCCTCCGAGCTGTCGTCCCGTATACTAACTTTACGCGGGCTCTTCGGTGATTGTTTGCCCGCCGCCGAGCCGGGCAATTGCAACGTTGGGCTGCGTTTTATTATCGGTGGAACTTCCGATATAAGACCCAACGGTTGTTCCTCCTCCACTGAGCCAGCGGCAATTTTTTGTTTTTGTTTTTGTTTTTTTTTTTGTTTATCCCCACCCCAAATCATATTAATAATCAGAGCGACAAGTTGGCTGGAATAATGTGAATATTGTTTTGTCATTTCGCTCACGCTTTCGATAGCCGGAACGCCAGTAGCCCTTCGAGTTTCCCGTTTGATTGGAGCTGTTGGACTCGTAAGAACTGAGACCCCGTGGCTCTCGCTCGCTTACCTCCGACCCGTAACCTGGGTGTCGCCCACCGGAACAAAACAAATCAATAACAATCCTTCACATTGAGAAAGTGATTGGAAAAAATGGCCGATTTTTCGCGGTCTCTCTTTACCGGATACGGAGCTTGCACCGCTGGTTCTTCTCGGCGACGAACTGCTTCGTCTTCTCTCGTCCATGTGACGGTGGGACTCGCCACTCCCGCCTCCAAGAACGTCCAACGATCTGCAATTTTTCATACGCGATATAAAAGAAAAAGATAAAAACGTATTCGATGTGGCTGAAAAAGTCGAACGAAATACACATTTCAATGGGATTTTTCTTTGCTTCTCTTTTCCTTCAACGGAAAGGACACGGTAGAAATGTAAAATATAATTTTCCGAATAAAGAATCTGAAGAATGGACATTTTCGAATAAGCTAGAGGTCGTAGGATTTGAGAAAAAACGCTAATAAATCGATCGTACGAACAAGTAGTGGAAATAAAGAAGAAAAAGTGGATACTCGACTCACACGAGGGAGCCACTCGGCATTTGCGAGTCGGGCGGTTCGGCGTCGTAAAAAACTTTTTTCAGCGCCTCGAGTACAGTGACGCCGTCGGTGAATACGCGATAAGTGAGTAGAAACGTGTTGAGAAAGTCGATACTCAAGAATCGTAGATCGGTTAGCCTTTGGAGCAAGCGCTCGGGGGTCGCGTAACGTATCTGCGGCAGTTTGCACGAATTCAAAGTACGACTGAACCTTATGTCGACATCGTCCTTGAAGAGTTTCGGATCATTCCTCACTGACTGCGGCATCGTTACCGAGCTCGTGTCCGCCAGAGGATCGTGCAAGAGATCGTTGAAGTGCACATTGTCCATGCACTGACTTATGTCACTTATCCAAGCGGCTTTTTCCTAAATCGTCGCCAAATCAACGGGGGTGGGGGACAGCGACGAAAAACATCCGTTAATTATTATTATTATATAATATCGATACGAGGCAACTTGAAAAACAATTGTTTTTCAAAGAGTTTCAAAGGTGTTCGAACGATTCGTAAGAATTTGTTCAAATGATTTGTATGGAAAATATCAAGAGATTCGCTCGCCTGCATCGTGGGCGCCACGAGATGAAGGGAGACCGGCGGACCACCGGATTTCATGTCGAAAGCGATCTTGAAGTCACGATTTTGCAGAGGAACAGTTCCGCTTCCGCTTCCACTGCCGCTGCTCTCACTGATCCCGCTCGACATCGAGCAGACTGATAATTCTGACGATAATCGATTATTTATTTGTCAATTGATCGATGCTTTTTTTTTTATCGATTTTACCAATTCAACAACAATAACTTCTCATCCGTCATACGATTCGTTCTTAATTTAACTTTGATTGTCGATTGGAGCATAGTTATGGACATTTCAAAAAATATACACGGAGAATGCAAATCACCGTCATCGTCCGCGACGCTCTGCTCACTCGGATCCTCTATGAGCACGGCATCGCACAGAGGGATTTTGCCAATATTCGGTACGAGATTCAAACGGCCATCGTCGTCCGATTGTCGTGTGCAGAGTATCAGATGATTCGAGAATAAAAAACACTGTCTCAGAGCCTCCTTGTCGCCGGCTCCTTTCCCGCCGAACGTGGCGCTCAGTCTGCTTCGCACCCCCCGAGGTTTCTCCAAAATTTGAATTAGCGTACCTGTACGAATAAAAACAACGTATGTTTATTTCTCCATTGTCCGATCGTAAGTCTCAATCGTTGTATTTTTTTTTTTTTTTTTTCTTAATCGTTACAAGACAGACAGTAGTCGAGGAGTGCGCTTGGTCAGACGGCGAAGAATTTGCAACGATAACATTTGGAGACTCGAACGAATTCTCATATATGCATTTTCGAAGCTTTCCCGATACTTTCCGGATAATTTGCAAATTTCCACAGTATTCGCGTGGAAAATAAAACTATGCAATTGCGTCATCCCTTAGTATCGATTTTTTGTAATATTTTCGGGCAAAAATAGATCATATTGTAGGCTTGTACACACGATGTGTTTTTCCTCCGGCGTAATAAACATTTCGTCAAGGACGAAACGACACACGATACACTTTGGAAGTAGCCGAAAACCCTTGCGGCGTAGAGCTTCTTTGAAAAAATACGTCTGTATCCTTCGATTTGTTCTCGAAGCAGTCGTTTTTCAATCGTCCCGTCGAGTACCCGTGATGCAAGCCTCCTCGAAACTCGTACCACTCGTCACAATTTGGTCCCGTTAAAAAAAAAACATGTATCGTTCTCGATATCTACATATATACACGAATGTATATGATTTTTTTGTCACGACCTTTGTTTCTCGATCATTGCATCCGAACAAATACCGTCAGTCGCACACAACACGAGCTCACGCCGAAATAGCAACTGCTCCAACCTTCCGAATACGAACTCTCTCGAATATCGCGAATATTATCTCGACGATAAATCATTATTCTCGTCGCACCGTTCGCACCAACTTGTCCTCGTCTTGGCTCATTTGGAGGACAAAAAAATCATCGAAAACAAACCCCCCGGAAAGGCGGCATTTTTTAAACTTTCGCAAAACCATCCTAGTTGCGATACTGGTTTACTTTTCTCCGTTTTTATTGTTGACGTTGTTGTTGTTGTTGTTGCTGTTGCTGCTGGTGTTGTTGTTGTTGTTGTTGTTGTTGTTGTATGTGAAAGGCAACCGGGTGAATACACGAGTTCCAGCGAAAGGCGTTGCTGACTGACGGGCGATACAGTTTGGGCCGATGAAAAGGGAAGAACTCACGCCAACCATGTGGTGAAACACGCGGACCAGTAAAGTCTCAAGAGCGAGTACGCGAGGGCGCCCTCAACGCCCCTCGAGGGGTGAAAAAACACACCTACCGATATCCCATTTCACCAAGTGCAAGTGCAAGTAGCAAGTGCAAATGAAAACATCCATCACCGTTTCAATTTTCTTCAAAAGCTCGAGGATTTATAGTGTTCTTTTTTCTTTTCGAGAACTTTAGCAATAAGACTTGTTTATCTCGGAAGCTCGTGAAAATATTTGTATTTCCCTTGTCGTATTTATTTTTAGCCACTTTTCGTTAATTTATTGACGGATGAAACTTTGCTTCACAATGAGACTAACCCAAAGGAACAATGGTCGCGAAATAATTTTAAAAAAGTACCCTTGCGTTGACATCTTTCCAAAACGATAAATAACTTTTGGCCAGCTTATCTACAGCGTAGTATATTTTTTCCTCCATTAATACGTCGTCATGGAAAAATCATTTTATCGAGATGATTGAAGAATGATAAAATGAAAGGTCCTAGGAAAAAAAAATGAATCACAAAAAACCGAGCCAATAATGAAATTTTTATGAAATAAGAGCAATTGGAATTTCAAAGCTGAAAATCAAGGACGTAATTTTTTCAAATGTTCAGTCCACATAAATTGACATGACTCGGGAAGAATAGGAAGAAAATTTCGGGCTCGATAGATCCGTTACTGTCGACTGTTGCGCAGAATCCCGACGATTCGAGCAAATCTATAGGCAGCCGTTGTAACTGTACGTTAGGGTAGCATCGATTGTTAAGAGGAGGCAGAGCGTGGCAGGGCGCCTGCGTTCGCCGAACGATATTCTCCATACAAAGGGGGTTTAAGGGTTTCTCCGAGGGATGAACGGTCGGCCAATGGCACACTATTTCTTACCGACTGTTGTCAACACTGAATATATTCGTGGCAATTGGTAAGCCGAACGTTACCGTTATCGACCGTCATCCCCCAAACAACATTAACTTTTATGAATTTTTAAGGTTTCGCATCGGTCGGTCGGTCGGAGAAAATACTTTTTTCCACACACACAGACACAGACACAAAATTGCACATGTTTCTCGTGTTTCACAGGAATTAATGGCACGTGTGAAAACTAATATTTTTCGTTTGAACAAACGATGGTGGGGGAAAACGTCAATTTTCGTTTTTCCTTTTGTTGTTTATGCCGACGACTCACCCTGTCTAACGAAGACTTGATTAACGTCCAAGATTATGTCGCAGCCTTCGACGATCATTCGTTCGACCGCCAAGTTTTTTCGCAAATTTTCGGTCTCGCTAACCTAAAACAATAGCGCAAGCTCAAACACCTCTTTCCCGCCAGTTTTCGATCGCGAACGTGCCTAATAATTCCACTGGTCGAATAAAATGAGCTATTTATCGTTCACCTCGTCGTGCATCTGTCGCGACAAATCCTCCAACTGTTGCCTCGCGTTCTGCAAGCTTTTTCGCTCCACATGATCGTGGGGCGTATGAGCGAGTACCTCGTGCAGAGTAATTATGTACCTCGGCACCTGAAATCATTCGACGGAATTCAATTAACAACGTACTTGTCTTTATTCCAATCAACATTGAAATGTGTATTTTTTTCATTTGTATTATCGATTGATGTGGCGCATATTCGAAGCACCGTAAAACAGTGCATCACATTCATTTTTTCGATACCCTTGAGGAACCTTCGAAAGGTACTTTCAATATGGTCGATGATCGAATCAACGGTACACCGTATCGTGGATTCGAATACTCTATCATCAGAAATAACGACTAAACGAACTATAACTAATGAACATATTAGCAACAACAATTTTCGACCGTTTTACACGATGAAATTATTTTTAAACACAATCGCCGTGTACGAGATAATACAGAGGGAGTATATTTTGTACGAAAATGTTTGTTTCTTTGCGCTTGTTTCGTGTTATTTCAAAGTACAATTGAGAATCATTGCAGACTGCGCGGCATTGTTTCCGGACTGTAATTCCGAAACTCTGGACGAAAACTATCCGCAGCAAGTTCGGAGCTTTCGCTGCTCACGGAAAAAAAATGTAAGAAACCATATTGTATTTCGGGGATCGTCGACAATGAAAAAGATCGTCAAAACGGGGATTACCAAAAAAACACACAAGTCACAAGGATATTCGAGCCTGCCGGCTGATAAATAAAAATGCATGTATGTTGGAAAAGCACGTATTTCGAGCTAGCAGCCAAGAAAAGTCGGCAATAATTTATCAACGCTTGGAACATCGTCTAATAAAAATGTCTCCTCGGTAATAAACTATCGGGTGTGGGGTATTTATTTTTGCTTATCGTCGAGACGTATAGCCGAGCTTTTGTTATTCGTCTTGGACCGCTCCGACAAGTGTTGCTTCTTATTGGAGCCTTGATAAGAGAGATTTATGAAAACGCGCGACTAGTTATTTTTCCCACGTTTCCACGTCCGAGAATACTCTCTCGATATAATAAAAGGGAGGAGGAGCTGGGCGCGTGATTTCTCAGTCACTAATGGCGATTTTATGATGTCGGAAGAGCTGGAAGAAAATGTTCTTTCCCTATTTTTATTCCTTTCACTCCTCCATACAAATGACACGCGTTCAGCAGACCGATTGATTGACCTATGACTCAATATTTATTCCCTTAAAGTAAAATCGTCATTTAATTGATCGATTCGTTCGTTTATTTGTATATGCGTTTAAAACGTTTTGCCAACCGTAACGACGAAATAACACTGGAAATAAGAGACAGAGAGAGAAAGAAAGAGAGAGTTACCTGGTGCATGGGATAGGTGAGAAAGTCCTCGAGCGATCGACCGTGACAAGCCGGCTTGTTTTCCAACCGATTTAACAGGGCGCAAAACGACTGAGAAGATTGCTTACACTCGGTCAAAACTTGCAAACTGTAGTGATGATTCCTCACGTATTCCTGATAAATCGAGAGCATCGGTAGTAGCATGTCGAAAAGATCACCTGTCGAGACGACCCATAAACCATTTACCTTTCTTCCCATTTGTTCATTATTTTGTTAAATAACATTCATTATTCGTTCCTTTTTATCACGTATCACATCGTTATAAATATATTTATATTTTATAAACATATATCGCGCATATCTATGAACCGTCATTTCAATTACTGCGTTTTTCTTTCTTCGAACAAACTTTGAAATTGAACTCGAAATCTTGACTCAACGATCGTCTCTGCTTTTTACAGCTTCGAAGCGTCCCTGCAAGGCGAGAGGGAGATGGGGGGGGGGGAGAACGGGACAAGTACAGCGCGTAATGGTAAAAGCGATATCCGATGAGACACAGAAACGGTCGTGTCCCACTTCCCCAGGACTTCGGGAAGCCTCGCTTTTGAGAATGTGACGAGTTATCAATAACTTCAGCCACGAGAATGGAAATTCTCGTAGTATAGCGCACCACATCGAAACTCCGAAGCAATTTCTATAGCGTTCGTTATATTCGCCTCTACTTTCGTCCTCTCGAGGCTGCATTCACACGGCGTAACCTCGAACTCGAGTCGATACATACGTGACCGTGAAAGGAAATATTCGTTTGTAAAAAGATCAATGAAACCATCGGTTAAAATGATTTTGAAAGGAAGAAAATTATATCGAGATTAATATAGCTAGGTGTTATTTACCTAAGACGAGGGTTGGCCAACTTTCCATACGAGAGGTAAGACCCTTGAGAAATATCTGATGAAGAAATAGGACGGTCTCGCTATTCAAAAAAATGCTATTCACGTCCTCGTGATTGCACGGTGGTTTTTTCGAGCTCGCGGCCATTTTGAATGGTCTCAGGAAACAGCTTACGAGTACTTCCATTTGCTCGGTGTATTCCTCCTCGGCTTCGACCATTTGAAACACCAAACTGCGAAGGACAACCGCGACATTATCGTTTTCCTTTTTTCTTCTTCTTTTTTTTTAGACATCACGAACAAAGCGTCGTCACGAAAGTGGAAGGATTTCATTCGTCTCGTCTCTTGGCACATTATGCATCAACGAGCGGGCTCCAATTGCCAACGGCTTCGTGGCGACTTCGAGCACGAATAATTTTCCCACTTTCGTCTCGATAAGAGCGAGCAACTCGTGAAACTCGAGTTACTTGATTAACGGTAACGTCTAATTGTATATACATATACATGTACGCGAATGCGTTAATAGTTCTGCACGAGAAACTCGACTAGATGTACTTGGGTACGAAGAAGCGAGATCGTTGAAACTATTCCAAGTACGCGGAGCCTTAAAGTAGCTCGAGAATCGCGAGAGACAAAATGTTTGCAGCTCTGCAGCTGCAATGTAATAAAATGTAAAGTTACAATTGTTATTTTCTCTTTCACGCTACACTTGCCCGGTTGGATAAAGTAAATGATCACTAATAGGAAAATATTCCAATCGAAGGTTGCCAGTTATTTTTTCGTCATCTTGCCAAATTGTTGCTCTGATAAAGGTTTTCCTTTTCTTTTTTTAAATCATCGTTACCGATTCGAACATTATCGTAATGATATAAATTAATAATTGAGCGATAAAATATGATTATCGAAAGTGCGGAAAGAAGAGTCCGAAATAAAATATTGAAAAAGAAAAGTCACCTGTTCCTTTTTCTCATGCTCTCGGCGTGCGGGCTCTTGATATATTGCTCGACGATCTGTTTCCATCTGCGTCGACAGAGCCAACCCCGAAAGAAGCTTTGAACCTTTTTAATTTTTTCCATGTCGTTGGAACCCTCGGCGATGCCACGAAAGCAGCCGCTCGGCGTCTCGTGACCCTGAATACTCGATGCCCCGCCACCGAGCCCTGCCATCCCATAGTGGCTCGAAATTCCCATCGATCCCGTCACCGTCTGCGACATCGTCCTCTGAAGGAAGCCCCTTTCGCTCGTATGAGCCGGAAATGCGACCGTACTCGGGCGCAGATCCCTCTTCATTGCGCACAACTGGCGCAAAACATGTAATCGTATTTCGAAAATGACAAAATATAACTCCATCCATTACATACGTATACATACGTACGCGCCAACATATCTATACGTAAATATCAAATAGTATTACATATATATATAGATGGCCACAAATTATAGCGCATACGTTCTGGACTGTATATACAGAGTGTAGTAGCAACAGGTCGGAGGAAATAGCTCATCCTCCCCTCTATTCTACCTCCCCCGTATGGCCTTGACAAGATGAACAATCGAGTCTCTCTCCCCCTAATTATTTAATTTGCAATATTTTTTTGTAATTGTTTTTTTTTTCAATGGGAAGCCAATCAACAAGTAACTTTCTTCAAAGGAGATGAAAATAATTTTTTTTTAAACCCAATTTCGTACGATTTTTTATATAAAAAGGTAATTTTATGAAAGTAATTAAAAATGTATAAAAGCTTTTTATGATAGCAATTTTTATAAGAACCACTTATTTACATTTATACTAGTTTTGTCATCATAAATTGTTAGACTTAATGTATATTATTATTTGTTATAGCTATTGATAAATAACCTCCGACGAATGAGGTTAGAGTAATTCAAAAAACCGATTCAAATTTTGTTCACAAAAGCAAAGATGTTTTAATAGAAACGGAAAATGTTCCAAGGACCTTTGATTTATCGATACAATTGTTATACTTAGTGCGAAGTGCGTGTCGGAGGATTATTCTATCCTGGGGCACTGATCAATTCACATGTCATAAACTAATGATCCAATCCTTGTTCTTCAACTGACCTGCAAAGATATACCAAGTGTACACTCACTGCGGTATACCCGAGCGTGCCCGTACGACAGATCGCCTAAAAACGTAATATGTACCGGTGCACTAAGTCGAGTGCAGTCGAAACATAATTACGTCGTACCTTCGTAATAATTGTACCCAAAGTCAACGACGATTCGACTACAATTGCACGGTAAATAAAGTGCATTCGGAGCTGTTTGGAGCGCGAATAAATTTCAATTGTGCAGTGGAATTATTGAGCTGAAATCGGTGAATAATAATCCTATACAGGGTAATAGTAGTTGAAAATGCGACGAAGGTACGAACCTCGGCGCGCAGCTTCTTTATTTCGGAAGCGAGCTCCTCGCACTGTTGCGTGTACTGCCATTTGGCGGTCTTCTCGCTCTCGACTATTTGCAACAGGTGTAGATGCTTCTGCTCGAGTTCCTCTTTCTGCAGCATCAATTTGTTGAAGCTGTCAAACGACAACAGACGTTAAAGGAAACAAATTGAAAAAGAGAAAAACATTACGAAACCGCGTCAAAATCACTGATCCACGCGTAAATATGTATTATTCCTCTTGTTCGATTACTCATTCGTTGCCGTGTTTCTCTGACGTGGGATTACCTCGCGATGACGCGTGTGGAAACCTTACGAGGGTCACATTAAGGGAGATCGCGTCAGCGCCATAATACTTCATTAAATGAAAACATAAGCACATTTTTATGGGAGAAATGTGGAGAAAATATAGAATGAAATTGGAAAAGATTTTTCGTTAATGCAAAATGTAATAAAATTGAAATTAATTTGATCTTTACGAATAAATGTCAACGAGAAATAACGAGATAAAAAAAAGAGTGATTTATTGTCCAACAACTATTTTGAGGCATCAAAGCTCGACAGCCGGAGAGACACGTTGACACGGTTAACATATTTCTCAGGACTTCCGGTCCCGGGTTCCTCGAAACCTTGCCAGATTCGATTGCGAATGCAAGAGAGGTCACCCGTGAGTCGATACGCCTCTCGTAGGCAGGACCGCAATTTCGTTCAATTCTCCCCAATTTTCGTCGCTTCGTCATTCTCGTGGCCATTGTTGCACGTGCATCATGTACTTCCATTTCGATCCGCCTAGCCTGTCGTTAAATCGCGAATATTAAGCGTGGTGGCGTTTTTGTTCTCTTCTTTCGCCCGTAATTTTGGTTCGAGTTCTGAAAAAGTCCTATCTTCGATCGGGATGAAATTTTGCGCGAACCTTCCTTTCAATATCTAGAGAGATTACCTGAAAGGATTTTTCGCCACGCGCCATCATTTTCGAGAAATCGATTTTTGAAAGTTACTTTTTTTACGCCGCTTCCACTATGCCTATAGCTGCCGGGCTTTCAAATGTACCTTTTATATACATATATGTATATCGTATATACAAAAATATAAATCATATATACAAAAATATCGTGTCTATAGATATATATGTTATCGCACCCTCCGTTTTGTGCTGATCTCCGTCAAGTTTGGGCGATAGAAACCTTCCCAGTTCGCTGCTCGGAATAGCGCTAATCCAACCGCGGTGTGTCGCGCCCACACTCCACCATTCCACACGCACATCCAAAGGGTCCTGCGCCCGCACCAGTCTTCCGCGCACCCCACAATGCTACTCGCACATTCGGAGGGACCCGCACCGGTATACCAATATTACATGGGGACACTTGCTATGGATTCCACAAGCATACTCTCCATACACTACTAATTCTCCATCAAACGTCAAAATAAAATGTGGCCGTTACACCAAAAACGAAGGCGACGTGGAGCGAAGGGGGCAGGTCTAATGCGTGGGCAGGCGAAGATCAGCACAAAGCGGAAAGCGCGATGATATATATATATATAGGCATAGCCAGAACCGAGCCCATCACCTGCATAGTACAGTAGAAGCAAGGTCAAAAAAATCACTTTCAAAAATCAATATCTCGAAAAATGTGGCGCGTCGCCAAAAATCCATTCAGCGGATCTCTTAAGATATCAAAAGGAAGGTCTGTGCAAAATTTCAGACCGATCGGAGGTAGGACCTTTTCGAAACACGTTATCCTCGCGTGCGAAATTTTTTGTTATCCTCCGATATCACGCAGACCGGCGCGATTGTTTTTTCGTCATAGCATTTCTCCTCCGAGTGAGAGGAAGGATTTTTCTTTAAGCTCCATGTACCGCCGAGGGGTTGAGGATAGAAAAAAAACGTAGGTTTTGACCGCTGACGATCTGCTTTATTCTGCACGGCTGTAACGCGAGGCAATTTGTACAGGTCATTAAATAGGCATAGGAGGAGCAGAGGCACTTTGGGCTACAGGGGCTTTCGTTTGCTCGCCCGTGAACTCTCTTTCCGACCCCGGCATATTTTATAAACGTGTATACATCTACACACGCATGTATATATTCCGTATGCATATACAGGGTGTCCCTCTTATCTCTGCAACCCAAAATAACTCGGTAATTATAAACGTCGTGAAAAAATGTTCCAGACAAAAATTGTACGGTGTGAAGGGGGCCATCAAATGCGACTATTCTTTTTTATTCCGGTGGACGCGCTGATGCACAGCGAAGGTCACCTCCACTTTTTAAAATGGAACGGTACATTCTTGTTTAACCATCTTGTTGAGCACCCCAAGCCGCATAAAAAACATTAGGGGATCAAAGTCGTTCAAGGTCATTCAAGGTCAGTATCGATAATACAAATCTAAATATCTCGGATCACTACCAAATATTATTGTCGTAGTCTCTGCGTATCTTTGACTGGGACCTAGATTTGTATATATCATCGATACTGACCTTGAATGACCTTCAACGACTTTGACCCCTAATATTTTTTTATGTGGCTTGAAGTGCTCTACAAGATGGTTGAAAAAAAAATGTACCATTCCATTTGAAAAAGTGGAAGCGACCTTCACTGTGCGTCAGCGCCTCGACCGAAATAAAAAAAAATTATCGCATTTGATGGCCCCCTTCACACCGTACGACTTTTTTCTGGAACATTTTTTCGTAACGTCGATAATTACCGAGTTATTTCGGTGGCAGAGATAAGAGGGACACCCTGTATAATCCGGGCATACAGAGGGTAGTCCGTATGCTACCACTTTTTTCCACATAAATCCGTTATCCGCGAGGATAAAAAAACAATTATCTTAATAAAACGAGGAAGAAAAAAAACAAATATAAAAAAAAGGATGCGAAATAATAAAAATTGACTCACGCGAGTAAGGAATAAAAATGCCGCCCCGTCGATTTGAAACCTCCGCACGACGGGGTGAAAAATATAAATTGAGGAAATCGAAAAGGTTCGGTTTTTTCGTTGAGGCACGAATAGTTTTACAGCAGAGTATAGGAATATAAGGAAGAAGATTTCTGCGAACGGAGAATCGCGTGATATATTTCAGTGTGCGGCATCATTAAATATTTAGACGAAAGCGCGCCGGAAGACGCGCTCCTACGCGCCTTATCTCTAGAGAGGATCGACGACGTTGGAATAACACAAAAATTACAAGATATCCTCCCCAAACAAGCTCCATGAATAAAGTAAAGTTGCCATCTTAACGGAAGAACAGCTGAAAAGAGTGAAACTTTTCGCCGGGCACGCCCGTATCGAGCGAACAAAAAAATTGCACAACTTCCATTATCGACACGATTTTTCGGCAGTTGCCCCGTGCCCTCGTGCGGACATGGACGCGCACGGAATCACGTGGGAAAGGGGGGGTCGACGAATTTTGGCAAAGAGAATGAGAGACAGAGGGCGAAAAGGAAGCTGAGGATTAAAATTCTTTCACACCATTTTGAGAATGTTTCTGATGGAAAATTTTCCTCCGGTCACAAATATCACCGAATTTTTGTCGGAAGCTCAAAATTAAGCCAGCTAAACGCCAAAAAAAACTCCTTTTCACAAACAGTTGACGATTTTTTGATTACGGAAAGAATCAATGGTGAATTCGTGTTCAGGGGATAAAAGTGTATCGATAGAGGATTGTTGAAACATACATTTGGAACTTCGCTTTATGCCATCTTCGTTATCGTTTTCGCTCTAAAGTGCCCTTTTTTTCATGGAGATCCGATGATTTTTCCATTTTTCACACAATTTCAAAGATGCGGGCCATCGATTTTCTCCAATTTTTCCACACATACTCTTCTGCCTCTTCTTCGGCCACTCGTTGAGTCAACTTTCCGGGTAAACTAATTGACATATCCGGGAAGAATCCAAGAGCATTTGCCAAGTCTATTAAAATCCTTTGAAGCCCGTCGATAAATTTATGTCGTTCCAGAATTTTGGCGATACCGGAAAAACAACCGAAAACGTCGAACCATTTTTTCTTCGACTTTAAAAAATGTTCAACGGTCCATCTGAAGGAGATTTTTCCGCCGATTACGAATATGGCCTAGTTTTTATCGAAATATCAAAATTTCGCCAGCGAAACGGTTAAAAAGCGTATTCGCACACTCTTGAGATTTTTAATAGAAATTGAGGTTTTGGGGAAAAATTGGTAAATGGTGAATTCATATTCAGACGATTAAAATACATCGAAATGGACTTGTAGAAAGAAAATATACAAAATCGGACATTTTTCGCACGTTGGCAAAAAATAAGTGGCTCCGTTGAATCGTCGAGCGAAGAAACTTGAGTAACGCTTCGAGTTCCAAATCCAAACCGAAAATAAATGAAGTATTAATTTTCGGTTTGGATTTGGAATTGGGATCCCAATGGTTACTCGTGTTTCTTCGCTCTCGGCTTTCAAACGCACTTCGTTCTCGAATAGCGCCCCTAGAGTGAGAGAGACTCGCGGTAAACACCCCTGGAGGGTAACAAAAACGCGTCGACCGCTAACCACGATATTCACAGGCGTCATGCTTTGAAAATGTTAGAATAATATATATACTTCTAAATGTGATTGAAAATCGCACTCATTCCAAGTTTTTAGTGAAACCAAAGACGAAAAAACGTGTTCCCATTTGTGTCTTTTTAGGTCGGAAAAAACGTAAAAACTCTTGCTCCCTTTTCGTCCATATCACGCGTGAGACCTCGCGCCAGCTCTTCTTACCCCGAGTCCTGTTGAGTCAGGATTAAACGCGCCGGATATGGAGTGCAAAGTTTCAAGTGGCTCTTTCTCTCTCTCTATTCTCCGTAGGTTCTCATCTTCGGCGACTTGCAGCATCCTTATGGCTGCTCCCGGGAATTCCTACCCTCTGGCCAATTTCGGTCTGCTCTCTCGTACCACCTCCATACCAAAAATTGAATACATCCGTCTCGGAGGACGGAAAATGTCTTGCCGGAACGTAAGGACGCGCGAGCCTTTTTACTCTTCGTGGCAAATATTGTATTTGGATGTTTGAAAATGTTATTCGTATTTTAGTCGAATCTGTCGGTCTCTTTTTCTGTCCGTACGTCCGGTCCAGGCACGTATTCAAGGGTTTCGCGCAAAAGTCCCAGCACGTGATCGTCCCGAAATATCCCGTCGACTTTTTCACCCTCTCACGAATGCTCTTCCATTAAGGTCTTGCGAGGAAAAGGCCTGAAAGGCAAGTAACGGTAGTGTGCGGCGATTGGTCGTTCTCTACCCTCTCGCATCCCTTCCACGCTACTCCAATTTTTATGCGAGATCAACACGATCGCAGAGCCACGTGGCTCGCTCTCTCTCTCTCTCTCTCTCTCTCTCTCTCTCTCTCTCTCTCTCTCTCTCTCTCTCTCTCGCGGACCATCATTTAATTCGACTCGTGTTTTATTTTTCTATTCTTTCTCTTTCACCTTTTTTCACGTCCACTCGGGAATTTTCCCAAACAGGACAGCCACTCGTTCCCCCTCTCCCGGTGAATATGTACCCCTCGCGATTGGACACTCAACGGGCGCGTACGTTCGAATAAAGAATTTATCAAATTCGATATCAACGTGCCCGCGCGAGTCCTCGATTATCTATCCTTTATTCTTCAAATAAAATGTCAAGGAAACACGAGGATTCAACTAGCAAACAACAATTGCCAAAATTGTTGTTTGCTAGTGAAAAGAACAAAATACCTACCGCTTTACATGGTGTAAAACGTAGCGCGGGCATTTTTGCCTCTCAACTCCGAGAGGGAAACGTCGAGCGTTTCCCGGAATGACAAAGAACAACAAATACACTCTCCGAGGATTCCGCGTCTCAATAGAGACTTTTTACAGATAGAGATTGTTTTCCTTTCGCAAAGTCTTTCTCCCGATATTCTCATTTACCAACACTTCGAGACGAATAGCTCTACCGAGGGGGTATCTGGAAATTCAGGTTGACGAACAAACCTTTTATATTTACCATTTATTCTTCTATGTGAGCATTTGTTATATTGCCAACAAAAAGAATCGTTCCTCAGCGAAGCTCATTCGAATCATTTATTTTACTATTTCTTCGTGTGTCGATTTATTTGTTTCTTTGTCAACAAATAAAATGCATACCTTTTATAAATACTTTTACAAGTGTATTTAAATGCAATCATGGACACCCGCTTTAGGTGATCAATATTTTTTCATTACCTTGCTTCTCGAATGGCCTCGATCCATGTCTTGCAGTCCGATTCCGTGCCTGCTTTGAGCTCGTACTGACGCTGATTCTCCCGTCTATACGAAATCGCGAAACAATGCTGAAAAAAACAAAGCAGATAAAAAAAACATCAGAGCCAAATCGCTAAAAAGAATAACAAAAAAACAAACAACTCGAGACGTTGCAACTGCATTCGCTTCAATGTCCCTTCCTTCCGAAATATTTCGAGGCTTTTCATTTCCGTTGTAATGAGTACATCGTACAAGATTCAAGAAGAAAATGTTAATTGTTGTCTCGGGAAACCGTCGGGAAACCAACGGGAAGAAAACATTTATTTGAATTTCGTTGAAATGTTGTCTCGGAGCTTCGATAAAAATCATACCGAAAATATATATATCCGTTCCGGTGAGGCTAATCGAACAATATAATCAATCCAAAATTCCGTCCAGAAACGAGAGATTTATCATTTACTCGGCTCTTGGTGGTAAAAGTGAAGGACACATCTGTGCAATAGTTGGGTGAAAACAAAGAGCCAATTGTTCCGGTTAAGTAAAAGATAAAGCGAAAATAAGAGAAGGAAGTTGTTTCGTCCGGTATAATTTAAAAGCCGACGTGTACAAGGGCGGGTTGGGGTGAGAGGGGGGGGGAGAAGAGAGGAGAACGGCTAAAGGACAATAGATCACCTGGAATAAAAGTTTCTTCGTGAGTATCTGAAAATACGTGTAGTATCCCGAGAAATATAGAGCGGCTCTTTCACCCAACACGACCTTTTGACACAAATACGCATATACGTTGAAAAATTCGTGTTCAAAAAAATTGACGAAGCGTTTTTTTTATAATATTATTATATTTTCATACTGATACTTGTTCGACGTGCAAATATTTGTTAATTTAATTTTGTTTGTTCTCGAAAAGTTTGCGAAGATGAGTAGCGCCATGAGAGGACCGTGTGTGTCCTCGGAACGTGACAAGGTAAATTTCCCGTCTCGGTCGCATATTAATTAATTTGTGGCGTGTCCTCTCGACCTCCTGCTACGGTCTCGACGCTGCATACATCAACTACACTCTCAGTAATGGTTAGATTTTAAAGATTTTTCCGTTTTTTCCTCTCTAACGTATACACTTTGACACGTTAACTAATTATAGCGCGCCTCGTCTCTGGCCATTCCTTGCACCTGTATGATTCCAAGCTCTACCAGCCTATCATCACCAAGGCTGTCCAGTATTCAGCACGAACGAAATATTGAAACTTTCGAAATTACCTATTACTCTATTATATCGTTCTATTTCAATACACACGCGCACGCACAAATTGATAGCAAATTCGTTACGATCGTTATTATAAATATTATAGATGCGTTTATTTTTTCTTAATTCTATTTTAACGCTATGTTATGGGCCATCAAATAGCGATTAATGAAAAAAAATTGGTCAAACAAACGAACATTTTTTTGCCGGAAATAAACAAAAAAATAAGCTCATCGGCCTTCGTCGTGATTTTATTGTTTTCACGTCTATGGGCGCGAAATAATATTTGTCTTTCATTCGCGTATGAATGTTGAGCGAAGAAAAAAGGAAGAGGATAGGGGATCGGAGGGAAAATGCCAACGGGAAAAAATGGTAGAGCGTGAACGCGGAGGATGAGTTGGCACTAGGCTGCTGGGAGCTTATCCAACGCACTGTGAGGTGTCGTTTGAGGAAGAGTCTAATCACGGATTCGCGCTGAAAACTTTCTCACCGGGGCGAGAGGGGGGGGGGAGACTCTGACGCGAAAAGCTCTCTCGTTTCGCGATTGAAGCGGATATGTCGTAAGGCTAAGGGTGCGAAAGAGGGACAGAGAAAGCTTGACGAGGGGGCCTGGTGCGGGACGCGTTAAATGTTATCTTCGGGCGTGTCCCGGGCTTTGCTTTACAATGGATACGTCTCTTGCGACTATTCAGTCTCGATAAAGCGCTTACAATTGAACTCTCGCTGTGGGCTTGCGAGGTCAAACGAGATACGATTTTTCATCAAACTTTTCATCTCGCTGTTATTCATCTTGTTGTTATTCACACTATTATTATTGTTATCATTGTCTGAATACATTAACTCGTATGCACAATTATTAATGTATCTCTTCATTCGACTATATTATAATTCATAATTTTAAAGCAATGAAATCAAACTCAGGCTCGTACTCTCAAGTTCAAAGTTACTTTTGTGATTCGGATCAAGTTTCCGTATCTTTTTGCTCCCGTTTGGAAACTCGCCCCGATCGAATAGCTCAACGGAGGTGAACGATCGCGGCGAGGTTGGGCGCTGCGGATCAATTGCAGCTTTCAAAAAAAAAAAAACCTCGTTGGAGAAAAATCCCTCCGAAGCTCGTTATTTATATTAATCGTTTTATTCTCATCTCTTTCAGACGTCGGTGAAAACGAAGATAGAGGAAGAGATGGAAGGAGAGAAGCAGCAGGTTGCTGTGGCAGCTATCCACTCAATATTTCGTGTATGGAATCCGGCCAATAAGGATCGCGACGGTACTTTGAGAGCGAGGGAGCGAGAGAGAGAGAGGGAGGGAGGGAGGGAGGGAGAGCACGAGCCAGGGGGTTGGTATATCCAAGACTGTGGCCTTGGCCCTTTAACCCCTCGACGAACTACTGTTGAGCCTTCCAACGTAAAACAGCATGGGAAACTTGTCCCGACCCTCGTTTCCGGATTTTTATCTCGAGCCCTGCCAGCCCTTCGTCCTCATCCCCATACCGACCGAGTATATCAACGCGGCATCCCCCCACTACAGCTGAATCCTGCGCCCACGCGGCTTTCTTATTATTATTCGCATGGATAAAATCGCATCGAAAACCTCAATGAAAATATCGTTTTGTTCATATAAATTTCGATTGTCCGCCGTGTGGTGATGTTTCGGCCATATTTAGCCCTTCTTTGTCTCCTACGAATGGAGAGGAAAAAAAACATATTGAACAAAGCCTACAGAAAGTCAGGAAAGTACAGTGTGGTGGATCTACGGGGGCAAAACAAACGGCTATTCTCGCTCGCCGAATGTTGCGAATAATGGTTGGATCTCGGTGCTGGATGGGACATAAATGATTTAACGGCAGTTTCACAGAACCGCGGTAGAGTCCCAAGAATCGATCACCGTTGCAACGAGCATAGTTGACACGTCGTAAATTCCTTATCCGTCCTCACTCCCCGTAAGACGGCCCTCGCCGTTAAGGCCGCATACATTCATCCTCGGAGCTTCAAACCAGAGGAGGATACGATTTTCTTTCGGTTTTAAATTTGTTCAATTAATTTTCAGTGCCGGCAAAGGGGCGAGAAGTAAAAAAAAAAAAACGTCGATAAAGTCATGACTTGCCAATTGTCGAAAAGATAAATAAATCGAGAGGAAATAATAAGGGCTGTTGTTGTACTTTTCAGAATGATCGCCGCGGTACACTGAAAATCTCGCGTCCCGATGCATTGTCAGCGAGCATTGATTGCGAGGCCGCGATATTACTCGAGTCCCATTGATGCGTTGAAAGACGCTCCAGTGTAATATTCGTGATCGAAGTACACACGGGACAACGAGAATATCTCGCGGTGCTCGAGGGTAGGGAAAGAGATTTAGGTAGGTGGGAGAGGAAATTGCGAGGATGGGCGATCCTCTCTATCGTGAAATATCGTTCAAGACTGTGTTTCGAGAAATCATGGAAAATTCCAATCGTTTGCGGGAGCGCGATTGGCAACAGGAAATTGGTGAACGAGTTGTTGGAGTGAGGAGTTGCAAATAAAGGGTTACTGGTTGGAAATCGGGCCTCGAAGGTTCGCTATCGAGCGAAGGTGGAAGCTGATATCATGTTACTCATCGGATACGTCCTTCGTGTACAACCGCGAAAAATCTGGCTGACTATCCGAGAGAGAGAGAGAGAGAGAGAGAAAACCAGCTTGACGAGCCTCGGGTGAGAAAAAAAATAGCAAACATCCCTGTATTAAGATAAATTCCACCTGAGCAAAAATAAATTCAATCCACAGACAAAAAACACGAAAGGAATCGTTTACGGAGAAACAAGTAGGATTGACATAGCATTTGAGAACTTAGAGCCAGCGGTGAATATATTATGTGTGTTTAAACAGTGAGAATAAAAAAAAAGCAATCGAAACAAAGTACTCGCCGCGAAAGCCTAATTCGATTGAGATTTTTCGAATGGATCTGCTCGATTTTTCGTCTGTAACTCGCTGACTCGTTTCATCGAGAAATCCAGCCTGAGCTTTTTGTATCCTGCATCCTCATCCGGCTACGATTTTCCGCGCCTTTTTCAAGTCGCATTGACGACTACCGTGAATTTATCCATGCATGGCTTTTGAAATCTGCGAAAGGAGACATTTTGAAAAATTTACCTAGCCGAGGATAATTTTTTCCGGCTTTTACTACACCCTTTAAAGGCATGTCTGATTGGAAATACGCTGAATACGAAAATGCCATTGCGATTAACGCGTGACCTCAACGTTTCGTCGAGTACGGTACTCCAATATTTATCGATACATTTGGGGGCGCGTAGATATCAGTGTAAATATATTTATGTGCGGGTCGTTCCATTGATAGATTGAGGATTGTGTTACAATGAATTGCACTGTACGAATACAATGTTTCGGGTGTTCGCCGCGGAATAATTAGAGTGCACAGCACACCACCGAGTATTTACCATTAATCATCGCGAGTGCCTCTCAAACTTATCGCCCGGCGTATCAACGAAGAGGAAACAAAACGTTTCCCTGGTGATTTTTCATCGAGCAATATTGTTTGTTCTCGACGAAACACACATTTCTACGAAATTGTGTTGCATGTTTAATTTTGCCATATTGCGTGGCGTGCATTTTGCAGTGCGAAATTATAGTCTACTTTGAGAAAATGATCGTGGCTTCTTTGGCTGGTGATATTTTTCTGGCCAATTTGAGAAAATAAATGAATTTAATGTACGATTAGCCTGGCGAGCCTCGAGCTTATCGGAATTAAGACACGTGATGTTTTATCGGAGCCATATAACAGAGCGCAACCAAGAGAGCAAAACTTTCACTCGTCCGATGATCGTTGTCTGACCTGAGCAGGAGAAAAAAAAAGTGTGCTCGGGGAGTATTAGATGGGGTCAATAATGGCCAGAGCGTGCGGGGAGCTAGTGGTCAAACCTTGGCCCGGTCAGACGCCGCGCTAGAGATTCCTTCCCTCTTGTTTTTGTCCTCGTGTCGATGCGCTCGTCGTGCCAATTTTTTGTTTTTTACATGACCAGGTCGCGTGCTCGTTTAACCTTTCCCTACTCTTCGACTCACATATCTTTGGCCCTTGTCGGAAAGCTCGACCGGTCGCATCTGCGTGCGAATAAAAACCTGTCCCACCTCCAAACAAACATCGAATTTGCCGACTTGAAGCCCAATCTCAACAACCACGGGTCAAATTATTGTCGTTTTCGAGGGTGAACTCGTAATAAAGTATTTTACTTCAAGCCCGAATTCGGCGATAAGTTTACCCGAACGCCCTGACGCGAGTGTGTAAATTCGACTCCAGCTGAATTTTCAGTGCATCTCAAATGAGAAAGAACAAATAAAGAAATTGTCGCAGTGCGACATACCGCGCACACCGTCTCACCGGGCGAATCAACCTACGAAAAATAACACTTTGCGTACTCGTACGTCGGGTGCGGGGGCTGTTTTTCGGGTCGTTTGTATACTTTTTTCACAACTGCCCTCGATGGAAAAAGCCGAGCATGTGTTTTCATTTTAAATGCAGGAGGCTTCTTGATCTCTCGATGCACGAGTTTTCTTTGCGAGCTAAAAATACTACTATATATGCATGCATCGGTGTACATAGTGCGAATGAGAGATCGTTGAAAGTAGTTGCGTCATTCGACCTACCGAACGAACGAATAAACCGAGGACTTTTACAAAACGAGATCAATTTTTTATTATCCTCCGTAAGGGTCCGAATGCGTAAAGAAAAAGGAACTTGAACAATAAACAAACAGTTGAATATTTATTATTATTATTCTTGTATTAATTTATACCTTGCATAGAGAGGGATGTTGAAATTGCAACAGGTGATTTCGCGCGTTGCCTTTTTTTTTCTTTTTGTTTCTTCTTCTTCTTCTTTTCACGTTCATTCGGAGGAACTTGAGGATCATTCGATCAATCGGTTAATCTATGGTCAACAACAACCGATCGATGCGGCAACTGATTATTGATCTATGGTCGCGCGAGAACGAATCACAATTCACAGACGCGCTTTCTCCGGTATAAAACCCAAACAAACATAAAATAAAAGAACGATACATTTATCATTTTTCATTTGTCAAACAATAATTATTAAATCAAAGGAAAATTTGCAATTCCTTCGCGTTGTTGGAAAATCATAGTCTCAAAAATCCGTACGTTGATAGAAATATTTGTTTCATTTTCTTGGTATTTTTTTGCGTGCCAGGTCCGTTGAGAATTTTATCTCGTAAAAGCACGGCTTCCTTTTCCCGGTAGGGATGAAGAAAAAAAATACCATGCATCGTTGTGACCGCTAGGCAAATCGCTTTTACCTCTTTTTCGGGCAAGAATTACGAGTGCTGTGACACGTAGTCACAACGCATTCGTCCTGCGAAACTACCAGACCTCCCTTTTCCTTGATTTTTTTCCTCTTCGTACCTTTCTCACATTTTTCGCACACACACACACAGACACACACGCGCGCGCGCGTAAAAACAACTGCGTTGTAATTAAAAGAGAAAAAAAAACGCAACGAAATAAAGAAAAAGTGTAGCGCGTGTATACTTTGCAGAGAAACATTTTGTCATCCGTTGCATCCATTTATACCCATGCACGTGTGCTCTATCGACGCATTCGCATCATGCGATTTTTGTGTGTGTTTTTTTTCTCCAACGCTACTCGTACTTGATCACTGGACGGGGTTAAAAAAAAAAAATTTAACCACCACTTTACCAAGCGAGAGTGTACATTTGGACGTATTTCCTAAAAAATGTAGCCCCTATTCGGTAGGGCTGAGGCCTCCGGGCCCAAAAATCTTATAACATTGGACAATACTCGGCAAGCCAACAAAAAATGTCTCAACCACGCGGCACCAACTATTCCAAGCTTTTTTTCACTCTCGAACCGCAAAGACGCGTGTATATAATGAATTTTGTTGGATGGCTGGCGGCTTTGGGAGTTTGAGCGGCACGTTTAGCCGCCAGTAGTGTTTCGTCGATCGTGGGAGGAAGTAGGAGAGCAGGGGACAAGAAAATTTGAAGGAGATAATTTTTTTTGCGCGGAAGAAGCCTCGAGGATACACGAGGATGACCTGGCGGGAATATCTCCTTCTTATCGTGTCTGTCGCAGCTTTCGCCTAGTGAAGATTCGAGGCTCGGGGCTAAGCTCGCGAACGACAGATCGCGCTCTTTCGAGCCGCGGAATAAAAGAGCTGCGGAGAACAATGCAGCTATCTGACAATGGCCTTAAGGTACCAAACGAGAATACTTTGAAAGCAACATAGTCAATAACAAATTCAGCAGGCTATTATTCACTGTAGTCGCAACATATCTGCCCGTATCGCGTTCGTTCACCGAATCGATAGCGCTTCAAAAATCCAACGAAAAACCACATTATCCTCCTCATGGCGTATCAGACCGAGTTTCGATGACACGAGAGCGAGTTATGCGGCTCCGCGCGCGCTTGGCTCGTCTCGACACACACACACACGCACACGCACACACACACACACGCGCGGGCGCACACACATACACGCACGCACACACACGTTGCCGTCTATTGACAACATCTAATCAAGACGTCGTACTCGAGGAAAGGTTCGAATGAAAAAAGAAGAAAGAAAAAAGATGAAGAAGAAGAAAAGAAAAAATTGCGAAAATCGGTGAGCGAATAAGCTCTTCCATTTTCAATAGGATCTTCCTGATACGTACCAGAGCTTATTCGGTCTCCGTATTAATTATCTTACTAAAAATGAATCGAAGCACGTGTAGGTACATACGTACGACGTACTACTGCTAGTCGTACGGAGAAAAGCGAATGCGGGGTACGTATAGTGAGAGAAAACAAAATTCGATTCGCTCGTCTTTTGTTCGCGGAAATACCAGCACGTGCTTTCTCCCTTGCCCGATGATTGACAATTGTTCGCGAGTTGAATTCACGATATTCCGTCAAACGAGAGGCAATTGCCAAATTAACACCAAAAGAACCTTCATTTTTCTCGACTCCGTTGCTAAATTATTGATTTTTCCGCTATCTACAATATTTATATGAACATGTGATATTTTTCGTAAGACCACACCGTTTGTTTTGAGCACCACGCTGGTTGAAATGGTGAAAAATATCTTGGTTATTCGAGCGCTTGGATAATTACAGTTCAATAACGATACCTACCTGCTTGTCAGGCTCTTTGCCTCGAGCCGTTATAAGACGATCGCAGTAACAACCCTCCAGTAACACGATCCCGCTGGGTCGTGTGTACGTCTCACTTTCGTAATAGAAGAGCAAATTCTGCAACGCGCCGCATGAAAATAAGAGAAAACGCGTGCACTTTATTTATATTTATTTACTTATTACTTTGAAAATAAATAAATACGTTTTTTTTATGCGGAAAGAATTTTTGTACTTTTGCGAGAGTGAATCTAAACTCGGTAATCCGAAGAATAGTCGGGCAAACTTTAATCGAGTCTATTTTATTCCCCCGCCTTCGAGAACATCGGTCAAGTTGAAAAATTCCCTTTTTTTATTCTTCTTTCGATTAATTATTGTGAAGCCTTGAAAAAAACATTAAGGGCGTTCGATCTTGCTCATTCCGGTGGACTTGCGAACTGACAAGTACTGCAAAAGGCAAGATTCTCTCGTCGCCTGGGCGCCTTTAAAAGTTTCGACTTAAAATACCTTTCCGCCCGACGAATTGTGCTAAATCTGCCATACCAGAGAGAGAGAGAGAGAGAGAGAGAGAGAGAGAGAGAGAACGGTCGCAAACTCGAGTCTGGAAAAATTATTGCCCCAAGGTTCGAGCTAGTCGAGTGTATAAGCTTCGCATCTACGTGCTTGCGAAGAAAAATAAAATAACAATTTTTTGCGTGTTCTCGGCTGAAAAACGTTATGCACGATGATCGATCTCTCTCTCCTCCGCGGGCTCACCTGATAGAGAACAAACCAGCGGAGTTGCCACTTGGCCGAGTCCGAGGTTCGCTTGTGCAAATATCCAGCCAGCGAATGGTCGTAATGCGCTCTCTCGGAGAGCATGATTATTTGCGAATCGTTGACCCGCACTGCAAAAATCAACAACTATTTGTTTGTATGTTTCTTTTTTTCGCTACTCATTAATGACAATTATCAGGGCGCGGGGAACAAACGAGCCAAATTGACCTCACAGTCTGGAATGACATGACTTGGAACGACAAAAAGATCCTTAAATGATTTTCAGACTGCGCCGAGTCGCGTCTAAAATAATAAGCAATAAAGCAGCGAAAAAAAAGGAGTTTTCTTTTTCCAAAACCAACGAGCTGTAACATTGTCGTTATGTTCTTCTGCTTGTAATCGTTGATATATTCACGATGATTGCATACAGAGAAGCCGGATAAATAGCATTCCGGTCTCGTGTAGTTCGGAAACGCGCAAGCTCATTCCCTATCAACCCACGACATGTACATTTCTACCCCCTCTACCCTCTCAGAATCACGAAGCATTTCCCATTTCTGTATCCCAAACAAATTAATAATCAACGAGTAGCAAAAAAACAATAACAATCACCATCTGGCTATCGGTATTATTATCTCTAAAATTTTTGAGTAATTCATCGTTGATTCGATGATTTTTCATTGAATTCGTAGAAACGTTAGATACTCGTTCGTCAAATTTCAAAAAAGTCAATAATATTATTCAATCTCTTATCGTCTTATCCGAACGTTTGGCTTTTTATTTTTTTATCTACAATACTAGAATAACATAATTGTTCCGCTTCAAACTTACCGGTCCTCTGCATCTTCGGGCTGAGCATGTCTTTGGATTGTCCCGATGATTTTTTATCACAGCACGCGATAGCGAGCAATATTCAATTGATTGTCGCAGATACCTTGTTTAGTCGTGTACATTTGTATCACCTACTCGGTACAGTGAAATGAGTCAAACATTTTTTTTCCACCCTTTTAAGTTTGTTTATTTTTTTTTTTATGTCCCTTACACTTTTTCAACGATATTTAAAACTGTGGTTCAAAAAAATCCTCTAATCTCGACACTGGACGTGCAATATTTACAACAAAGAAGAAAAAACGGAACCTCCAATAAGAATAAGAAGAAGAGGAAAATGTTTTGCTCGGCAAGGAATCGAGTGGAGTTGAGGATTCAATCGCTCACTCGCGTATTTGCACGGATTAAAGCTTATATTTTTCTTGCTACACACGAGCCATTCGGTATAGACGCCTCTTGATCCCTCGCTATTTTTATCGTTTCCTCGTACCCGCGAGGGTGGGGTGGGAGGGAGTAAAACTTTCCACCCTTGTTCAATTTTTTTTCTTCATTTTTTGTCGTGAGGTCGGAAAAAAGAAAACGGTGATGAGCGCAATGTTAATAAATTATTACACGTAATTGGATGGTGTTTCACAATGCTAGGTATTTCAGGCTAAAAGTACGTCAACTGTACAAATCTGTTGCAAAGCGCAGCTCGACGATATTTCAGCATTGCTAAGCGACAATTGTTTTTTCGCTACCTTTAAACAAACAGACTCAAACAATCAAACTTTATCTCGCGAGTAAGATGTTTTTTGCATTGCCCTATGTCCGAATTCAACAAAACGGCTTGGAAGTGTGGATGAAAAAGTATTAAAGTAAATTCAAAAGGATGCTGTTTATGTCGAAAATTTAATTCGCGATCAGATGAAATTTACGGTAGGATGATTGCAACAGCCGCTCGTTGCAGCAAACACCGCGAGGGAACGCATATTAGCGGCACTATTCCACACGAGAAATCTCATCGACTTGCTGATCAGAAAAACGTTGGAGAGAAAAAAAAATTCTTCATAGTGCGAAGGAAGACGCGCTATAACGTGTTTTAGCGTGGAAACTGTATGCCTCGCGTTCATATTGACTTTTATATTTATATATTTATCCGACACAGAGGCTTGCTTTTTCGAGCGGATGCGTTCCCTGTACGCAAGGTACCCGATGCCACTTTCGCGTACTCGCATTATTTATAATAAAAGGAAAAGAAATTGTTCGACAAGATTATAAAAGAAGCTGAGAAAAAATGTTTTTTCTTCTTATTGTTATTTTAGTTACTAGTTGAAAAAGAACATTCGCACAATATTTGGTAAAAACAAATTCGACACGTGTGAAAAAATGGCAAAAATATGTATATACGATATATACACGTATATACGAAACCGGTCGATCAACCGAGTATACGGGACGGGAAAAGCGACTGGGCTTCAAAACGTTATCTCGCTTTCCCTCGAACCGTCTGACAATTGAAATCGTATCGAGTGCAACGAAAGTCCCCGCTACTTACGAAAAATATCGCAGCGTGCTCTCGTTCAATCGCGTCGAAGTATATAACGAGAAAAAAGGAGAAGACAAAAATCCTACCGAGAATATGAAAAAACTTTTAAGTTGTTGACGCGTTTTCTCGATTTTGCCGGGACAATGCCGGGAGGATTTTCTCGTGTTTTTTCAAAACACTTGTATTTCTTGCCTCGCTCGATGCAAATATTTCAACGCACAGACGGACAAACGTAAATTAATACCAAAGGAAAATAAAATGTTGTACAAGTATTTTTAAGAAGAACAAAAAAACAATACGTCAATATTAACCGTAATTTTGTCCGATTGGCCTATATCTATCTACCTGGCGAGTTTGTTTGGGTTTGTTTAGGAGCGGTGTATAAAATCAAAGCTTCCGCGATCGCGCGTTCGCCCAACGAAATTCATCTTTCTTCCGCGCCCGATGTGCCGGTTTATTTTCCGAGTGGTGGCAAAAGTATATCGAAACGTGGCAAGGCTCACCACACAGGTGGGAGCTTTTTTTCGACGCTCTTGAAACGACGGAGGCTCGTAAATCGCGCGAGGATGGAAACTCGGATCGATCGGCAATCGAGTGAGAGATCGAGGTTTAGGTCGCGCGGCGCGGTGCTATTCGCACGTTGAAACGTTTCGGTCTCGACATTCGGCGGGTGGACGGGGGAGGGAAGAGAGCAGCCGCGCGACGAGGCTGCGAAACGTATCGCGGCACCGTGGCCTCTGCGAAACTATATCTTCGGATGTACCATCCGTGCGTACGTCCCGAAACGTTTTTCCTCTCGCGCCGCGCAGCCAGGGAGGGCGGAAGAGGGATAGAGAGAGAGAGAGAGAGAGAGCGAGAGAGAGCGCGGGACTTTAGCAACCATCTGACCACTTGCACTGTCAATGCGCATGTCTCCCTCTCTCATATTCACCCCACCCATCGGGCGAAAACCCTTGCTCTCCTGTACACGCGCGCATACTTGGACACAGAGACACACATGCGACGGGTAAAAAAGAGCTCTGCCGCCGCGGCGCCGTGCACCAACCACCGTAAAATGTCTATATATAGACGAAAACTTCACCCAGATATGCATCGATACTCGTCGCTAGAGCCGCAAGGGTTGCGCAAAAATTGGCGATACACGCTCGCAGAGGGAAAAGGGCCCTCGTGTGTATGCGTCGCGATGCGACCCTCGTTGCCCGCATCACCGTTCGAACGGTCAAACGGTCGAGAACGCGGTCATTCAATTGAAAATAGCAAAGCCAAATTGGTCTGGTCGGACAAGCAGGATGGACAATCGAACAAATACGGAGCGCAGATGCACCTCGAAGCGTCGTCCGCGTCTTCTTGGTCGCAGATGCGGTTGACAGCTTCCGAACTCGTTTGACGCGACGATGAGCCAGGACTCGCGCAAGCAACGAACCTTGTACTCTTCCGGGGACACTGCATGCGTGGCGCGAATTAATCAAGTATATACAAACGCGCACTGTCAAAGAGCCAAGTGCGGCATTGATTGGAGATATTGCCGAGGAAGCGAGCACAGCCCCCGCGAGCAAAGCACAAGCGCGGATAACGCGATTAATTGGTACGTCTTGTCGCGGGACAATCTCGGC
This sequence comes from Ophion costatus, assembly GCA_951751655.1. NCBI lineage: Eukaryota > Metazoa > Arthropoda > Insecta > Hymenoptera > Ichneumonidae > Ophion > Ophion costatus. The sequence continues at coordinate 236,776 of OX632363.1, read as the reverse complement.
CAGCTCTACGCGATTTAATCTCCATTGAGAGATCAAAGCTTTCAAAGCCTGCACGACGCCTTTTCGAGACTCGTCAGAGTTCCAACCAGTTGCGACCGCTTTTAGCCCCCGCGAGCCTCATTTGTCCTTAAATTCGCCATTATTATATTTAACATTTCCGACCAATCCGACCAGTTCCGCACAGCTCCCGCACAAGTAACTTCCCAACGGAGCCTTTATTTTATTTTTATTTTTCTCGCCCCACCTTTCGACAGACGCTTATCACATTGAACGTGAGGGGGCAATCAATGTTTACGTATTTTTGCGCTTTTGCCGGATAACGAGCTCAACGAGCCGCCACACTTTCATGACACTTTCGACGTTATTTAATTGAACATTTATAAGATAAATGAATGGTCAATTCGTACTCAGAGAGTACATTACTATGCGGACTCGTCAAGAAAATATTTAAAAACTAACGTTTTTATCCCATTTCGGTCCAAATAAAATGTCTTCCCTCAATCGTCGCTCATTTTTTTTTCACTTCGATTTTGAACTCGGAGGAGCCCCGTGCACATTCTCTTCGTAATTGTTATCTCGAGCAAAAAAAAACATGAAACTCATAGAGCTTCGATGCTTTTTCGATATATGGCAATATTTCAAAGACGGATCGTCAATTTTTACTCCGTTGGCTCTTTTTCGGCCATTTTTAAAATGGACTTTCCGAGACAAGTAATTGAGATATTGCGATGGATCCAACGGCATTCTCCAGATCTACCGAAATCCATTCAAAAACCCTCGCTAAATTCATGCCACTCAAATAGAAGCGACTCTAGGGGTGCTTTAAATGTCGCGATTTTTCGGATTCCGGAAAAACCACTGAGGGTCGAAACGATGTTTTTTTTTTCCTCGAATTCTAAACGATTTCAAGGGTCTATCCGATGGAACATTTTCCGCCGATTGCACCGTATCACCGAGTTTTTGTCGAAAGCTCCAAATTACGTCGGCTGCAAGGAATAAAAACATGCTTTTTCCAACACCCCTTTGACGATGTTTTGCAAAAATTGCGCATTTCGGGAGAAACGAACTCGTATTCGGGACATGAATTAGACGAGTATGAATTCGGAATTGAAAAAAAAAACCATATTTCTTTGAATCCAATACACCCTTATAAAATGAGGATCGAGAGAAAGAAAAGTAAAATTCACCCTTTGAAACAGTTATCCCGCCGATCAAAACGAATACGTATAATAATAGTCTGTCAATCCTCTTTTCAATAGTCCTCGATGCACGACGAATATTGACGAATTTTGAAGACAAAGTGACGTTCTTCGCGATTAACCGAAGATAACGGGCAAAACTACCGAAACGTTTAACGGAAACGTTTTTTCCCGCGAACGGTAGAAGGGTCGTCTGCCTTGCCGACCGAACGCAGCGATCAATTTCCCGTAATCGCTGACAGAGGCACGCGCTCGCGCGGCGCCCCTTTGGGCCTCCGGGCCTGAGGGGCGTTCCGTCCCGATTGTTTTCAAAACGGCAAAGTCGCGTTTCGGTGCGACGAGGGAACAATGAAACGTCGTTACTGTACGTGCCGCGTTAGCTGATAGATTTACAGACTTTGTTCGAGCAATTGAGTTTCGATCGCGGTGATTCGTCATCAGCTACCGACGAAGCTCGAGCATATTTTTCGAGCGCCCTGGTCGTACGAGGCTCACGAGTAGAGGTAACCTCAAAAAGAAGGACGGGGGCGGAGGAGGATCGCCCGTGCGTTCGAAAATGGAGAAAAAGGCGAGGACAGAAGTGGCAAAGGAGAAGCACGCGAAATTTTTCAAACGCCTCATAGAAATAATGCCGAGCGCTTACGCCGAGTACGACTCCAGCAGAATGACGTTCGCGTTCTTCGCTATTTCCGGCTTGGATCTGCTCGACGCTATGGACTCGATAAGCCCGGAGGATAGGAAGCGCGCGATCGATTGGATTTACGGGCTGCAGGTAAAGGACAGCGGAGCCAGAGACGGTTTCGAGCCGTCCAGGACGCTGCCCGATTCGGCGGGCTCTCGGAGATGCGGCCACTTGGCCATGACGTATACGAGTCTGGCGACTCTCTTGGCGTTAGGCGACGACTTTAGACGCGTCGCACCCTACAGAAGATCGCTCGCGCTCGCCGTTGCGGCTTGTCAACAACCGCAAGGTTGCTTCTCGGCCGTTACCGACGACAGCGAGAGCGACATGCGATTCTTGTACTGCGCCTGCTGCATCTCGGCCATACTCGACGATTGGAGCGGCGTCGACCGAGCCGCCGCGACCCGCTATATAGCTCAAGCCGTCGTCAGTACAACCGTAGTGCGCTCGACCCTTTGTCATGCCGCCGAATAAGCTCTTTCTCAACTTTTTCAGTCTTACGACGGAGCTATGGGCCAAGGCCCCGATCTCGAGTCCCACGGCGGCTCGACATTCTGCGCCGTGGCCAGTCTCGTGCTGATGAACCGCCTCCGAGACGCGCTCACCGATGACCAGTTGGAAAGGCTCAGACGATGGTGCCTTATGCGACAAAACGACGGCTTTAACGGCAGGCCCGGAAAGCCTAGCGACACGTGCTACAGCTTCTGGATAGGCGCGACTCTCCACCTTTTGGGCGTCTCGCGATTCTCCGATCCGCACAAAAATCGACAATTCATACTGAGTACGCAGGATCTCGTGTCAGGTGGCTTTGCAAAGTTTGCCGACGCTCCGTCGGATCCGATTCACACGTACCTTGGTAAAAAACCGTTTCACCGATGGACCCCTACCGACGCACCTTTCATCTGATAAATATATCTCTCTCTTATTCTCTCGTCAAGGTCTCGGCGGCCTCAGTCTGCTCGGTGAACCGGGTCTCCGAGGAATCAACGCCGCCCTCAATATATCCGATCGTGCCTATGCGCGTTTGAAGCAGATTCATGAGAGGTGGCGTAACGAATGAGTACTACGTCCGATCGTCACTCGTTGCTCGGACTTTGATTCATATCAAGCGCACCATACACACACACACACACACACACAATATGCAGTGTTGGCAACGATTCGCGAAGTAGTTGGTAATTTCGCTTTATCCGAGAAATCCAACGCCAACGAGGACGCGAAATTTTAAACGCCTAGTCTATCGGCGCGTTCTATCGAGATGCTGTGTATTGATTGGGTTTTTTTCTCACGGGTCTCATACACGGTCCGTCTCGATGCGTAATATATTTCATATAGAGACAATATCGTCGTCCCACCCGAGAAGGAATAGGAAAGTCGACAAATCCAAAAATTGAACGAACACGAACCAACCGCCAACAAAATTATATGAAAATAAATGTTACGCTTTTTACGGGTATTCTTTTGATGCAAAATGTTTTATCGCGGTGAAAAAAAAAATACCATTGGCAGAATCAAATTTTCTTCTTCGCCCAGGCGACGAGGGCTGTGCGTTTTCGTTTTCCTCGTATTAATACAACTCATCCATTGCGGCAGAGAGAAAGAGAGACGCCTGCACAAGCTATCTCCCCCCTCCCTCACCCCAACGGAGCACAACGTGGTCCGACTAAGGCCTGAAATTGAAACGCTACGCGCTCGTATGCTCCGGTTCTCCCCCTCCCGTGAACCATCGACGGAGTAGGGAAAAACGGTTCCATGGTAACCGGGGTGGGTTCACGGATCACAACACTTGGACGCCGTTCGCCCGTTTGCGTGAGGCGGTCGTGTCTTGTTCGCGAATTCCCGCGACCGAATTGGAAAAAGTGACAAACATTTGAGCAGTTTCCAGTGGACAATTTTCGCTGTTTTTTTTTAAATACATCTATACGCGTGTGTGAGAATGTACTTTTTAAATTCTGCTGGGGTTCTGTATGGTGAGAACCGCCACCGTGCCGGTGACAAGTGATTCCAGTGTCGTGCAGTGGATATACTTTGCTACGATAGGCAGCGGACGTTTTACCGTCGAAAGGAGTCGCTCTCGCGACTACACAAAAAGGCCGAGGTAATATATATATATATATAAACGTTTAGTTGCATCCGTGGAAAAAAAATTGCCACACGTCCATTTTTGGAGGTTGGAAAGACAACAGAATGATCGCCGTTCGAGGATCCAGTAGACACTAACGAGCCGTCACCCGAGATTCGATAAGATAATCCGCAATTTCCGCTTGTGATTTCAACGGCCGCAATAAGAACGACGTCACTTATTTTTCCTCAAACACCGCGATAGTGCCTCGTATCGTGAGCAAACTAAAAAAACGGCTCGGCAATACGATGATACTTGTTCTCTCTTGCGGTGAGAACATATCTGGAATTAACGCGGGTTTAGTCATCGCTGCCAGCGGAAGTGCATCGCAAACGCGTACACACGTGACCGTTACAACGGCTTACGAGGAGGCGCAACATTGTGCGCGCCTATACGATATGATGATAACGTGCTTGAGAAGAGACGCGTCTCTCTGTAATGTCGGGCTAACGAACGAATGAATTTCGTTCTGCCGCACGCGCCAGCTCTCGCGATGCAAATCCTTTCGATAGCGCATATTTATAAACTAGTCACGTGATTACGGTGCCGTACAGAGAAGCCGAAAAAAAGCGACCGTTTGCAACACGCGTACATGTTTCGCATTGATAAATCGATTTAGCACGCAGCGGAACGCCCTATCCTTTTTCCACACAATTATGAAAACGTTAAGTTCACGGGGCCTTCCCATATTTGAATACTAATGAAATTCGTACGCGGTCTATGATGATTTCACCGGCGATTTCTCCCGCGATGCAAGAAGCAAAAGCCAGAAAGGATTTCGAAACGTCAGCTGCCGAGTTCTCAGACGCTGCTGCTACTGGTGGTCGCGTTCTCCAACATTCCGGGGAAAAGCACGCTCGCGCCAACTGATACGGATCGTATGCGGGCTCTTCCGAGTCCATGCACTCTTACAAGTCCCGAGTAAACTTTTTACCGCCTTTTCCGGATACCTCGGGACTGGAGTTTTTTTTATTTGCGAGTTTCATCTTGTTCCGTAACGCGAATACGAATTTTCAAGATTCATCGCTGTACATGAAAAGCTCTTATCGCGAAAAGTTATTTCAGCCGGAACGCCTCGTACCGCCGCGACAAGCTTCACATCCTTAATGAATGAGTTTCTTGTTGAGGCGCCTCCCGTCTTTCCCGCGAGCCCCCCGCTCTCCTCGATATTCTCGCTACACTTGATACCAATTACAGTGTAAAAGAAAGCTCGCCGCCGCCACCGCCTCCTCGTAGATTGCACGCCTTTGCTCTCTCTCTCTCTCTCTCTCTCTCTCTCTCTCTCTCTCTCTCTCTCTCTCTCTCTCTCTCTCTCTCTCTCTCTCTCTCTCTCTCTCTCTCTCTCTCTCTCTCTCTCTCTCTCTCTCTCTCTCTCTCTCTCTCTCTCTCGCTCGCTCGCTCGCTCGCTCGCTCGCTCGCTCGCTGACCTCTTCGTTTCGCTCCATTTTTTCTCGGTCAATCCATTTGCCCTCTCTGCGCACTTTCTCGAAAACGTACAAGAGAAACGAGCGAGATTTTTTTCCGAGGTGCTCGAGTCTCGCGAGCAAACGCGGCAATTGTTTTTCATGTGTCTGCTAGAGTTGTATCTGGCAGGCCGCACGCTACGCCAAAGTACCCTAATTGTCAACAATTGCACACGACCTACACTAGCAAATTTCTACCAAGCTCGCCATGTCCGCGACACGTTGCGCTTTCGTTCTTCGCCTCAGGCTAAATCGAAGATGGAGGAGAGGGAGAGAGACAGCGACTGATTCGAGCGGTCGTGGAAAGACGTGAGAAAACCTCTGCGTAGATTCAAAGGCAGAGTCGTTTCTGTTGGTACGCTCGAAGCAGGTGGTGAGTCCTGGTGCGCCTTCGAAAACGGGAAAAGTGGAGAAACGGTGGCGGCCATCTGCCACTTGAAGGAACAGCTGCATCTCTCGAGGGTTGTTTTGGCGAGGCAAACGCCTCATCCGGCAGACACACACACGCTCCAAAGAGCCTTTGTATCCTGCACGATTAAGCAATTCGCAGCGGCTGCGCGCCACGCTCATCTCTTGAAAGACCGTTCGATGTACAGGCTCCGCCGTCCTATACCTAGAGCCTAGAGCAATGCTCCCTGGAATGCAATATCTTCGAGTCAAATGATTTTCAAGTATGCTTTTTCGAGATACCGGTTCTCGATGGGATATATGCAAAACATAGCAGATATTCGCGTACACTGTCCTTGTCTTTCTTGCTCCGCGTCTGGCTGCTGCTATTCGGGAATGGCTCTGGCTCGCCTTGACGCTCCTTACAAATCGATCGAGTCCCAACACAACAAGCAACGGCTCTGCTCTCTTCGTCTCGCGCGCGCATTCTCTCTCTCTCCCTCTCTCTCTCCCTCTCTCTCTCTCTCTCCCTCTCTCTCGCTTGCTCGCTCGCTCTCTGGCTCTCCGGGCTCCGCTGTCTCGTTGCTTCGATCCGACTCCCTTTAAAACCCCTCTCTCGGCCTTCGTATAATTATTTCATTGAGAAGCAGCACGCGTGAGACGTGCGTTGGGACTACGAAACGGTTATGTTCTTCCATAAATACTTTCTCTCGTCTGTAGAAACTAACTTGACCGTTTGCGACAAAAGATTGGTACAAAAAACTCGTTTTGGTTCTTCATAATCTGTCGAAGACATCGTTCCTGAGTTACGATGTAAACGTTTGCTTGAGCCACCTGGTGAGGCGACGGCGTGCCGGAGAACGTCCGCGCTCCTCCAGGCGCGGTAATGTATTTATTTTTGTTTTTTTTTCCCCAACGACTATCTTTCCTCAATCATCGATGCTTTTTTCTTTCTTTCGCGTTTAATAATTATTCAGTCTGTAGACTCGCCGCGAATTCGTCCTAGAGAGACACCGATGCGTCTCGCACCGCCGTTACGTCGTATTTTACGAGGACAGCATTCCTTTTCCGTATGACGGACGAGATAATATTTGTCACGTCACGGCCGAATTGAATCGCATTCGCGCGGGCCGATTAATACGCGACCTTGTACTCGATAAATTTGTCGTTATTTCCGAGATGGATTTTTAAGTGGAAGGTACGTTTTGCAGGTGGCGTGGGGAACAGCTGTAATGGAGCTACAAAGCTGGCTACTCTATCACCTTGTAGCTGTGACCGACTGTAGTCAAGGTAGAGCCCGAAATATGTTGAGCCTTTACATATTACATATATCGACATTTCGCATTGGAAATTTGTCACATGCCCTCGGAATCCTCTCACACCATCACTCCGCAGCGCTTTATTCTATGCCATGTTTTTTTTAGCTTGATTGATTTTCCTTTCGTACGTTTGGACCCCCCAAGCCTTTGTTTGATTTGTGATTTCGTTGTCAACGAGCCTGAGCGGAAAGCGCGGTTTGCATCAATGTTTGACGGTAAGTTTCGCACCGCGTATCCTCGATTCGTCCGTTTGTCATTGATTCGTCGCATTCGTCGGAAATTTATTGCCATTTGAGCGATTTTGATTTGGTTCGATAACGACGATTGAACAAATGTTTACGACAGTGATGCAGTCGGCGGCTACAGGGGGTGGAATGTATCCGGCGGCCGGAAGTACCGGAAGTCGCGCTCGAGATTTCGGACTTCGAGCGCAGAAAAAATTGTTGGGCCGAGTGGTCGCCACCGGGGCGGGACGATCGCTCTTCATCGACGACGCGACGACCTCGCTTCTCGACAATCTCTTCAAGCTCATGGACCGGGCGGCCAAGAGCAATCCTTCGCTCGCGAAAAAACAGCCTGAAAAGGTTCTCAAGAATATCGTCAAACTTTCCATCAAGGTAATGTTTTATTCGCCTGGCGAGCGGAAATAGCGTCCAATCGGTAAAAACGTCTTATTGAAAAAGAGAAGAAAAAAAAGCAAAACCCACGCTCCTTTTCGACTCGCAGATCGGTCTGTTGCAACGCAATCAACAGCTGGTGGCGGCGGACGAGCCCCGAATAATCGAGATACAAGCGTCCCTGCGCGCGGCCGCAATGGCCGTAGTGTCCTTTTACGAGCTCGAGTTCAGCTTCGACAAAATTTATCTGACGAGATCCCTGGAGCGTTGCCGTGCCGCCGTAATCTCGCTCATAAAGCACCATCTTACCGACAAGTCGCAGGATCGTTGCGACCAGGTCTTCGATTTTATCACCAATTCCGACTTCTTGGACTGCGTCTTTGGGCACGATTCCGAGCATCGGGCGAATCTTGGACTTTTAGTCACGGACATTAACAAAGCTCTCGATGCGGGGCATCTTTGAGCCGTCAGCGCGGCACCCCTCCTCATCCCTATCGCCCGATCGCCTTCTACAACGATCGGCACACGAGCGAGATCCGACGGAAGAACGCCCGAGTCTCCGTCGAGAGGCAATAACGATAACAATTAATAAGAATAATAACGAGTTGCGTCAACTCGGCGGTGCGGAAGAAAGTATCCCCTTATTTCTCACACTCGTTTTATTTTATCTCCCGCTGCTCGCGTTTTCACTCGCGCGTGTTGCATCAACGAGCCAGAGACGCCACTGCGACACTATACACCTTCTCATCTCGTATTCTTTCTCGCCGAAGTCTTTTTTTTTACCCATTGCAATTATCGGGAGACGCTATCCGTTGGACGAGCAAAAATATGTGCCATGTGGAGAAATGACTTTATTCGAACGGTGGGAAATGGGCTTTGGTTTCTTTGCAAGTTACATTCGGTTAGGGAGAACCGGAGAACTGCTCTTGAGAGAGCAACAGAGAGGGTGGGCCAACAATATCGATGTATATTATTTTATTAGCGATACTTGTTGTATTTATTGACAAACCATCACGCAAACCAAAAGTTCGTGGCAGATTTCGTCCGTGCGTCAACTCGAGTTTATTCAAACGATTTACGGACGATCTGTGATAACAATCCAAACCAAAAAAAGATACGAAAAATTGAGGAAACTGAAGTTATCGAACTTACCGAACAAAGTGGATAACAACACGAAATGTTCAATCACCAAAAACTCTTCGTTCGGATGTACATAAGCCTAATTGTAAGAAGAAAAAAAAACAAATGGAGGAATTTTTTCACCGGTATATCCAAGTGAGACTCGACCTTTTAAATCCTCTTGCCGACTTTGCGCGAAGCCATTTTCCATAATGCTCCTCGCCCTTTTTATACACGCTATACAAATAATACCTTTACACTGCATCGAGGCGCGCAACAAAAATACTCGCGAGTATAACGGATTAATAATAATATGTGATGCACCATCTAATCGATACATACCATTGATTGATTATTTATAAAGTGAAAAATAAAATCTTTTACCCGCAGTGGAAATTCATTATTGAAAGGAAATGAGCTTTGAAAAGCTGTCGGTAAGTTGCCATCGTTTGACATTATATCGGCATTTTCGCCAAATGTTTGCAAAATATATATATATATATATTGAAGAAGGTCGGTAAGTTGCCGGAGACCGAGCACGGCGAACCATTTTCATTAACTTTATTTATACCCACCCGTCCCACATGTACAAAGTTATACAATACGCGTCGAACATTGTTTTTTCTTTTCTTCGCTTCTTTTCTCTCCCGTTTAATTCTCAATCGAATCGGTCGGATGAAATTGACCAAAGTTGGGTTGTCTCGTTTTTTCGTCGTCCAATTTCGCACGGCTGTCCTCCGAACAATCGTATTTATACGATAAATATACGAGCGATCGCGTCTTTTCGGGAACAAATAATTCTCAAACCCGATAAATCATTACGAAATTCTTATATTCAAACATCAAATCACTCTTGTTATCCTTAATTGTATTGTTTATTCGACTATAATGATAATAACAATAATGATAATCATAGTAACGATAATAATCGCGGTAGAAATACGAATGAAAGCGCAACGTTTGCCATGAGTATACAGGGGTTGTGCTCGTGCCAAGCTTCCATTTCACTCGAAATTTCGAAAGGAAAACCGAATGAATAATATCACTAGTATAGTAGATTTCACGTAGGTCGTTCCGATGCAAAATATGACGAAGCTAGACTTTATTTCGGCTGTAGGCAAAAGTGATCTCAAGTACAAGCAGCCTCAATCACAAACGTTTCTTTTTACAATTCAAACTCCTATCGAATACCAGACATTTCTTTTTTTTTTACAATTATCAAATGATTTACAAATAGTTTCGCACAATTAAAACGTACAAATACGAATAAACCTGACAATATTTTCGAACTCAAAATATTAAACAAGTTATTCTTCATTTGTATGATCGCGTTCACCGCTATTCATTTCTACCCACTTGTTCATTCATAGCCAGCGCCTGAGTGCCAATCGAGTGATCTTTTTTAAAACATTTATTACGACAATACGATACGATTGATGCCGAATAATCGTTGCCTTGGGAAAACTCGTTCTTTATCGTTGAAAGAAAATTTGAACAGCTTTGACGATCAGCTTACCCAAGTCATTGCCGTTTTTTCTTCTTTTTTCCGTTATAAATTATCTCACATTTTATTTTGTATGATTTTGGGCATCTTTTCCCGCCCTGACGTTTCCCATCGTACTTATTTTGTTGCAAAATTAAAAAACCATTCGAGTGTCCGCCCCCCCCCCCCCCCCTCTCACGCGCTCACTCTCTCATGCATACTATGCACGCTTACATAATACCGGAAAGGCCATTACATTCGGGCACACGATATTCGCTCTTTGTTCCCTTTCTCATCTCCTTTCTAGGATAATTCGCACTGTTTGTGGATCAACCGATTGATCAGTCGTGGATTCGCAAATTAACGGAACAATAATAGAGAAAAAAGCGGTTCAATCCTCAGTCACACAATCCGGAAGATTCTTTCGTCACTTTAGCCAGTTCAATCGATCGTTTTTCCGCGCACTAATTACGATTAAACGTCCATTTTTCATGACTCTGCTCCACTTTGAATTTCTCTAACGAATTTCTTCCCGAATACCGTTCGAGGCTCAAAGTTCTGCGTGCAAAAACTCGTCGCAACTTCAAAGGCTATTTAATCGGTGGATAATCGATCATTTGATTTTCGTTATTATTTCATCTAATTCGACGCACGGTTCTATAGGAGAGGAAAAATCGAGACTTCCGGAAACAGACATCCTGTCGATTTTTCAATCTGTCGGTCGCGTACTTTGTTGGAGAATTTCTCAAATTCTGACATGCGATAAAGTACGGAAACAAGATGTTTCTTAATATTTTATTTAACGCGCTCAAGTTCGTATTGATTCGTCCTCCTTCCCGAGTTGCCTAACTACCGAAATAAAATTCTAACGCGTTCACCTTAGGACGGTGTTTTCGTTTTTTCACTCGATTGCTCATTCTTGTTCTCTCCCAACTTTTCTATATTCTCCAATCGTTATATTTCGATGTGCTATGCATATACATATATATACAGATACACACGTGTGCATGCGCGTGTATATATATGTATATACATGAAATGTGAAGCCACAGGCGAAAATGTGGCAGCCTCGGGCGCAGGAAACCAACCTACTGCCACAGACCGGCGTAATTGCCGTAGAGAGTGACCGGAAGAGGACCACCTGCTGTAAAGAGGCGCGTACCCGATGCGTCGTAACAGTGCGTATAGATGGCCGGTGTGTATTTGACGTTTTGAAAACCGTCTATGTATTCCTCGTCCGGGAACTGGAAATTTACGGGACGAACGCATTTGTCTCGTAGCGTCGATTTGTCAAAGGACGGGGAACAAAAAAATAGCGCAATACTTACCACGTATCCCTTTGAGGCCTTTAAAACGACTGTCCGGTTGGAGTTTATTGAGGATTCGAGATACTTTTGGGCCCTGACGTCGTAGAACATTAGCATACCGAGGCCGGTGCCGATCGTCAGAACAGAGCCTTGAAAACTGGCCGATCTTATGCCGCAACCGCTGTATCTGCAAGCCGAGAAGCCAAAACGAATATGAAAACGCATCATCGCGTACAGTCGAAACAATGAAAATTGAGATTGGACGACGGAAAAAGTAAATCTGATATAAATTGCATAAATTGTTCACACCAAGCGGGAGTAAGAACCTTGAGGGAATTTTTTTGATCGGCTGCAAAGTTCTTGCGTCGAGGAGAAGAGTGTAGGATCGACAACCGACCGCGTAAACCCCGTCCTCCTGAACTGCGAGACAAACGTTCTCCTGGCAGGCCGGCAGTTTTCTCGATATTTTCTGCTTGAACGTCTCGGCCGACCAGATGTGTATAAAGCTGTTGAGGGACAACGCCGCGATCTCCTTGTAAGCCTTGTTGAACGCGAGAGCTCGGACCTTTTGGGCCGAGCGACACTCCTTCACGCAGACCGGTTGAATCAATCTGCGAGAGCGAATAAAAGTTAACGTATCGAAGTAACTCGAGTCTAATCGAGCTCTCTCTCTCTCTCTCTCTCTCTCTCTCCTCCTCTCTCTCACTCTCTCTACCTGTGATTGGGTACTTCCGCTTTGTCGGGAGCAGCCGCGAGATTACTGTCGATGTGCCAGAGAGCGAGTTTCGTGTCTCTCGAGCCGGACACGAGAAACTCGTCGTCGAGCCAACACATGTCGAATACCCAGTCCCTGTGTGCTGTTTCACCCACGCATACCGGATCCAACGTCGGCAGTCTATATATCGCTATTTCGTTGCTGCTTCTCGCTCCCGTTGACAACAGTGTTCTGCAAAACAATTGTATTTTCCTCTTCGATATAAACGAAAGAAAGAAAAAAGGATCGGGAACAGAACGGCGAGTCTACTTTTCCTACCTAGAAGGATTTATTTGCACCGAATGAATGCCACACTGTTGTTCCGCCACGAGACCACCCGCCGGATTGGTTTGTCTACCGTGCAACGAAGGTATCTGATCGAGCTTCTGAGTCGCCACGTCGTACACCATCAATTTATTGCACTTTGTGCCGAAAACGACTTGCCTGTCGCTCAACCATTGCGAACAAAACACCTTGTTCATGTTGTTCAGACTGACGGAGTATTCTTTGAACAGATCGTGCGTCAGTATGTGCCTAGAGCCGTACTCTTGATTGATTTTTCTAACTTCGCGAGTGTTGGTCTCGCGCGCCCTCACGTAGTCGACAAAGTTGAACGACGTTCTTAGATACTGTCCACCCTCCGTCGCCGACTCTTCCTCCTCGTCGCTCGACTCGTAGCACACAAAGTCCTCAGGCTTGTCCGGTTTGCGATTTCTCTCGTGACGCATCGCGACTCTGAAAAATTTCACATTTTCTGTATCTTTGTTGGAACTTGCGTGACGCGTTTCTATCCTACCTCTTGGCTCTGCGCTCCTCCAAGCGAAGCGCACTGGCGCATGGCGGATGCCTCCCGAATACGGTCATTCTTTGGGTTTCGGCCATCGTCTAACCGTCAAACTTAATATTCACGATTATTCCGGTAAAAAGTTCTCGTCGCGAGTCTAGACAACACAGAGACGCTTCCGCGTCGCTTCGACAATTGACATTCCCTCTTCGAACAGCCGCCGCTATCTTATCGAACCACGAGCGACATTCTCTTATTTATTTTTTCAACGGGAATGCGAGTGCGTGTGACGATGTTGCAGAATGAGGAACAAAAAAAAACCAAAACAAACAAAGCACAAATCGTGTCGTTCGTTGCCTCGAGAGATGGGAGGGAGTGGGACCTACGTTGAAGAAATATTAACGCGCGAATACACGAGATTCCGTACGTGAACGAGAGAAAGAGAGAGAGACGGTGGTAGAATTACGATTAAAGGGTAACACACACGATCCGCGCGACTGACTTGACGTTTCCTATCGCGCGTACGCCTATACGTATGTATGCATATGTGAAAGGCCCTCACTGATGAATCCTTAGAGATTATAACCGAGCAAACTCGGCAAACAATCGCCAGAATGGTCCGTCTTACGCCAAGTCGGAATCAGTCGGATTATCTTGTTTCGGCGTACTAGGAGCGTTTATCGAACGCATATACGCGAGAAAAAAAAACCAGGAGAAGAGCAACGTTCCCCCTCGCCCGCCACAGACAAAAAGTGATTCTTCCGTCGATCACAAAGCGCTACTATCCCCTCGCGTACGTGTACATAGCGGCGAGAGTCTTTTCGAGAGAACGACACGTTCAACGACGATCGAGAATCCGGACGATCGCCATGGCGAATGCACCACACACACACACACACACACACACACACACACACACAACAAAGGAGTCTGACATATACGGGGGGAAAAGGTCGGAAGCTGCAACGATGAGGAGACGCGTTCAAGATATCGAGCTCGCGATTATATTATCGAGTGTTGATATGTATGTAGTTTGGACGGAAGTTCGCGCTCAAGGCGCTTCGATGGGTACGCGACAACAACGACGAGCAACGCCTCGGCTCGGCTAGGCTCGCAACTCGAATCGCTCCTGTGCGTACGTAAGGCCCTCTTGATTGTGCGCTTTTACGAGCCAACCGGAGCCGACACCAGCTGACGCTGCGACCGATATGGCGTCCTTCAAGAAAACCAACACTAAAATATTTACAAAGTCCGGCCCCGAATTGACACCCGACAATATTTATTGGAAAAAATACACAGTGAGTCAAAATACCGAAAGTTCATTGAAATTACAAAGCAACGGTTATCCGATGTTTTCCCGAAAATTATGTATCTGTCTCCCCCACGTGTCGATATCGACACAACCTACAAACTCATCGACTCGAATAACGAAAGAGAAAAAAAAAACCTTTCGAAACGTTTTTTTCGGCAGACGCCCGTGCTGGTGAAGGAATACGGACCGATAGATTACATAGACTTCTCACCCGTCGAGCCCCATCACTTTGCGGTCACGTGTTCTGTCAGAGTACAAATTTACAATCCCATAACGAAGCTAGCGACGAAAAATCTGAGCAGATTCAAGGAGGCGGCTTACGGCGGATCGTTTCGCGCAGATGGCAAATTATTGTGCGCCGGTGGCCAGGAAGGCGTCGTCAGATTGTTCGACGTAGCGACTAAGAGTCTGTTGCGTCTATTCGCCGGTCACGGGGCGGCGGTTCACGCCGCGCGTTTCACGGCGGACGGGTTGCGCGTCGCGTCTTTCTCGGACGACAAGAGCGTCGCTCTGTGGGACGTGCCGAGCGAAAGAATGATTACAAATTTCACGCAACACACGGATTACGCGAGGTGCGGCGCTTGCAGTCCCGTATCGCCGGACGTTTTTATTTCTGGTAGTTACGACAGGACAGTGCGCATGTACGACGCGCGTAACAATAAGAATCTGTTGAGCGTGGACCACGAGGCGCCCGTCGAGAGCGTGGTGTTCCTCCCTTCTGGCAGTGTCTTTCTGTCGGCTGGTGGAACGGAGATCAGGGTTTGGGACGCTCTCGCGGGCGGTAGACTTCTCGCTAGGATCTCCCAGCATCACAAGACTGTAACGTGCCTCAGGATCGCCTCAAATGGACGTAGAATTTTGTCCGGCTCGTTGGATCGACACGTCAAGATCTACGACGCCGGAACGTACAGGAGCGTCCATACCCTGGATTATCCGAACTCCGTTCTCAGCCTCGGCGTAAGCGTGAGTAGAGAGTAGACGAGGGGTGCTTGGCAGGCTCTACTATCGAAATTTCCTAGCTCTCTCTCTCTCTCTCTCTCTCTCTCTCTCTCTCTCTCTCTCTCTCTCTCTCTCTCTCTCTCTCTCTCTCTCTCTCTCTCTCTCTCTCTCTCTCTCTCTCTCTCACTCACTCACTCACTCTCTCTCACACACATTGATTCGCCAACGATGTTTGTCAGACAGGCCGACGACGAGACGATAGTGGCCGGTATGGTGGACGGTCTTCTGTCCATAAGACGCCGAGAGGACGAGCCTCGGGAAACGAAGGCGACGCGGAAAAGGGTCTCGTATAGGAACGCGGGCGAGAACCTTGACGCACGGACAATCGACTCGATCGTGGCCGAGGAGAGCAAGCAACTTATGGGCAAACACGACAATTACCTCCGAAAATTCCACTACTCCAAAGCCCTCGACAGCGTCATGATGAATTACGTGGTCAACAAGACGCCCCACGTGACCGTCGCCCTGATGCAAGAACTGATACGTCGCCAGGGGCTGAGGCAAGCGCTCGCCGGTAGGGATGGCAAGTCCCTCGTCAACCTTCTAAAATTCCTCATCAGGCACCTAGGCAGCGCGCGATTCGGCAGAGTTCTGTTACACGTTGCCAACATACTCATGGGTAAGGAGGGTAACTTTGCATAGATGCGTCCGCGGCACGAGTCGAGGGAGATGGCGCGCGAGTACCGAAAGAGACACTGTGTACATGTCTAATTCGTTTCGCAGACGTCTACGAGGACAATCTCGACGAATTGAGTCCCGAGCCCCGCACAATGTTCAACCTGCTGGAAAAGAAGCTCGGCGAGGAAGAGGAACTAGCTTTGTCGCTCCTCGAGCTCCAAGGCTCCCTTCACATGTTGCTGTCGGCGGCGGAAACGAGCCAACCGATCACCATTCGGGAACCACCGGGCTTGGAACCCTCGAGCGCTGCCCAAAAGAGTCTCGTCCTCCTCAGTATAGCTTAGTATAGACACCGTAAACCGTTTGTCCCCCTCGAATCTTGTACATAACCAAATCCTCGCCCTCGTTTCTTATACAAACGATCAAAAAACATCCACCAACGAGTACGAATTTTATTGACCATTGGATAATTGTGCTGAGAAGGGAAGGAAAAAGGTAGCGGGGGTCAGTGTTGTCGTCGCTTGAGGCATTTTTGCCAGGCAGCCGACGAAGGGGGTACCGGAATAATCCAGCCAACGGGTACGCGCGAACCGTTAGCCTCGAAATTGGCATATTTATCCCAGGCGTGACGCGTCATCAGGAAACAATCGAGATTCATTGCGGAGGAGGGTGGCAACCTTTTGCCACCAAACAGGACGACTTCCCACTCGTCGAAGGTGCTTCGCTTCCGCTTCTCGATCTTCTCCTCGTTGTCGGCCTTCAGCATGAGCTTCAATCCTTGCTCCTCGATCGAGTACTCGCGGTCCAAGCAACTCCATTCCTCCAACAATTGATCTATAATTAGATTGGCCCGTTTCATTATCGGAAGTGGACAACGAATAAAAGTACGCAGCAACGGGGAAGAAATTTACCGATAATAGTGTCAAAGGCGCGATCCGCGGCGAGCGGCAAATTTTCTCCCCTTCCTCTCGCCACGTTCACCTTGACACGCCGAAGATTGCGCAACTCCTGCAAAAGTCCGAGAAACTTTCGAGCATCGTTGCGCTTGGCCCGCACATCCGCGAGAACCACGTCCGCGTCCTTGCGCAAATTTTCGACTTGTCTCTCGCGCTCGAGGCTCTCGCGTTTCTCGCGTATCCAAGCGTCGATCTCCTCGTTCCGACGAGACCTTCGCTCCGTCGCTCGTGCTTTTTCCGCCCCTCGTTGAGCTCTCCTTCTCACCTCGCGAGCGCGCTTCCTTCGACGATGGGCCAAAAGTTTCTCCAGTTGGGGCAACCGGCGCTCGCAATCGTCGAGCACGCCTTCCAATCGTTGCCGAATCTCCGCCGCGCATTCTCGACGGATCCGCAATCGTTTCTCGTCCGAAGAGCCATCCTTGCACTCTTCCCCCAACTCTATCCTCAGTTTTTCGAGTTTTGCCATAGACGCGAACGCCTCTACCAGCGATTCCTTGGCCTCCCCGATTCTCGTGGAACCATCCGTACTCGCGCTTACTTTTTCCACCGACGAGTCCTGGCAATCCTCGCGACGACCGATGAAAGCGTCGATCGTTCGTCGACTCGCCCCTCTCCTTCTTAATGCCGATTCTCTGCGCGTTTCGTACCAATCGCCGCAAGTCGGCGCCAAATATTGGCAAAGTCCATCGAACGAGCGCGTACCATACCGTCCTTGTTCGTACATCGTCGCCAAAAGTTAAATATGTTTGTTTTTATTACTTAAAAAATAGGTATCCCGTAGAGAATGCGATATATATCTATTCAAAGTAAGGCGCGTCCGAGCTGTCCGCCTCGAGCATCTATTGAGAAAATACAAAGTGGCGCGAATGTACGAGCTTGAGACACAATTGGAATTTTTCGTCCTCTGACGCGCTCTTCTTTTGGGCAATAATTGGCCGATTTTAACCGAGAAGCGTATCGGTCTCTTTGGGAAGCTCGGCCTCTGCTTCGCTCAAGACTTTCTCCGCTTGCGCGTATGGCTCCGCCTCCTTGAGATCCTCTTCCGTTTGCAGGATCTTTTTAAGCTCGTCGAACGCTTTGGCCAAACGACGCTGACAATCCGGCACCATCATCAGACACTCCTGAAGAACTTCCTCCTGCTTTCTCACGTCGTGACCGTCCTTGCCTACGATACGATATTTTCTTTCATTCCTATCTCTTTGCGATAAATATCTATTCTAATACGATACACACGGACTTTTTCTGACCTAACCTATTTTCTCGAGAGATTTGAGCTTGCAAGTTGCCAATTAGTGTCGCAATTATTTGCGTGCAAAATGTATTCTTCACGCGAAGAGTAAACTCGAACTGAAAACGGGTCAGCGACAAAAATCCACGACTCACCGAGATCCTTGTACTTCTGCACTCTCTCACGCTGAAGAACCGCCTCCTTCTCGTACGAGACCTTCTCCTTGGCGAGACGCTTGACAACACCGGTTTTTATTTTAAGCGTACGAAGACGCGGATCTGACATTGTCGCCGAAAACTTTACACTTCGTATATTCTCACGGACTCTCCGAAATCTTTCGTGCGGCCCAGGACAATTACGAGAAAAAGTCTCCACCTCCTTGTATGGTTTGACGAATCGAAAGAAGAAAAAAACGGATTCTGCCGATTTTCATAAAAGGCTCGTGAGCTTTACTTGTTCGGTTACGTTGGTGCAAACTTGTTCCTCGGCCCGCTCTCACTATGGAGTGGATTTTTTTTCGTCTGCGACTTTAATCGACCTTGTATCGATATGTTAAAAATCGATCAGCTAACTCGAAGTGTAAGCCGACAACTTCAATGGTTACGAAAACGGAACGTGCGTGGGTGGGCTACAGTAGCCGTTTTTTCATCAGCTCGTTCGGTTCGCACTCAACGCACGCACGCGAAATGTTTGTACTCGCACGGCTCGTTTGCTCCGGGAGGTGCAGCAGTTTTGCGATGCGCTTGTGAATCGAAAGAACATGTTCGTACGTTTGTAAAGACGACGGAGACAACGACGACGACGACGACGACGACGACGACGACGACGACGACGACGACGACGACGACGACGACGATGTATCAGGCGACGAGAAACGCGACGAAACAACGTCCGGTCGGCGAGACAACAATACAAGAAGAGACGTTCCCGGCAGCGGAGAAGATTCTATCCGACATCGAGAACGTCATAAAGAAGGATCCTGAGCTGTAAGTTTTAACTCGCTGATTTTAATATGATGCGGGAACGTTTGTTTGTTTGTTTTTTTTTTCATGTTTTTCACAACTTGCCGAAAAACCGGCACGGGCCTGGAAGGAAAAATATCCAACCTTTTCCTCGTAAATTCGTTACGTATGGTGATAAATAGTGTGCATTCGAGCCTTGAAGTTTCAACATTTCATTCGTAAACTCGATGCAACGCGCGGGAGTGCATTGCCGCGTCAAACGATTATTGCATTGCGGATGTAATCCCGCTCCCCTCCCTTCCTTCCAATTGTACACAATTACGAGCCATGTGAGATAACACTGGTCGAAAGAGACACAACAATCGAAAAAAATGAAAAAAAAAATAAAATAAAAATAAAAGCGCCACGTATCGCTGTAAAGGTATCTTCAAAATTGCCTACCTTTTTCACAACCTGTATTAGGTATCACGGTGCAAACTCGATTGCGTCAACGTTACTATTTCCGAGCGTGTATAACAAGACAAACAAGGTGACGAGACGAATAGAGCGGAATTTGAGACTGAAATGGGCCATTCGGAGGTTATTACGGCAGCAGGGGGCGGGGGAGGGGGGGACTGGACCTCCGCGACGCTTAGCGAGACAGTAGCATATAGTTAAAATCACCTCGACGCCACCTATCCGTATCGCGTTTTGGTAATTGGGGTTTCGATGAATATACCGAGGTGGACAAATAAAACGATAATCGTAAATACGTAATTGCAGGACGAGTTTCGAGATAATACCGATACAGGACAACGAAAACAAGTGCCCGGTTTATCACGAGGAGCATTCGTTGGGTCTAGCCTCGTGGTGCGTTCAGCCCTTGTACTGTTACGCGTACGGTCGTCTGATCGATCTGCGAAGAAACGAGCATCCGCCGCGTCGGGACGAGCCAACGACGATCTCGCGATGGTTGATGGGGGCGCTTCTCCTGAATCCTGACGTCTCGAGCTTCTGGAACATGAGACGCGAGCTCGTGAAAACGGGTCGTCTCGACGCCCTCTGCGAGTTGCGCTTCGCGGCGATAGTTCTCTGCCACAAGGCCAAGTGTTTCGAGGCGTTCGCTTACAGAAGATGGCTGCTGCGACACCTGCTGCTGCTGCTGGTTGCCGATGCTCGGGAAGCGAACCATCATTCGCCGGAGCGGATAGAACATTTGCTGCTCAACGAGATTGGCGTGGCTGCGATATCGGCCGACAGATACGCCAATAATTATCACGCCTGGAGTCATCGGGAATACGTCTTGTCCTATTGTCAAAAGACTCTGGCCGATTTTTATCCGAATTTGATGAAAAGCGAATGGGTGAGTTCCGAGGAATGGTGCAATCGTCACGTTTCCGATCACAGCGGTCTCGCTTATCGGCAATTTTTGCTCAATCGTTTTCTTCGCGAGGAGCGCACGATCGAGGTGCCCTCGCGCGGCCAACTAGCCGAACGTCGGGAATTCGTTAAACGCCTCGTCGCTTCTCTCCCGTCGAAAGATCCGAGCGAGGAGGCTGAGGACGGCGTCGGCGGCGACGGCGGCGACGGCGACGGCGACGGCGACAGCGACAGCGACGAGTCGTGGCGATATTTGAATGTTTTGCACGGTTGCAAAGTGCCGAGACGAGCGGAACTCGACTATGATCGTTTACTCGTCGCTCTCTCGTACTGGGCCGAGGACTGCAAGAGCAACGAGAGGTACATACTGTTGTATCCGGGCCACGAAGCACTCTGGTATCATCGGCGATTCCTCGGCCACGTTCTTCTTCGCCTCGACACTTGTTACGCTCGAGAGAGACCCTACGACGCCGCTCGCTACGGAGACGACCTTCGTCCGTCCGTTGGCGATTCGCCGCCCCGAAAAGCGGGATTGCTCAGCCTCGCTTTTCATTCCGACAACGAGAGAATCGTGCGTGTCTCGCGCGACTCGAAAAATCTCTCGCAAACGGCACTGGCCGAAAAATTTCTCAAGTACATTGGAACATTTTTTAGCGATCGAACGTGCGTCCAGGAAAGATGAGGCGCGGACGCGTCTATACTTTCAAATTGTATTTTTTTCATAATAAAAAGTAAGAAGCGTCGAGCAGTGGCCATAAACGATCATACACGATGACGAAATATTTCATACGTAGGTAGAAAACAAGTTTATCGATTCAATGCCAACTCAAGCCCATTTTCATATCGATGATACAGGGGGAAAAAATGAAAAAAAATTGGAGCGTTCGTCCATATTCGAGATAACCGAATCGTAAGATTTTCCACGGCCACGGAGGTTTGCCTGTGCAACGGGAGGGGGGGGGGGGGTATACCGCTGACCGCGCCCACTCTTTCTCGATGATCGATTGCGCCAGTAGTATCGTGTATTTCTTTTAAAAAATCATTAACAATATCGTTGCGTGAGCTCGTAATCGGATTACGGGAGGATAAAAAAAACACGCTGCGAGAGAAAATATATTTTTAGATCACGAAGATTGCCGAAAGCGTCGAGTCTCGGGTAAGAGCGTCACCGCAACGATAAGGAACCTATTCGGACGTATGTATACGCTTTAGTAAGTTGCCAAAGTTGGGTGGTGCGCGCGCCCGTCTTCGCGTTTTACCTCTGGCACAGTTTTCGCGCCGCGCAGTATCGCCAAAGATCGTGGCTGCTCAGCTGTCTCGGTTCGGTCAGTCGGAAAAACCGCTGAATCTGCGAAAATTAGTCGATCAAACAAATAACCGAGCGTGTGCGCGAGCGCGCGCGCGTCCGTGATAGGCGGCTAGTAATCTCAATCGATAAATGCACACGGTATTCGAATAAATAAATCAATAATCCGTCGAGAGCGGATCGTCAGGCCGTTGCGTTGTCGCTAAAGCATCGGGACGACTCGCGGTTGAGACTCTCGACGCGTTGAGCGCCGCGATCGCGTTTGCCAATCGAAATTGAGAAACGCTTTGCGCTATTTATCGGTTCGTTACTGCGCTACGATTCGTTTATTTTTTCTTATCGAAAGTTCGTTATCGCATCGTTGGAAAACTCTCTCTCTCTCTCTCTCTCTCTAATCGAATAATGCGAAACAATCGCGCGGCAAGGATTCGCCTCACCCTGCCGATTCTCTTGCTCTTATTCTCATGAGGATTTTTCGAACGAGCGATCAACGAGGTTTCACGTCATTAGGACAGAGGATAATCAAAATTGATACAAAAATGGTTACCCCGAGTGAAGACTTGCCGAGCTTATCGACGACAGCCGGAAATCTTCGGCGCGGCAGCAGTCTCGATGTACTCTTCTTCTCAAAATCCAGCGAGGGTGAGATGTTTTAATAAAAAGCGCTACTCCGGTGTCCTGCATCTTATCGTCGCAAGCGCATTGTATTCAATCGGATAGTGATAATGAGCGCCACGATAATCGCACGTACCTGTGCGCTATAGCGTTGCGTTGCAAGAATCTCTCAAAGAGTCACCGCGCGGTCACTAGTGCACGTCTGGCCGTAGTCTGCGGGAATGAATCCGCTATCAATCTCATTTTCTCTTAGCGCTGAATCGTGAGATGTCACCTGCGTGGGGGGAGGGTGTCGCGACCGCTAGACGGGCATAGCGGTGAAAATAGATGGGCGAGACGAATCTCCGCGCGTCAACTCTTTACTCAAAATAGGTGAGAATTGCGCAGTGCCAACTCGTGCAGGACATGGTTGTCTTTTCTGCTCACAGGACGCGTATAATCGGACCATTTTCAAAGCTCCTGTGTGTCGAAGTGATTATTTCGCAACAGCGAGCAAGTAACACTCGCGAGTGGCCCTAAATAAAGCGTTGCGTATCCGAGTAAAAAACATTTGTTCTATCGCTTCAAATGCGATGTTGAAACGTCACACGAATAATCTACCTACGAAAGTAATCAAAGGCGAAAACACGTATGAAAAATCTTTGCAGCGAAATATTCCAAAGTGCTCCAAAAAAATAAACAACGAACCAGAACGACCAACCGCGTCTCAAAGTGTCGGTAAACGAGCAATTGAAAGGCGAGAACTTCAGTTAGGTCATGTGGACGATGATACCACCTTTTTCAGTTTTCAAAGGTTGAATGCCCTGCCTCTCTCCAACTCGTCATACGGCCACTTTTCATTCGTTTTACTTGTAATTTCAACCCCGCGTAGCTTCTTTGACGGAGTATCCAAACGAGTAGACACGTTACGCCTCGTCGATAATTATCGTTTTCTTTAATCAAATGAAAATCGATTTGTTTTCATTCAATCCGATGCGATTTTGCGAAAAGAAAAAAAAACCCTTCACATTTCTGAATAAGCTCGTATCTGACCGAGCGGTTATTTTGTATTATTATTATTTTTTCATCACAGTTCGTTCATCGTATACGTAAACGTATGTAAAACAAACGCGAACGAACCTCACTTGGATTGCTTTTTAAAATATTCTCGAAAGAAAAAAAGAACGAGTCTGGATTTTCGGTGAGCCCCGTTACGCTTCGACAGCTTAATCGGTAACTAGACTTCGTTAGGGCCATTTAGCGTTGCATCGATTGCTTCGTTAAGATCGATTATTTCCCGTTGCGACGTTCCACGTAGCCGCACACGCGTGAGCAGAAAAATATACTTTTCTTTGGTGAATTTCTACATCGTTTCCCCCGTTAGCTTGCCAATCGAAAATTTCGTTCGATAAGCGATATTGGATGTTGGTTAATTTGTGTCCGTTTCTCTGTTTACCCGATGTTTCGCATTTCCCGAATCGAGTGCGCGCCATCGTTTGCCAAATAATACAACGAGAAAAGACGGTAATTGGTCTCTTCTGTCGCGCGCGTTACGAACGCCTCGCACGAGCCTGGCGTGTCTTTTTTTATTTTTTATTTTCTTTCTTTCTTTCTTTCTAGCCCTCTTGGCCCTCTTCGCCCGCTTTGTTCAATGTTTCCCGTCCGAGTGCGTTTCGGGGGAAACGCGATCGGACGTGTCTACTTGCATAATTAATTGAATTATCGCTTGTTTGCGGCGCAACGATCGCGCGTTTGACCGTCGCAACGGCTCAAAACGCCTGTACACGGATATCCTATCGCACGTGCGGGGACGGAAACGCGCGCGGGTGCGGGGATAGTCCTCGTCAAAAGAGATTCCGTCCACTCGTTGAAACTGGTTAACGGGGAGGCCCATTGGGATAGTGAATTTGTTTCACGGGCTCGTGAGAACGAGTCGCGTTGCTCGTTCGACGCGGCACGCCACATATACACACACAAACACACGCGTCACCGGTGGCTCGCACGTCCGCCTTTTTTAAGCCCATTAAGTGTGGACGACATTGCGAGAGAGGGAGAGAGAACGAGGCTACTACGTACGTGTGTTGAAGTTTGAAGAAGAAAAAAAACGTTCTCGCCCAACACAAAAGGTCAGACTGGCAGTCGGCGAAGCTCGTGCGCTCGCGCGTTATCTATCGACGGTGTGTCCGTTGGAAGAATAAAAGAAAACGACGTTTTTTATCTTCTTTTTCCCCCATTGTCCTATTTCGAATCGTCGTGGGAATGCGAAAAATCAAACACGCGAGATTACCGTCCTGGGACGGACACACTCGGCGTAAGGGTACGGGCGCGCAAATTTCAGATTCAAAGTATATATTCGATCAATCTCCGTGGATCGATTAATCCTCATTGAAGCGAGTATGCGGGGTTGCGAGGAGAGAAGAACGAAATGAAGAAAAAGAAAAAGTAAATAATTATCAAAAAAACAAGAAAAAAAAAACAAAAACAGAAATTGCAGAAGCGGAGTGCGGGGCTGGTGAGCTACGACGCGCCGGCTCGCTTCGACTGTCGCGCGGCGACTCGGCCGATTCACCCCGCCGGCATCATCTGGACGATCGCCGTCCGGAGGAAACGGAGGTGGAGGACGGAAACGGCAACTCCTCATCGGGCAACCGCGGCAGCGGGAAGCGCGATGCCGAGAACAGGAATCTGCTCGGTGTGCCGGATGATAAGGCTGGATCGACGCGGCAGCGAAAGGATACGACAGCCGCGGCTGTTGGTCGTCTTGCGCCCGAGTCCTCCTCTCCGGCCAAGCCGCCCGCTAGGCCGAACAGACACTCCGCACCTGCGGCGGCGGCGGCGGCGGCGGCGGCAGCGGCGGCCACGACGGCGACACCTGCCCCGGAACATCTCGCGCGCAGTCTCCTCCAGCTCGGATGTCCCGTCGTATCAATGCCCAAGTAAGTCTCTCACGAGCAATGACAGGAGATAAAAACAACAACAACAACAACAAACAATATTCATTTTCCGTTCATCGCCTCTTTTTTATTCCAATTCTTGCATTTCCTTGAAAAAAATTCATTTCCAATTGAAAACGTTCAGTGAGGAAAATACAAAACATTTCGTTTTCTTCGTTTTTTTTTCAAGATTTATCAGACTTTTCTTTATCATCGTTTCGAATGTTTCTTCAATTATATTCGCCGAAAATGCTCAGTTGAAGGCACTTTTTGGGCCAACTGACAGCAGAGACGATGTAAAGTAAAAAGGAAAAGGGAAAAAAAATAAGGCAATCAGCTGGTTGGTGCGAGTGTCGGTGCGCGTGTGTGGGCTGCGGTGCGCACTCGAGTTTGCGTCCCTCGCGGTACGACGGATGAAGGACGCGAGCGGGGCCGATCGCATCGATACAACCGCGAGAGTAATATATTCGGTCAATAGGTGAAGCGCGAAGCGCAGACGCGAATCTCGCGACGAGCGTGCGTTGAGAACGCTCCTTGAATCCGCGCTTGTGGATCTTCAGGCTGTTCAGCTTGACGCACGCGCGCCTGCGTGTCAGTGGACCTATGCTTCTCTCGGCAATCGCCGCATCTCTATCGATGTTGGAAAGTTTGTATATGCGCGAGAGAAACGTCGCGACGTTGCGTTGCAAGCGGAGCATCGCGGGAGTCCGCGAGCACCGCGTCGCAACTCTTCAGCATCGGGGCGATCCAGTGCACGGACGGACGCATAGAGGATATCGCTCGCGCTCACTAGACCAACACACCGCATTGCCGCATTCGTCCCTCTCCCTCTCTCTCTCTCTCTCTCTCTCTCTCTCTCTCTCTCTCTCTCTCTCTCTCTTTCTCGCTCGCTCGCTATCTATCTCCATTCCTACACCCTTTCTCCACCACCTATCTCGGTCCTTTGTAAATATCCGGAGAAAAACAAAAGTATCGAGACACCCTTGCAAAAAAATATCTCGCTTTGGGTTTTTTTTTATTGTACATTGATTTTTCATTATTACGGGTACGCGAGTAAGAGGAAGAAGGAGCGCGCGTTTGTGGCGGCGCGTATCCGCAGATCTTCCCCCGGACGTTGCAAACACGAAAGCAAACAAACAAACGTAAATACGGATTATTTTTTATCTCGTCAAAGTTTCTCGGGCAATATACGCCAAGAGTGAAAAATTGAAAAGTCGACGGTCGTTCTTCGTCCGTATGCAGTGACGCTCTCTCTCTCTCTCTCCCTCTCTCTTTCCGCGCTCCGGCTAATTAAACGTTGGGAGCATCCGTACGTTATTCAATCGAGCCGTTCTCCTCCTCCACCTCCTCCGTCTTTTCGCCCTGTTGGTTCAATTGTCGCAGTGAGCCTATAATCAACGATAGGAAAGCTGCCTTCCTCCGTATCGACGGCTCGGTCAATCGACTCTATTATTCCCCGTTACGAATCGAGTGATTGTTACACGTTCATCCGGCCGTCGTCTTATTCGTACCGAGCCATCCGAGCACCGGACCCCCCCCCCCCCCCCCCCCCCCGCTGCGTCCTCCGGTCCAGTGAACCGAGCCTTCGTTCTTTCCCCTCTCCCTCTCTCTCTCTCTCCCTCTCTCTCTCTCTCTCTCTGTCTCCGATTCACGCGCGCTCTCGTCGATATCGTCATAAACACGGAGGGCGGGATAGGAGCGCGCAAAGATCGCGTACAGTTGGCCCTCGTCGAGTGTAGCTTCGCGGATCGGCCGCGCTCGGGCCACTCGAACTGGCAAGCCCGCAGGGCGCGGAGCGTTGCCGAGTACAACGCTTCGAGGGACGCTACTGTTCGAATACGGGGGGGGGGGGGGGGGGGGGGGGAGAGAGAGTGTCGAGTGTCGTTTCCTGGCGGAAAGTCATTCTTGCGCGAGCAGCGAGATGAGATCGTTCGTTCCGAGTGGCTGAAAGTTATCTTCGAACGTAGCCGTGCATCTCCCCCGCACAGATCCGTCGCATTGACCGAGTTTTGGCACTCCTGCTTTTCTCCATCCTTTTTCCTCGTCATTCGGGCGGTTCGCAACCTTCCTCAGACCTCTTCGATATGACGCGCATTCCTCGAAATTATCGCGTTCCCTTATTTATATACAGATATATAATACGCTATTCCGTATACATACCTATATATAATCGAAGGGTTACGAAGGCTTTCTCCGCTGTGTGCGCGCTGTGAAGTGCAACTCGGGACGGTGGCGCCCCTGTACTGGACGGCCAGCTACGACACTGCTCACCACAGGTGCGAAATTAAGATAAGAGCCTTATCTCTGTTACGGTAGCTCAAACGCGATAACAGCCCAAATTCCATCTTTCCGACTAAATAATCATTCCATTGATATTATTTTCAAAAACGAATCTTTCCGTACTACTTTTCTTTTGTTTTTTCTTTCTTTCTTTAAATCTTTGGCGTTTCAACTACCCGCGTTAAAACATTCAAGGAAAAGTTCAGCCGTTATCGCGTTGTTGATTCGGTCGAACGGTGCGAGAGGCAGCGCTGATTGGTAAATTCCGGGAGAACCGGTTGAGCGCGCGTGCTCCCTCCGCCTCGTCCGCACCGGCTCATTCCGCCGAACAAGAAGCTGTAGCGCTGCCTCCGCAATGGCCGAGAGCGAGCGAGCGAGAGAGAGAGAGAGAGAGAGAGAGAGCAACGCGTTCTCGCGCACAGCTGATCGCTAGCCAGCTGTACGCTCAGCCGTTCGCGTATGCCTCCCGCCGCGAGAAACGGAGAAACTAAAAAGTTACGACTACGCACGTTTGATCCAAAGAACTTGACGCGACATCCTCGAGAAAGATTTGATTTTTTTTTCTCAATTTCTCGAACGTTCGAGGCACTCGATCTTTTTATCTTTCTCTCTCTGTCTCTCTCTCCCTCGCTCCCTCCCTATCCGATGCCTCCGACGACGAAAGAGCACCTGCACCCGTGGCTCCGGACCCCCGTCGGGGGGCCGTCGGGTCTTGTCTCAGTGCTCGCACGACGGGCCGTTCGTTCGTGCGTAATTTCGTGGCGCCGCGGCGAAGCCAAACGGAGAGGGCGGGAGGGGGGAGGGGTAGAAGGAAAGTATCGAAAAGCGCCTCGGTAAGCGCGGCATGTCCGAAGAACCGGAAATCGCGGGCCGAGAACTTGAGCAACATTCCGAAGCGACTGCCGAGTGTCCGTCGTGCGTGAAAGAACTCGATGAGGTTGACGCGCGGAAATCGAGGGAGCACCCCCGAAGCGGCCACCACCACGACCGCCGCGAACGCCGGCGCGAATACTACCCAAGCCTCCAAGCCCCTGACGACCTTGACGACCAATGTTCCAGACCCCGTGGCGGAGTCGGGTCGGAGCAAAATCCCCAAGCGAGCAGCGACAGCGATGACTCGACGACCTCTCATCGCGGCTCGCATCGTCATCTTGCCAACAGCTCGCATCGACATCATCATCATGCCCAACCTCAAGGACAGATTCAAGGACACTCTTTGGCAAACCAAAACACCCTCCACGGCTACGGACTGCTGCCCAAGGTCCAGGTTTCGAGTCCACCCAACACACCCGAATCCTACCACAACGGGTAAGTCACCATTTTTTTCTTCCTCCGTGTTGTTTTTCCAACGTTTCGCGTGCGCGCTGCCAGCCCTCGACTCTCTTTTATTTTCTACCCGTCTATTTAATGACAAACGAGACAAGCCCCAAACGCCTGCGACCGACGCAGCGATGCGAATCGAGAATCGTGTTGTGTTCTTATTGTGTCTCATTTGTCTCGACGTCCTCTCCGATGCCTATTTACTACGTCGCCTGCTCTCCTCACGCGGCCGATTAGCTATCAAACACGTGGCGCATGAGAATGATAATCGGGTGGGAAGTCGCCGCGAGACCGTTGCCTCGCGTTCGACCGACCCTAACATACCGAGACCAATTATCACCGTCGTCGTCGTCATCATCATTACTATTATTATTATTATTATTATTTATCGAAATAAGAACAACAATTCGATTGATTGGAAAAAGATAAAATTAACAGACGATAAGGGATACACGACGATCGCGTCGAACGACGTGGCGAAGAAACACGCCGACGTGGTTTTTCATCCGCCGCGCGAGTTACGAAATGAGCCGGTAAGGCAAGAGGGGGCGCTGTCGCTGTTAAGCTCATCTCGCCGCCGCGCGTATGCGGTATACATCGAACGTCACACTCGCGTGTACGGGCGAAGGAGGATCGTACGAGACAAGGAGAAGACGACGATACGTTGCTTCTTGTTGATTTTCTTCATGTTCGCGGCCTACGGCGGAACGCCACTCGATACGTTTTCTTTTTTATCGGAGGTAAAGCGCGCTTTTGACGGGTGAAACCCGTCAAGGACTCATTTTGCAGTTTCACCCACAAGCGGTCCACCGATTTCGCTCAAACGGAAACGATAATTCTTCCAATGAAAAACGATCGGAGATACGATGCGTGGGTACATTGAGGATTAAAAAAAAAGGAAGGGCGCACGAAGCGTCCCTTTGTTTTTTTCTCCTTCGCCCCATATTTCAAAGGGATGCTTATGCGATTGATGGTAACGTATAGCACTTTGACAGGAGAGGCCACAACGTTGAAGCTGACAAGCGTAATAAATATTACAACACATTCGCAACAAGCGCGACGTTTTATTTTTCATAAAAATTTAGGGCTGTGGAACCAAACACGAATACAGTGTATTCCTCGTTATAGACTTGGATTTGTTTTTCTCCGTATACAACGTACTTTTTTCCATCTCGGACAACGACAAAAAGTTTCCTCGCTCTCGATAGTTGCTCCTTTCTTTCCCCTTCGTTTTCTCCGACAAAAACATTTGCCTCTTTTTCGGCCATTTTCGCATTGGACTTTCCGGGTGACAAACTAATTGACATTTCGCGATCGATCCAACGGCATTCGCAAAGTCTGCCAAAATATCTTTCGAGCCGCATTAAATTTGTCTCACGCAAATAGAATCATCGACGCCTACGGCTGCTTAAAATTATACTTTTCTTCCATTTTAAACGACTTCGGGAGTGTGGAAATCCAATGGAAAATTGCCCGTCAGTTACGAATATTGTAATATGTTTTTGTCAAAAGCTCCAAATTACGACGACCAAACGAGAATAAACGTTTTGACGCAGTCTTTTGTGATGGAAAAAAAAAATACATTTCGACAAATATTAATGGAGAATTCGTGTTCAGGGAGTGAAAATACGTCGACGTAGATGCAAAAGAGTGTTTGAAAAACAGTTCGCTTCAAAATGCCGTTTTATCAATGGGGAGTTTCAATGATTTTCCGATTTTTGGCGGAATGCCAAAGTCGAACCATCCTCGATCCTCGCGAATTCGGTCCATACATTAAACATCAATTTGGAGTTTGTAGAAATATATATATATATATATTGAATCGGAATACGCATTATACGGAGAAAAAAGGAACGGCATGTTCCAACGGGTGGGGGGAAAAATGTCGAACGATCGATATGCAGATGGGCCAAAATGTCGAATTCGAAAATGCCGAATGTTCGAATATAGATGGGTCAATCTTACTAGAGTCTGTAAAATCGAAAATAACAATTACGAATATGAACATCTCGGAAGTTGATATATAGCGAAAAACAAAAAACAGATTTAATAAAATAGCGAAAAACACAATATCGATGGGCCTGTATGCATAACACCAAATAATTCGAGACGACAATTCTCCGAATTAAAAAAATTGCGACGGTTCACAATGCAGAAAATCATTAAAGCGAACGGCCAAAAATCGAGTGGTTAAAATCGCGAAGGGTCAAAATGTAGAACGGCCCGGATGGCGAATCGAGCAATACGTTACTTGCGCTTCAGAGTGAAGCTGCGAGATGGCGCTGTCGGTCAGTCGGCTAAAATATCGTAAGGCAGTCATCCCACGTGACGGGCCCCACCACGTTCGTCATTTTGGCCGTTCGACCTTTCGGCGTTCGACATTTCGGGCCATCGACATTTTGCGTTTCGATTTATTGCTTTTCGCCATAGACGATATTACGCATATTAGGCACTCGCTATTTTCTGTTTCGGAAATATGGGTGTTCTACATTTTTCGATTCTGTATTTTTATGTTCCGAATTGCAGACGATCTGAATATTCGTTTTCGAATAAATTAGCTCTCCAATAAATAATGGTTCGATTTATAGTCATTCAATTTGTTTATCAGTCGACAGATAAAATTTCGAATAATTGAACCTTCGTTATTTTGAGAGTTCATAATTCTACCGTTTCGAAATCTTTGTCGTTCTACATTTGGTCATTCGACATTTTTACCCCCACCCGTTCCAACGACGGTTTTTCACTATCGTTCTTTTTCCTCGTATTTTTGTCATTTCCCGCCTGTAAAACGATTATATCGATGCGACGAAATTTTCGTCACGAACGAGCCTGAAATAATTCAACGACTCTTGGCGGCTGAGGGGAGGAGTGGTGAGACTTTGAATTCCGCAGCTCATCCCGTCGTAAATGTTTTTCGCGCGCGTTTTTCGCAATAAGATCGATATCGACACTCGCGAACATTATTCCCAGGGCTAACGCCCTTTCTTCCCTCAATTTTTATTATCGCGTCGTTCGTTATATCGGGTGTTTGTTACTTTTTGTTTGTTTGTTTGTCTTTGTTGTTATCTCATAACCGCCCTCGTCCATATTTCTCAATAAAGAGCAACGTACATCGCGGGTGTCCGCTCGCGCGGGTCCACACGCCCGTGGTGTGTTGGTTCTCGCGCCGTTCGAGACTTTTGAATCGTCATCCAACGCGCAGCGGGCACGCATACGAATCAAGAGTCGCGCGCGAGCTGGTGTTATCGGCACGAGTCGCCGAACAACCGCCCCCCCCCCCCCCCCCCCCCTCGACACGGATCATTGCGAGTGTTTTTATTTTTCTTTTTTTCTTTCGTACATCTTTTTTTGTACGATCCGGCAGTGCATCGCGCGGATGGAGATACCTCTCTACATGTCGTCTCGACAGTTTCATTTCGCAGACGTGTTGCCTCTCTCTCTCGTCACGGGCGGCCCATTTTCGCATCATCCTTCATGGCCTTTTTTCGCATTTATTTTTATTTATCATTCGGACGTAAACACTTTTGTCAACAATGAGGATGGATTGGTCGAGAATTAACGAGAATAGCATCGGTGACGTTTATCCGGAAGTGCTTCTTCGCCGATTGTCCCTACAGATTGCCGCCCGTGTGTCGCGTATCCTCCTTCGAAAATCGTCGCTTCGACTTTCTCCAAATCGGTGAGTCTTACTGTTATCGCTACGGTCCATCGTACGCGCGCGCGCGCGCGCGCGCGGTGGCTTCACGCATCAAAGAATACCTTTCCATAAATTGGATCTGCCCTCGAACACGGCGTGTCCAAGAAAAATAATCAACTATTCATTTATTCGTTTGTGGTGCCGCGCGCGAGGCAGCAAAATAGTCGCTCGCGCGCCGAGATAAAAAAAAAAACAAAACTATCGACTATCTCTAAGTCCTATCGAAATTCCCCCGTCGACGAATTGGAGACGGTGGGGGGGGGGGGGGGGTCCCCCCGCCCAAACCGAATCTACATTTCGGACGTTCGCAATTCCATACAATTGCCGTGGCAAATATATATATATATAAAGCCGCTTCCTGCAAAGTCCGATGGACTAGTAGTGAGCGAACTCTCTTCCTCGTCGTAGCAAAAACATTTCATCCTTTCGTTTCGCAATTTTTTCGATCGTTCGTTCGAAAATGAGGTATGTACGGGACATTTTTCTACCCGTATGTCGAATGTCGTGTACCTCCGAGAAAATTCTTCGTTGGCGCCCCCCCCCCCCCCACCCCATCTCGTTGTTTCCTCGTATTCGCGTACGCGTCTACACGAAAAGCTTTTCCAAGGTTTCTTTCCCAGTAGAATCGCATCACCTCCCGATATTGAGGTTAATCTCGTTGAGTTTGCTTTCGCGGCTTATCCACAAATTATGTTACACGTGTGCATACGTAGAAAGAGGGAGAGCATTTCGTGTCGAATCGCGAGAGCCGCACCTTCGCCTCGAACTGCCCTAGTTGGTTGAACACTTTTTTTTCCCCCTACATTTGTCGTATTTTACTCCACGTACTCATCCTTCAATCAGGATTAATGAGGGAGCTTTTGACGGAGGAGAATTACACGCGCCATTTGGAAGAAGAATCGCAAACACGCGAACCACACAGTTTAATGGAAGCGCGAGACCGGATGGAAATAAAAAAAAGTACGGGCATTGTCGCGGCTTGTCAGCGAAACTGCGCTCAAACGCAGAAGGAATTCCAACTCGCGATATGCGATACGAGTACTCTGGTCATTTATTTCGAGTTCACAAGCCTATTTGTTGCAATAACGCAAGTTTGTTGAGTCGCGACAGCAATTTTTCGGCAAGCAATGTAAGAAACTTGAAATGGAAAAACTCACTTCCAACACTTCCGATCGATTGCAACTATATAACGACTAAAATGAAACATTGAAGAAAAATTATGAAAAATGCCTCTCAATTGGAAAATAAATGTAATTAAACGTAATTTGCAGAAGGAAAAATGTTTTCCCCCCAAGTGCATTTTTTATTAAGTCATTTTAAAGGAATACGTGGCCCTCTCGGGTCCGCGCCGTCCCTTATACGTTCGAGAATATCGTGACTTTTGATCGCGATCGCTAGTCGCGTCGTACTGTCGGTTTTTCTCTCTCTTTCAGACGGAAAACAAAACAATAATAATCCAATGGGCCACTTAAAAATACGAAATTATTACTTAGGGGAGACCGGGGCAAAATGGTATAGCGGGGCATAACGGGTTCGTTTGGCGTAACAATTCGATTCGAACAATTTAATTGTTAATGAAATTGTTTAAATAATAATTTTTTATCATTCGGTTAGAATCTTCGCAAGTTTGGTGTAGTCTATTGATGCATTAACGACTGTGTGGCCCATTTTGCCCCAATTTGATATTCCACTCCTCTCTGTCCCATTTTGCCCCGATCCCATTATGCCCCAGTGCCGTTTTGCCCCGCTATACCATTTTGCCCCGGTCTCCCCTACTTCAGGACGATTAATTAATCACGAGATGGAAAAAACGGTTTTTTTTCGTCTTCTTTTTTTTTTTTACTCGTATTAATTGCACGTTTACGACGCGTGTTCCGGCAATATAATATCAGAGGATCGAGGAAGGTATTTGTTCCGTGTGACGCAAATCCTTTTTCCCCTCGCGTTTCCCGTCTCACCGACTGTGTCGTATCCCGCGGCAGCGGCTTCCTCGCGGGTCACGTTAACTGTCGGATTAATTGTATACGTGTTCTCGTTCTGGATCCTCCTTCGCCCCCCCCCCCCCCTTGTTTCGTTCCTTTGCACGCTGCACTTTTTACATCGACGCATTACATCGTGTTTATGGCAAGAAAAACGAAACAAAAATAATACAAATATTTCCGTTGACGGGTCGTGACTTTTTTCGTACTACCGCGCACGCTACACCGCAACGCGAGAGGCCGCGCTAAGTGATAACTAAACAACGAATGATGATTATTATTATTATTGTTATGATCGCTTCAAAACACGTACCAAGCCGGTTTGGATAATCGAATAGGATTTTTTTTTTCTTCAATTTCCACGCGCGAATGCCTTTCGTAAAAACGCATTTTCGTTGCTGTTATTTTTACGATCGCACACTTTTTATAACACGTTCGCGCGCCACTCGTTGCTTCGTATCAATGTCATCAATGAGAATGCAAATTATTGCAGCGATGTGCAGAATTTTCTTTATTCTTTGTTTCGTTGACGCTCTCACCTCGACGTGCATTGGGATTCGAAAAATGTTGTCTCGCAGTTTGCGTTTGTGCCTTATTATATTGGTTTCGTGCTCGTGCGCGAGGGAGCGCGCGCGGTGGGCCGGAAACTTTGCCTTTTTTCTTCTTTTTTTCTCTTTTCAAAGGAAAATTTTCACGTTTGCACGTTGCGTCCTCAACGTGCAAACGTGATTTTCCTCAATCGCTTGGCTTGGCATTTTTTGAACAGAATCGATTTCAGCCACGATTCGGGTCACGAGCCGAATCACGGTGGCGGCGGGCGGCGGCGGCGGCGGCGGCGGCGGCGGCCTATCCCTCCGAATCCTCCCAACAATCGTTAACTCATCGTAAAACATGGACCGCGAACGCAACACCTTCGCAACGCGATTCGTCGCGCACGAACAGTCGCGAAACTTCCAATTGCGTAGAGGCACATGTGAAATATGGGCGGAAAAAGATACGCTTTTTTCATCGATTATTCCAATAAAACTAGAGATACGCCATCTCGTTGGATCGTACCGCGGTGTAACGCGCGCGCGCGCGCGCGCGCGCGTCATTGCGACGTTACGCAAGCGTGTATTATCTTTCGAGTAGATACGCAGTCGACTGATTCGTTGAGCCCCGCCGCTTCTTTTCGTCTCTCTATATTATCTTTTCTCGAGGGAAAACAAACCCAAACAACAACAACACAACAACAACAACAACAACGAAAATCATGCAAATCAACTTGCTTGCCTCGTTTCGTTCATTGAAACAACGTTGTTTGACAATGAGACAATCGAACCAATATATTTACGATTATCCGGGTCAAGTTGACAAATGCGGATGCAAATATTAATTTTTTTTTTTTTGCTTCTTTGCGCCCTTGCACGATAGAAATGCCGATCAACGACAAACGTTTTTTTAAATTCATCATGCCGGCGTAACTAAACATCGATCGATAGATCGATCGAGAGGGAAGGTAGGGGGGGGGGGGGATGAGAAGAAAAAGCCAACGGAGGAAAAAGAACGGAGGAGGTGGGGAATAAGTTACGGCGAAGCGGTTATGTGCGCGCCACGAGGTCGATGTTATCGAGCGACCAGCGGGAGAGGGCATTCGGTCTGTACTAACGGAGAGCAGCGAGAAGAGGAGAGACACCGTCTAGTAGGGAGCACCAGTGTGTAGGACAGACACCACGCGCCGCGCTTCCGTTTATCTCCGACGAGCGTTCGGTCTCTCTCTCGCTCTCGCTTTTCGCCCTCTATTTCTATCGTGCGAGACGGGCTTTTTCTTCGCGCTCTATTCACTGCGATCTGAAGACGAAAATAGTTGAAAGAAAACGAAGAAAAAAAACAATTTTTTTTTTCCGTCGA
This sequence comes from Ophion costatus, assembly GCA_951751655.1. NCBI lineage: Eukaryota > Metazoa > Arthropoda > Insecta > Hymenoptera > Ichneumonidae > Ophion > Ophion costatus. The sequence continues at coordinate 200,107 of OX632363.1, read as the reverse complement.
TCAAGGGGAAACGCTGATACGGAGCAAAGAAACGAGCGATACGGGAGAAGATTTAAAAAATAGCCATCATCGTTTTACCGTGTACCTTGCCACCGTCTACATTGTCGTTGCGAGCGCACGCATAGCTGTAAAAATAATACGGACGCGGCTCACATGATTCGAATCGAAGAATGCCGCTTTTGAACGCATAATAATAATCATCGTCATCATCATCATTTTATTTTAGCCCTACGCATGTGCACGTGGGCGTTCGTTTCGCGGTATACGAGGAGGCCGGTCCTCCCGCGGTTCACGCGTCGTGTGTGCGTGTACGCGCGCGCGCGCGCGCGCGCGCGCGCGAGGCCATTGCTTTTAAGTAGAAACGCTCCTCGCTCGTGTGTAACGCGCGACAGCCAAGTGGAGGGGGCGGCGTCAGTAGCGCGCGTTCGTGCCTCTGGCATTCACCGCTCGATACTCCCCGCTTTTTAACCAATCGAATCGCAAAAAATATCAAAGTGTAAACTTTTTGTCGGCAATCAATTCTCGCTAGTTTGATCGATAAAATAGTGCAAGAGGTGGGGATCGTGAAAAAAGAATAATTAAAAAAAAAACAACAAGAGACAAAAGGGATGTTGGGCTTTGTTGGCCGAATACTTCAACGCGTCAAAGTGCACAAAAAATGAAGAAGAAAAAACGTGTCGAAATGGAAAAAACGAAACGTGGAAAAAAAGGATGGTACGCGAGAGAGGAGTGTCCGTGCGTACGATGCGGAAAGTTTGTAAATTTATCTTGTTGTTGATAAATTTCGATAAACCTTACAATTGTTATGCGATAATTTCATCGCGATACACACCTCTTTTTGCCACGTTTTCCATCTTCTTCTCGATAGAAGCACGACAGGTGAAATTTCGTCGGCTTGGAAACGAGAAAGAATATACAGAAAATCCGGCTGACCGCGCGCGTTCGCGTCAATGACTGCGCGTTTCACCTCGTGCACACGCCAAATGTGCGAGAGTTACGGGCATCGTTCAATTTTTCGACAAATTCCCGTTAAAATCAAACTCTGACGAATATATACGAGTCGTTTCGCGAGGGCACTTTATTGAATCGTCGTTCGTGCGGCTGCGGCGGCGGCGCCGCGTACGCAAACATACGTCTAGATATGTTTGCCGAGAGATTCGAGACGACGGTTGAATTTTTCGTTATTCGCACGCACAGACAGAGAGTCCCCCCTGCCTCCGGAAAATTCGCATACGATGTGGCTCAAAGGAAAAATAGCAACTATTTCATTGTTATTTGCGTACAGTGATAATAAATGCGCTATATAGGTACGATAAACGTTTTTCTATATTTCAAAAAAGTTGAACAAACAAGTGGATCCGAAGATACGTGATAATATAATCGGCATAAGTAATCAGTGAACGCGCGTCGATGATAAAAGTGCACGAGGAAAGTGACACGCGCGTATCCCACGAGAGAACCGACAATGTTCTGCTTCGTGCAGGCTTTCAACACTCGCGAGCAACATTCGAAAATACGACGCTCCGCAAAGAGGTAAAAAGCTTTACCTCTTTCTTTCAATTTTTTTCTTCAAATCTCATTTCTCGTGTACCTCATATATTTTATTGTTATGTGCGTATGTATGTAATCATGCATTCTTTCTTTTCAATGTTGCTCAACAATTTTCCAACATTGAAAAGAAACAACGCGGATTATTATACAAAGGCTTTAATCAGGAGTTACAAATCCATTTACTATATATAATAACCACAACGATTGGTCCAGACCACTAATTGATTGTATCTATCGAAAATGGATTGCATTTGATGAGAAAACGTTTATTTGTCGCGTGTGTAAATCAAATGGAGAGTAAAACACACACACACATACATTCCTTGTCCATTCCGTGATCCCAAAGCCAAAGAAACGCCAAGGATTTTCCAAATGGGCACAAGCCACGGGTTTCAATTTGTCCGTTTGTTCGCGATTTAGGTCGGGGCGGCATAACATATAAGCGCTCCATCGTGCGGTTGTACCTACCGTTATTCGATTAATATGAAAATTCGACGGCCCGCCATCCGCTGCTATGCCAACGTCCACTTTGCTTCGGCTGTAACCGCGCCCGCGGAACGATACTATACCTCGCCCGTTTATATGCACACGTGTGCGCATATTCTGCATGGCGGCTCGCCTTCTCTGGCTCGCACGTTTCCTCGCCTCCTCGCAACTTATTGACCAGCTCGCTCTACCGTTCGATCTCTGTATAACTCGTCTGCTAAACGTCGAGAAAATTCGCAAACTGCGCGCCTTGCCGATTAGATCGGTACAATTGTCGAATATTAAGAAAAACAACAACAACAACAACAATAACACGTAGCTTTGCCGCGTATACGAACGAAAGCTATAGCCTATTCGATGGATCGTTGCATCGCTTTGCGTAATAAATACGAGCTCGTCTATGTCCCACCCACATGTACACTATACCGCTCAAAAGTTTCGATACGCCAACGCGATATTTCTTACCCCACTAAAACTTTCCAAGATCCGTCGAAAGACAAACAAAAAAAAAGTATCACTAAATTTAACGAACGGTGTTTCGAAGGAAACAAATTTAGCTTTGTTTTGCTCTGGTGAAGCATGTTTTTTATGACTTTTTTTTGTCGACCCGTTACGCATTTTCGCTACGTGACCGCGTTTTTCGGCTTATTCTCGACCATCGATAATTGGCCGCACAACTTATGTGCAGTTTTTTTACATTGCAATCCATGATAAACTTGTAAGGGGTAGCAGAGGCTCCATTTTCGTTTTTTCAAAAGTTCCATACGATTTTTTTTCGCAAAGTTATTTCAATTTTGGGTAAAAAACGACAAATTTTCGAAAATTCAACGTAACTCAAGAACTATAGGGCTCGTGAGGAATAGTCACAGAGATAAAAAGTTGCGTAACTTTATACTGGATCGCCTGGAATTTGGTAAAAATTTTCGTTTGAATTTTTTTGTTTTCTTTTTTTTCAACTATTTTCGCTCGAAACTCTGATGAGTAGGATGGCTTGACTGGGCGTTTAGGGAGAAATATCGTGAGAAGGAAGTCGCTTAATTTTCGATGTTGAATATGCTTGAATTTTTTTGGCGAAATTTTTCTTACCAAACTCGTAGAATCCTCCGAAAAATTGATTGGCGTTTCACGAAAACTATTGAGTTAGAGAGCTAAAGTATGAAGAGAGGAAAATGTTGTAGTGTTTCGGTTTAAATACGTTGAATTTTGTTGAGATTAAAAAAAAAATTCTTTCCATATCCCAAAAGCACCTGGAGGGACTGAAAAAAAAACATTGCAAACAACAATTAGGAAAAAAATCGGAAAAATGTCAACGTATTCATAACGAAACACGGCAATATACCAAACAAGCCCAAAAAAAACTCGATAGTTTTTTAGATACGCCATCCAATTGTTCGAACGATTCTCCAAGGGTCGCAAAAAATAAAAATTCACAAGAAATATCGTAAAAAAATTCTGAATAAATTCAAGCGAATTTAAAATCGAAAATTAAAAAACTTCCTGCCCCTGATATTTTTTCCATCGAGTATTCCAGTATGAACATACGCAACTTTTTACATCTTTGACATTTTATTTTAAGCCCTATAGAGGTCTTGAGTCCCGTTGCATTTTCCGAAATTTGTCTTTTTTGGCCAAAAATGAAATAACTTTGCAAAAAAACGTCGTACGCATATTTTTTATCTTTCAAGTTTATCATGGATAAAAGTGACAAAACATTTTTCCATAAGCGCCCGAAGAGTATCCGTCAAACAGTCACGTACAATAGTGCTGCCTACTGGGTCGAAAAAAGATCGTACAATATATTTCAAAAAATCAAAACAAAGCTGACTTTGTGCCCTTCAAAACACCGTTGGTTAAATTTGGTTTTTTTTTTTTTTTTTTTTTTTTACGCAGTTACTTAACTCTTAGTGCGACAATAAATATCGACTGGTGCATGTAAACTTTTGAGCGGTAGTTTATATATCCTCCCATGTATAAATTGACCGAGGCTCGGCAAAAATGCTTGGCCCAGCCATGAAAATGTGACGCGCGGCTGACGCTCGGCAGCCAAATATTGGCTATACGCCATAGACTTTAAAAAAGGTCACGAGTAGGCATATGGAAAAGAGCAAAAATAATCGAAGAATCTCGCCGGATACTATAAAAAAAAAACATTGAAGCTGTTGAGATACATTCAAGACGAAGAATGAGCAACTCCCAAGCCGATGCTTGCAAAAAGATAACTATTTCGGCACTAAGTAACCAGTAACAGACTACAAAGTTTAAAAAACACATTGGTAAAGGGTAGAAAGAAGTTTGAAGGTTGATAAACCTTCAAACGATATAAAAGGCTGAGAGTAATGATGATTGATAATTTCGAAATAATCATTAAAAAACTTAACAATATAATAAAGCAAGAAACTACTGCTCGAAATAAAATTATTAACAATTTTTTAATACCGCGACGTAGCCTTCCAATACACCTCCCTTCACAATGCAGGAAAACCAATAAATACAAAGCGAATATAAAAAAAAAAATACGTTCAATAGTTTATAACAAAATACTCTATAAAAAAGGTAACAAGCATTTTTATTGTCGGATTTCAAATTGATTCATAATCTTGCCCCACACTTTGTTGCCCCTCAATTTTTCATCGTGTTTTTTTTGTTTATAACTATTCTATTATCGACATTAGCGCAAAATGTTATGACAAAAAATTATGGATAACTGTATGAACTACAAAAAAGGTATGTACAAAATTTTTGTCAGCCTCACCGTTACGAAGATAAATAAGAAAGAAAAAAACGAATTTACCCTTAATTCCCAGATGGCGGCCCGTAAAACACCCTTAACGTTCCGGAAACTGAGTTTTACACCAATGGGTGACCACCCTCCCTACGTAATGAAAAAAAGAAATAGCGTTGTAGCCAAAATTTTGACGAGGCCTTTTTTTAAGCGTTAGAGCGTGTGAGAGGTAAAGCGCGAACCACTTCGAGCCGGATACGATTAAGATCCGATTAATTCTTAGTGTAAGTTTGAGTTTCTAGTTTCTAGTTTCAGTGTTTAGGTGTAGTTAAGAGTTTCAGTTTAAATTCAGCTTATTCAGTCTAGTTTTAGTAACAGCTTTAGTGTTAGTTGTGGTTTTATCTTTACTGTTATTTTTAACTATATCAATACTACCAGTTATAATTCCAAGTCAACGTACAGTATAGCTAATGTTGTATACGCGCGATGAAAATAGCAATGTACAATTTCTGCACGGTGCTCTGGGGCTATAGTCTCATAGCGCGAAATGAACGTTTTCTCTCTTTCTCTCTCGCTCTCTCTCTCTCTACGGCGTCTCGTTTTTTTCCCACGGGCGCGCGACCTTGCACGTGGAAATTGCGAGGAAGCGCAGGGAGCCGCGCAAACATCGACACGAACCCTGCCCTTTCCGCGATATACCAATAATCTACTTTATATTTATGGGATGCCTTGTCCGCGAGCACGTGCTTTTTCTCGCAGTTCACCGCGTAGTGATACTATTGTCCACTCTGACGCTCGATAAAAAACAATTCGAAAGAAAGATGTACGTTGTATCTGCGCGTTGGTAGCAAATAATGGAATGTTGATGTTTTTTTGTTCAGCGTACGAAAATATATGTATAATCGATCGAGCGTACGAATTAGTTTGTCATTCGGTAAAATTTGCATGGAGCAAGTGGAGCGCGCAGTCTCGGTACACTCGGCACACGGTCGAACGCGTTATAATTCTCATGCCTCGCAGATCGAGCCACAAAATCCACGAAATATTTCGTCAAATCCAAATCGTGCATATTCGTATTCGTTGCAGGCCAATTAATCTCAACACTGAAATCGAGAGGAAGAAGAAGAAAAAAAAAAGATATACAAAACAAAAATGGTACGAAAGGCCTTGAGGACGGCGGCACCGCGGTCACTGTTCGAAATGCTGCACGGGTCAAAGACCCCGCGAGCTTTGCGAGCAAGCTGCCTCTGCATTCGTACACGCGACTCTCACAACGTACACCGCACACGACACCAGTAGGCGACGTAGTCAACGACCCCTGCTCTTGATATTTCTCACGAGCTTTATTTCCATTTGGCTACATTGTCGATTAAATGGTTTTTTGTTGTTCACCTTTAAATTAATGAACATCGATCAATTTTTTAATCGTCGCCCGATGAATTTCCCGGAAAGATAGGTGAAAACGGTGTAATTGCATAGTCGTCGGGGTGGTATTCTTGTTGAATCGCGCGTTCGGTTCGCACGAGGCCAGAGAGATGGCGCACGTGGCGATTGATTCTCGTGAGCGGAGCGCGCCAGCGCGCTTCTCATAAGCCAGCGCCGCGCTCCTTTATATTCAAAAAGGGTGCTCGCTACTTCAATAGCGCGTCGGTCCGATTTAATTAATTGGGTCGCGACGGGGTATGGCTATCAAGACATACCCAGTACGTAATTTTTGTGAAAGCGAGGCTGTTGGCTGCCAATTGCACCGACGCCTCCGAATTCATCCAATCGAAACAAAAATTGTATCTTGGCGTCCATTGTGAGATTGTTGTGACCTTATTTTCGCAAGTCGTCCCCGAGTCTGCTTTTCCGTTCCTTACCGACGAGATATAAGAGAGAGAAAAAACACGCTCAATCGTAAATCCCATGTACGCGATTGTAGTCGGACGAAAAAAATGTTCCATTTATTTCGTGCAGCGATAAAGAGGCACAAAAAAATCGTATGAATTATCACTGAAAAAAATAAGAGAAGATGTTGTTATGTAAAGTACTATCATCGGTGCTGAAGCCGCGAGACTAGCGTTTTTACTTGCGACTTCCGTTCCGTTCAACTTTGTATATTTCTCCACTGCGAATGCGAATAACAAAAAATCGCAATAACGGCCTCGATGATATTGTTTTTCCTCGCTTTGTACAACGATACGAAAGTTTGTTTGGAGGGAAAAAAAAATGATCCATCAAGCGTGTACCGTGTGGAAGAAACGAGATAAGTAATAACCGAGGAGAGATGGCCTGACTTGCCGCACGTGCGTTAGGCTGGTCAAGACGACTAGCACGGATAACCCGTACCGGGGTCGATATTCATTCTCTATCGCGCGCAATGTGGGGGTATCAGTTGACCGTACGAGATCGCGCACTAGTATCGCACTCTTCCTACATCGTTTTACTCAACGCTCCCAACTACACGAATAATCACATTCGCGAAAACGCGGGGGGTCCTTGCGGTTGAATGAGATTCGAATCGCGGACCATACGCTCGTGTAGCCGACGTCGATGCAACTTTTGCAGAATCAGAGAGAGAGAGAGAGAGAGCGAGAGAGAGAGGAAGGAGTCGCTGACTCAACTAAAAGTTTCACGTTCTTCGTCTCTCTTGTTCTTTCTCTGCCGAGATTATTTGAACCGGCAACAGCCGGGGAAGTGTGTAATCCACGACGAATGTCGAGGTCGTGCACACGAGGGATGTCGCTGAGAAAATCGCCAGGGCACGTTGTACGACATTGATGCGCGATAACTTGAAATTCTTCGTCATCTCGCACGTTTTTTTCGAAACCACCGCGCACCTCTTTATTTCGCCACATAACTTTATCGCTGTATCGATATTCCATACTCGGCGACTCGGACACACGGTCGCGTTCTTCGTTCAACTTTCCCCGGTAGTTGAGCGTTAAGGGGGCGCTCGCCATCAAACGCCAAATCGTAGTCGATATGCATGATTTTTTGAAGGGTAAAGCTCGCGTGTGCGTGCCTGCCTGCGTGTATTCAGGGTCATAGGGACGTTTTATTACACAATTCGGGTTTTCAAAAGGATTTTTGTTGCTTAAAAAAAGTGAAAAATGGTGGAGCTGTTCGGGGAAGAGGAGAGGCCGCCGAATGACGGTAGTATACACATGTGGCCGCACTAGACGAACCAATAATAGTGGGAAAATAATAATACCTGGTTAAAGCGGAGGGAGGGAGGGGCGTCGAAAAAAATGTTTAGTTCGATCATTTTTAGTCGGTCTTGGATTGATCAATTGGACACACAAGTATCGTAAAAACGTGTGCGCCAAATATCAGCCTGATCGGTCAAATACTTTTTGAGTACCCCGTGTATATTTTTGACTCATTGAAGAAAAAACAAGTTCCAATATATGCGTATGTATATATAATCGCGTTTAAAGTTTCGGCAAGGGCAAACCGTATGATTCTGCCGCTTACCATCCTTCAGCTTTATATTCAGTTGTATATGTTCATGAGCATACAAGCGTTTTTAACAGCTATTATTGAATAGACGACTCTCTGCCTCTCTCTCTCTTTCGCCAAATGTTGGCTGGGCGCAGGGCTCCGAACCGCAGAGTCGAGGTTTGTCACACGCTTTGAAGAACACTTTCGTGAAGAACGCTTCAAGATACTATACAATAGTGTGCTATTCCGCGTAAAAGTGAATTGCCATAGTTGAGATGTATTAACGACAAAACAGGATCGTATGACATTGTCATACGATACACGTTTTTCCCCTCGATCGAGGCAATTATTTTTCTCAATGTTAATAGATTTCGATTCGCGTGTAGGTCGACCAGCAGGGCATTAAAAATTCACGAGATCGTAAGGTCGTATTCGGCCTGTCATTGCGAGTTTTGTACGTACACGTGTAACGAAGAAAGAAGGAGGGAGGGTTGGGGGGTAGTAGTGTTTGCGCTCGATATCCGCGGAAATTCCGTCAGTTAGACATTCGCTTGCCCGTGAATAAACGTCTCGAGCTGTGTGCTCTCGAGTTTTCTTTTGACAGCTCATTTTTTTTCGTTCAATTCGCACCAAAAGTCAGCTATCTTATCTAGCTTTTCCAACGTTTCGCCGCGACGCTTTGCTTGAATTTTTTTCTTCTTCTTCATACGAACAGGAAAAACTGCTTTGTTCCGGCAAGTCGCCAAATTCTATACAAATTCGACACGACACGTAACTCGCAATATAGTCCGTATAGCACGAAATGTGTTTGCGCGCTGCAGGTCATTGAGTCGTTGGACGGGAGCGCGAGAGAAAACAAAAAACTTTAACGAATATTGAGATAAGCTCGTGGACCTACTTTCTCGAAATGAAGCTCTTTGCGCGATTTCGCCTCGAGTGACTCGTTCTTTTTCTTCTTCTTCTTCTTCTTCTTCTTCTTCTTCTGCGCTACTCCGTGCCCTGCATTTGTCTCTCCGAAAAGTGAAAATATCCGTACAGCTTTTCGGAATAATATCGAAATAATATAGAGAAAGTCGTAGAAATAAAATTTTCCGCCCAACCCCCCCAACGAGCTCTGTAGTATTTTTCCCGAATTTATGTGTGTGTGCAAATAATCCGCGAGAGTCGATACCAGTCTAGAAATTCGTAATTTCTCAATCTCGCGTTGATCCGCGTAAATTTCGCGAAACCCCTCGCGCGCGGCGACGCGATGAGTATTCTCTTTTTGGCGAGGCTGGCTTTGAAGACGCTCGGTGCCAAGTGGCGACACTCGAAAAATGCCATATTCAAAAAGCATCGATACCAGCGCGGTTTCTACTGAATACCGCTCGCGCGGACATTTTTATTTTTCTTACCGCATCGAGCGAATTTTTCGCACGTTCTTACTCCTTCACCCTCTTACTCCCCTCCTACCGTACAGGAACACCTACCGCTATTCGCAACGATCCTGCTTTTCGCAATAATCATTTTGACCTTCGTCGAATCGAAGCGCGACGTTTTGGGGGTGCGTATCGCAATAAGTGAAATATACTCGTCGAAACACCGAGGCCGCGTTGCACGCGGACGATTGAATTGGGAATATCGTGCGAACGAGGGGGGAAAAATGATATTTTTCTGAATCGAAAGTATGGAATTGGAAACCCGAGCTCTGATAGAGCTTTGTCTGTCGGCTGGTCCGATTACGAGGACGAGGTAAAAAAAATACCTCAAAAGTACGATGCAAACGATGCAAAGGAAAAACAAATAATACATTTGGTGTTTGGCAGATCGGCTGGTTCCATAGGGACGACGACGGCGACGGCGGCGGCGGCGGCGGCGGCGGCGCGTTCAGCGCCGAGTACGCCTCTTCAGGGTGTCGCCGGCTCGAGCCAGCAGCAGCAACAAGCGTCTCAGCCGGTCGGAGGATTGCAACTGACGGTTGCGAGCGTTAGTTCCGCCACCCAGCCATCCAGGAGCAGCCCGAGTCACGCTGCCCTAAGATGCAAGGACAGGTAAAATAAGAGACAAAGAAACGAGAAGCTGACAAAGAGCGAGGGTAAATCGATAATTATGGGATTCAAAGGATTGCGCGATATCGGAGTCACAGCGCACACGCACTTGAAAGAGCGACAAAATTTTCCGCACAGATAGCTTGCCCCAAAAGGTTTTCGCTTCGCGTTTGGTGTTTTTTTTTTTTTTTTTTTTTTTTTTTTTTTTTTTTTTTTTTTTTTCCCATTTTTTGGTCGTCGAGAAGCGACTTATCAGTGATCGCGGGCCGATTCACGCGGGCGAGGAGATAATATACAGGTAGCCTGATATAAAGATACGGAGGATGCGGGGGCGCAAAGCACACAACACGATATACTCATTCGCGAAAAGTCGTCGCGCGCGCGACGATGTGGCGTTTCTCTCGTAAGCTCGAAGAAGAAGAAGAAGAAGAAGAAGCGTCGTGCCTCGATATATATATAGTTATCCTGAAAAATGGATCTAGACGTCTGGAGCAACGATCTGTGGAGTTTGAGACTGCGCTGGAACAAGTCGAGGTGGAACGACGTTTTTCGATAAATATCGCAATAACGCGGTTATTTCATCGTCGTAATAAGCCGCGGTTATCCATTGAGTTTGTGCGATCAGTGATTTGTCGATTTTGTTAACGCGCCATGGAATTTCTGTCCTCGGAAGCAAAACCGTCTTCGTTCTCTCGCTCTTGCCCCCCCCCCGTATTATCGATAAAATAAATATCCTTGTCCTCCCGTTGCAGCCAACTGTCGAAGCCATTGAGTAGAAGTACACCGTCGATGACGGCGGGAACCGTCAACAGATCCTCGACGAGATCGTCCCCCGCGTCGACGAGTAGTGCGAGGCAGAAAAAATTTCATCGTCATTTTTCACAGGTATTCAAATGAGGAGCGAAGATTGAAAAAAAAATTTTTTAAACATTCCTTCATCCAACGAAAAATTCCGTTGGTTCGATAAAATGTATCTTTTCGTACACGTTCAAATTGTATTTTTGAGATTGGCACAAGAAAACAGCATAGTTGGTGGTATAATACGGGGTGGTATAGCGGTGTGACCCGCCTAGCTTGTTCAGCATGTCTGAGCAAACACTCTCAAGGATGTTGAGTCCCAAATCGCAAATGATAATAAAATTCGGAAAATTCACTACGTTCCTGTACGAAGTATTTCGGAGGTGGTGTAAACATTTTCACGACAATTGGGAAGCTCGTTATTGAACAATTAACATTCACTTTGCGACAAGTTGTTTTTTTTGTTTTTTTGTTTTCACACCTTTGGCCGAAAGCAACGGAAACAAAACGAGGTTTATTGATAAATGTTTTTTTTGTTGTAATTTCGTTTAAAAATAGTTGTCAATGTTTAATGTCAATGGTTTTGTAAAAACGGACTTCGTAATCGTCGTGAAATTTTAACACGTAATTTTTTATCAAAACCCTCCTTAAGTCGCTTGAATTTCTTATGTTTTTGCATAAAGTATATTTCCGAGGTCGTGCAAAAATTTCACGACGATTGAGAAGCTATTTATCGAACAATAAACATAAACATGTTTCGTAGGGACTCAACGTGCTTGAAATGAGAAGAGAAAATTTCGACACGAAAAAAAAAAAAGCATTTTCCACATCAAACGATTTATTATTCTCCGATTGATAAACGTGGAGATATATAAACGAGCGCGCTTGGTTGGTTCGCAAGGCCAGAATCAACCTGACGGTAGTCCGCAAAATTTTCCGACCAGGTTACCGCCGACGAGAGAGTGCTCAACTACTACAGCTGCGCCCTCGTAGGGGACATACTGCTGCAGGGTCATCTGTACATAACTCCGAACTACTTTGCCTTCTACAGCAATGTTTTCGGCTACGTGACAAAGTTGCTCATACCGACCGCCTCGGTGCTAAAGATAAGCAAAGAAAAGACAGCGAGAATAATACCGAACGCGGTCGCGGTCGCGACTCTCGACGACAGACACGTATTTTGCTCGCTACTGTCGAGAGACTCGACCTTCAAGCTGATGAAGCAGGTATGGGACGCGGCCCTCGAGGGGGAGGGGGCCGCCGCGTCCCATACCGCGAACGACGCTTTGCCGCTTCCGATCGAGGCGAAACTCCTCGTCCTCCCGGTAGTAGCAGCGGCTCGTCCCTCCTCCTCCTCCCTCGTCGACGATTCCGAGATTAACGCTGAGGAGGACGAGGACGAGGAGGAGGAGGAGGAGGAGGACGAGGACGAAGAGGAAGAGGAGGAGGAAGAGGATTCGAGTATGTCCGAGAGCGGGACCGATCTTATTTCGAGAGCACCAACCGTCTGTAACGACACCACCAGCGCCATTCCCCGGCTCAGTTTGACCGCAGCGAGGTACGCCCCCCCCCCCCCCCCCCTATCCCTCCGTGTATAAGATCGATCGACCGAACTTAGCTTTTTCCCTCTCTCTCTCTCTCTCTCATTGTAGATTGGAGCAAATAGCATTGCCAAAAAGGTTACCACCACCACCACCAGCCGAGAGGAAAGCCCACGTCGGCGGTTCGTTCGTCCGATCGTTGTTCGTACGATGCGGAATCAGGCCCGTGACGATAATCGCTATACTGCTCGGACTTCTCGCCGCTCTCTACGTATCGGCGGGCCTCATGATGCTCCGCATAGACAGATTACACACCGCCTACGTGAATCATCCGCTCGCCTCTCCGGACAAATTTACCCAGGATCGTCTGATGCGATATCTCGCCTCGAATCTCGAGCAAATAGTCAAGGTGTTGCCCCCGGACGACGACCACCACGACGACAAAGCCCCTAACGAATCGAATATATTTTTTAAAAAATCATTCCGAGCTTGGCGTCTTTTGTATTTATCTCCTCCTCGTTTGTCACCAGGTGCGACAGAGCCTGCAGGCTCTGTCCCAGCAGTTCGTTGCGATGAATCGGGAGAGCGGTACCGAAGCGGCTCTCCCTCCGGCTGGTCCGATCGAGCCCGAAGAGCCGCCGAGTTAGCCCCCCGGACGAGCAGCGCCAGCCGTGCACCGCGAGATCAACGACTCGCGCCCAGATAACACACGAGTTTTCCCTCGCGCATCGCTAGCGCATGAAGCGCGCGCGCGCGCGCGCTCGGCCAATTTATTTCGATAAACAAACTCACATACATCCGTACACGAGAGATCACGCAGGCACGCCAAAGTAGCCAGAGATACCTGTGGAAAATACGAAAGCGAAGGGAACAAAAAAAACGACAAAAACAAAAAAGAAAGAAAGTTACGCGCGCGCGCGAACTGGAGAGCTTCCGTCGCGACGTTCTTTCGCAAGCGCGTCTCTATAGGTATTATTAACATCGGTATGGTCGTATTTAGGGCCTCTAGCCCCTCCCCCTCCCTCACCTCGCCAGTGAGTCAAACAAGAATAAAATAACAAACGTACGCAACGTTTCCGATACTAGCGTATTATGGGGGGTGGGGGGAGAGCTTGCGCGCTTATTTCGTGTATAGGCTTCTTCGCGTCGCAAAGCTAGACGGGCAATTATTCGAGAATCCCTGTAAATCCTTGAACGCATTTTCACATGATTTTTTTTCTTTTGGTACTAGTCACGCGTTATCGAACGAACCAACGGCGCGAGGGACTTTGATTATTCGTAAACGCATACACGAATCGCAAGGTAAACGGAAATTTGTAACGGCTCGAGCGATTCTTTTCCCGAGCTTGCTCAATTGCGTTCGCGCTTCAACCAAAGATATTCTTTATTTTTTTGCTCCGGAATTGATTGTTTATCCGTTGAAGATCGATGACACCTTCTTCCACCGGTAGGATCGCTCGACACGGTCATTTTTTCTTCTCTTCTTTTGTCGCGCGCGAGAACGTTTTGTTTTTTTTTATTCCCCGGCAAATTACAAGTTCTCGGGGGGCGGGGGGGGGGGGGGGGGCATTGTTGCATTTTCCTCGTAAGCCTTATTTCGTTTCTTGGCACCGTGCTGTCGATGTGTCGAATTTTTGTTGTTCGACCGACCGGTTGAAAAACAAAAGTATGACGAAATGCAAATTGGCGTGACAGAGACAGACACAGGGAAGTCGAAAAGTCCTGCTGCCGGCTCGAGTTGAAAATCTCACCCCGCCCCCCTCCTTCTCTCTCTCTCTCTCTCTCTCTCTCGCGCGCGCGCGCGCGCGCGCGCACACACACAGACACCCATGCAGGCACCAAAACGATGTTTCCCACAAGTTACAAAGGTTGAAGGTAGCTGGTAAAAAGGGCAATTTGGCCCCTCCACCCGCCTCTAGTCTCAATAGCACACAGATCGAGTTTGCGACACAAGGCATATTCCTCGCCGGATCGATAACGGGTCAATCGCTTCTCGGGCCAACAACAGTAGGATCGATAAACCACATTGGGCAGAAAAGGCATTGTTGCCGGATGATTTTTTTTCCTTTTTTCCTTTCACGAGTTTGTTTGGAATATTTGCGAAGATTGGATCGTGCGAGGTTGCAAGCTCGGAACGCGGTCCATCCGAACCTGCTAAAGTGCTAAAGTTCCAAACATCTCTCGTACTTGAAATCAAACGTAATTATATCGATAGGGTGGCTTTTAGAGTCGATGTGAGATAAACGAAAAATCCGGTGAAGCAAAAAGCACCGAAAATACGACGCTGATGCCTCCTCGTCCGCCGCGTACACACGTATATATTCTACACTATCGAAGTAGATAAGAATACAAAAAAAATTATGTATATTTCGCAGATAAGTCATTCGTCGAATCGTATATTTTCAGCTAGTCCGGCAATGCCATTGCTTAAATAATAATTACTATATAATATTGTAACTTGTGCAACGACGGACCCAAAAGACGAAATACCGAGCGACTCGGGAGGGTGGGGGGTTATCGTTGATCGAACGAGGCTATCGTCGAAACACGATTGCTATACATGTTAATTCCACTGGTGCGGAAAAACGAAATGTTGGCGAAGGAACGGGCGGCAACGGCGGCCTGTGCGTGGAACGCGACATCTTGCGTCGAGCAGGAACAATTTTACGGAAAGAAGATAAAAAATAATATGGAAAAAGGAGACAAGGGCGATTGACTGTGATAGTACGATTGAGGGAGGAGGGTGGGGGGGGCTGCTTTATCGAAGCTTCGAGATAAATGTTGCTGCGTTTGAGATGAAATCGTTATTAGCAACAACGGGGGGGGGGGGGGGGGGGGGCGAGCCACCGCGCCGCGAACGCAGTCAAATTCTTCGCGGCGCCAGGGCTGGATCTGGGGGCCGGGGGAAAGTGCTGTTATATCGATCAGCTGTATATCGATGTAATTAATATGTAGATTAAAGCGGTCGTATAATAAGCAAGGGATAAACTGTCTTGAGCGTTGTTCATATATAGATAGATATAGATAAATATAGATATTTTTTGTTCGCCGAAACGCGTCCGCGCGCGCACGTATTAATTGCTGGTTCGCGATAACAGCGGTATGCGCTATATTTGATCTCGTTTCGGCTATGCGTCTCTAGCCCTCTACGATATTGGTTGCTCCAGCTGTACATATGCGCATCCGCGCGTGTGGTGTGTGTGGGTGTGCGTCGATAGACGAAGAGTCGCCTGGTACGCTTGAGACTTTTTGCAAACGCAGACTCTTTGAATGCGCCGCGCCGCATGAGATAAACAAACACAAAAATTCCTCTCAAACAAGGCTGATGAGAAAAATGTCTGTGCCAAATTCATGACCCAAAAACAAAAGGAAATATTCCTCGGTTAAAAGTTATTCGAATGCGTTACAAGAAGAAACAAACCGCGCGACGTTGGAAATTTGTGTTTAATTGAGTAGCCTTACGTTTTTCTTTCACCACGCCCCGCTATCTCTTATAAATTTAAATACGACAAATACTTGTCTTGGATCTAATGTTTTTCGACGTTTTAGAAGGGTGCTCGATACGCGCTCCATTTTCCACTCTCGGGGTAACAGACGCGTCCAAAAATGTCCATATAACGATCGAATGATTTAAATCGGACAAATTTTCGCGCCTTTTTCTTGCCGTCTCGCAGGCGCGCGCGCGCGCGCGACAATCCTCCTGGAATTGCATATACGTTGATCCGTTGGTCGTCGATGGAAAATAAAATTGAAGGAAAAAGAACAAGTAATGCAGCGAAGGGCAAATGCCATGTAGGGGTGTGTGTGTGTGTGTGTGTGCGCCCACGTGATGGAGGCACGACGCTATTCGCGATTGCGATGCGGGACTCTGCGTTATATATTCGTAACAGTCACCACTAGAACGACCTCTGGGGAAGCGTACATTATTCACCCAAGCACGGCAAACCGAAGGTAAAAGACGAGAACAAGGAGAGAGTGAGAAAAACCAAAAATCACCAACGGATCAATCATTCACTATGTACTTTGTGTTGTCTTGTTGATACACAGAACACAATAAACTCATCGGACAAATGATACATGGTATCTTATTTATTTTAAAGATAAATTTGCCATTGTACAAAGAGGGTGGGAGGGGGGGGGGCGATTCCAATATCCCCCAACCCTCTTTGGTGTCTCGTCAGGAACTGTTGGATTTTTCGTTAGAACAAAAAAATCCTGAAATAATCATCCGCGACTGTACAAACATATCAATACGAAACGATGCGACGACGAAAAAACGTTGCGGATCATTGCAAATTTAAAAATGACAACAACAACGCCATTGAATTTAAAGTTGAAAATTGAGCTCTATCGTCGCGTTCCACTTTGGCCGATATATTTATTTATTTGTTCGGCCTAAAGTTGTCTCGAAACTTTTGTACGATGCCAATTAAATAAGAGGATGTATACGAGAATCGCGCTAATGGGTCTCGTGTGAGCAATAAGGAATGAGAGAAACAAGAGTGCACAATCGCAAGCGCGCACTAATTGCTACACCTAGTTGGCGACACGAGATTAGATAAAAAAACTAACCGGGACTATACAACGGGGGCTTGCTTCCGTTTTTGAAAGGGCCGGGGGGCAGCACAATTTCCGCTGCGTCTCTCTGCGGTTAGCTCGCAAATTTATACAACGGCTGGCAAACTTTATCTCGCTTTATGGAAAAAAATGAAAGAAAAAAAAAACGTCAAGAGTAACTGGCAAAATTAAATGCGGCGTGGCCATGGGAGGCCCCCCCCCCCCCCCGCCAGGCATCTACGAGCCTCGTCTGTGAGGTTTTTTTTTTTTCGTAATTCTTTCATTGCCCGTCTAGTCGTTTTCCGACACTTGCGCGGGAGGGGGGCGTTTCGCGGTCCGTTCGAACGAAGCCCTTATAAAAAGGCGGATCGCGTCGCGTTCGAAACATCAGTCTGCGAAGAACCACCGCACTTATCTCGCACACGCCAACTTTTGTCGCTTGATTTTTCGTTCGTCGGGAGGAAGTTTGGCGATCGCTTTTTTTTTTTGTTTCTACAACTCTCCGCCGTCGTCAACAAGGTCAGTCAACATTTCGGAAGAATCAAACAAACGTTACATTTCACGTCGCGGTATCTTTTATCGCCTCGAAAATCATGTATATACGCGGAGATGGAGCCAAAAAAAAATATATATATATCTCAAGTTCACGCTCTTTTCCAGCGGATGATTAGATATTACACACACACACACACACTAATATAATTATGCGGCTTGCAACTACGGACTGGAGGTTTTTCTTTTCGTATCATCGAGACGTATCGTTTTATCGACAACCATTTTACTTTTGGCAAAAGCACTTTTCCATCTGACAATTGTGATAACTATATATACACACAAATACCAATATACTAGACACGAAAATTTAAGGATATGCAAAAAAAAATCCCAAATTTCACGCTGATTTTCAATAAAGCTGCCACGGCGAAAGGTGCACCACGGGGGTGGTGGTCTTGGGTGAATTTTTTTTCAATTGTTTCATTCAAAACCTATTCTAGCTTGATACTTTCCCTTTAATCGGAGTTATCGGTGTGGTATTTGGGCGAAAAAGACACTTTTGAATTTGATCTACGATTACTCGGGAACTAACGGTCGTATAGGGAAAATAAAGGGAACGTGCCGAATACGTTGCTTTTATTATCACTTGGTGAGATTTTTTTGCCTTCGCAAAATTCGTTCGAAAAAGGAAAAACGAAAATGCCTTTTCCACGAATTTTCGGTTGATTTGGGACGACTGTATCTAACAACGAACAGACGAGGGATCATTTTCATTTTTCTTTTATCTCTCAAAGTATTCCAAAGAAAGCCACAATTTTTTTTCTTCACACTCCTCCCCGACTGATTGCATTTGCAACTTTTGCCGAAAAGTCAATTGAAGGATAATTTTGTTGTTCTTTTTTTCTTGCATTTTTCAACATAAAAATTCTCTTTGTCATTAATTCATTTCATTGTCAGCAAATAATATCAATTATATTGAACAAATAAAATAAAGGAAAAAATATGTTGGGAAATGAGTTGATTTTTACCGCCCGCCCCTCTATCCGTTATTTCTTCGAATGTCACTATTCAAAGGCGATTGTGTCTCACGTCCACCCCGCGAGCGGCCATGAACGATAGTTCTCGAACACGGGATAATTCTGGATGAAAATATGGATAATTGGAAAAAGAAAAATGTGTATCCCTTGAATCGACTTTTCGGGAAAAGTTGCAATTTCAATCATTCGGAGCAGCATGAAAAATAAATCGCTGCCGTTCGCGAACTTTTGTTTGGGTTTATTTGTGATATACTTTTGGACGAGAGATAAATGACAATGATCCTTCGTCTGTTCATTATTTGCACAATCATCACAAGTTGAAGGAATCAAATCGTGGAAAGGTCTTTTTTTTCTTTTTCTAAACCAAATTTTTCGAATCGACAAAACAAATATCCTGAAATTGTATTGTAATGCGTCTACAAGCAATTTTTGTAGATAATATTATCATGTTTTTAGAAGCCGACGTCGACGATGAAAGTCAAAAGTGTCTTTTTTTTTTTTCGTTTGCTTTCAACACCGCGATAACTCTGCAAAAAACTATTGCACAGAGCTCTTGGACCGCTCAAACAAAAGAGAAAGAATCAACCTACAAGAGATTTTTTGCACTGGAATTGGCGAAACAAAAAAAAGTGATCCAGGATCTCAAAACTAGAGACTCGAAGCTTCAATTTCTTTTTGTTTGGGTTTGTTTTTGCTCTACGAGCATTTTTCACACCGTGACAGTATTCTTTAATTTTTGTGCCTAGTGTATAAACGAGTGTGTACACTTGTTTATATATTTTCGAGGCATTCCCCAACATATTTCTAATGTCCTCAATTTACATAAAAAGACACACTCGAACGAATATACGTAAATGGGCGTCCTTGTAATACCGGTTTAATCTTCCGACTTGATTTGTTCCACAGTCTAAAATGTAAACGCGCGAGCGCGCGCGGCCACCCGGAAAAATAATTATTTATTTTCCATTTTATTTCTGCTTTGTACGCATGCTTCGATTCTTTGGAACAGCCCTGGTCATGATTCGATCGGTGAATAGACCGGAGCCAAAAATCGATTACCTATATATTACGGACATTACGAAAGTTGCGTGTGAGATCACCGCACGTGTGTGTTCCCCGACGTGGCTGGTAGAATTTTTTTCCTCAGTCTTGCGCAACCGCGTAAATACACAAGAGAAAACGACGTAATCGAAGAAAAAAAGAAGAAGAAAACACAAGAACAGAAAAAAACTCACTCGTCACGATCGCGACATTCCTTTTAGGATGAAAAATTTGCGTTTTCAATGTAACGAGTGACTCTACGATGTATCTCGAGGCAATTTTGTACAAGAGTAATCCGTGAAAGAAATTAGGAGGGCAGCCATTAAAAAAATCGGGCCCCATGAGAGTTTGAATATGGATTGCCTACTAGGGCTTTCCACAACACAATCAGGACAGGAAAATAACAGGGTTGGGTAATTTATTCGAAAAGCTCGTAGGGAGGAAAATGATTGAGGGCCCAGATTTATTTGAAGAAAATAGTTGTCATTGTTGCAAAACACCTCGCTTCGTATGTATCCATATGGTAAAGCAGCTGCAGCAATATAGGGTTGCTTCGTGCGCGCGCGGCTTCGATCGGGTTCCGTCGAGGCAACCACTCGCGGGCCCTCATACGTAAGCCTCTTTGGGCCCTCCTCGACAAAGGGACCACCTGGTCGGGTGGCATGGAAAAATAATCGGGGCCTAGTCAAAGCCCGGGCTGAATTATTTAAGGGAAAGTTGCGGTTATCGAGCGTGCGCGCTTTTATTCGATCGCTACGAGTCGCGCACGCTCGCAACCGATCGAACGAGCAGCCTTTTCAAACTCATTCCAACACTTTGACGTTGGCGTGTTGAGACGGTGGCCAAGAGGGGTGAGGTGCGGGCTGGTGACGGCTCGCGTACAACGATGCCGAGGAATAATTGAAAAGCCTCTCCATGAAGTCGCCTCAGTCGCATTCGCCTCACGTACACATAAAACGATACGTGGGGGGTTTTATCGGTGTGTGAGGCGCGGGCGGCGCATCGATACTCGATTTGCTTTGTTTATTTCCTTTTGTTTGCGCATTATCTTTTGTGGCGCGGGGAGGTACGCGCGTAGATGGGTGCGAGGGAGCCACTTGTGATCGAGGCGATCCACATGTACGAGAAGGAGAACGCCAAGGCTCATAAAACGTATTCGTTCGAGGTGGTGCATCTGGAGCCGGCTACCCCGGTACTCCGGCGCGGTCAGATCTTCGAACTGGCTATCCGTTTCAATCGCGAATACGCGGAGGACATCGATATTGTCAGATTGCTATTCAACTTTGGAGGAAAGCCAAACACGCTGCGGGGCACTCAGGGTGTCGGTACCCTGCAGCTGCTCAATGACAAGAAGAACGAGTATCTCGAGGATCTCGAGACTTGGGGCGTAAAACTCGTTGGAAAAAATGGCAAAGATCTCATGGTCCAAGTTTGCAGCCCCGTAAACAGTCCAGTCGGACTTTGGACTTTGCACGTCGAAACAACGATACTGGCCAGCCGTGCACCACCAAACACCTACAGATGCGACAAAGACATTTATCTCCTTTTCAATCCGTGGCACAAGGGTATTTATCGTGTATCTTCTTGCCAAGCGACAGATCGAAAGCGGCGAAAACAAAAAACCCTTCCTTCACAGATGATCTGACCTACATGGAGGACAAGGAGCTTCTCAACGAGTACATACTAAGCGACGTTGGTAAAATTTGGGTCGGGCCTTACGGGAGCTCGCGAGGACGCGCCTGGAGCTTCGGCCAATTCGACGCTTGCGTACTTCCGGCCTGTCTCCTCATGTTCGAGAGATCCGGCTTGAGAAACGAGGCTCGCGGCGATCCCGTTAAAGTTTCTCGCGCCATATCGAGAATCGTGAGCGAATGATATGTTTCACGTGTGTGTGTGTGTGTGTGTGTGCAACGCGCGCGCGACGAATGACACGCGTTAATGTCCTCGCGCAGGTTAACGCCAACGACGACGACGGAGTATTAACGGGCAATTGGAGCGGCGATTACGAGGACGGAACAGCCCCCGCGAGTTGGACCGGAAGCGTACCGATTCTCGATGAATTTTTAAAAACCGGCCAATCGGTTAATTACGGACAGTGTTGGGTATTCGCCGGTGTCGCGACGACCGTATGTCGGGCTCTCGGTATACCCTCGAGGGTCGTGACGAATCTCGTGTCGGCCCACGACGCTAACGCCACCCTCTCGATCGATCGTTTCTACGACGAGAACAATACCGAGCTCGAATACGATCCGAAAGCCGAACCCGTACCCGACGATCCTGACGCGGTATGGAAAATGGACTCGGTTTGGAACTATCACGTGTGGAACGAGGTCTGGATGGCGAGGCCCGATCTTCCCACGGGTTACGGCGGCTGGCAAGCGATCGACGCTACGCCCCAGGAAAAGTCGGAAAAATTCCATCAGTGCGGCCCGAGCTCCGTCGAGGCTATCAGACAGGGAGCCGTTGGTTACAACTACGACGTTACCTTCATGATCGCTACGGTCAACGCCGATCTCATACGCTGGAAAGCCGATCCCTCGGTTGACTTTGGTTACACCAAGATTTATTCCAACAATTATCAGTACATCCGTTTATTTTTCTTTATTTTTCCCCGCCGCCCGCGATATATATATCGCTTTCGAACGAATAAACGCGTCTTTGGGATTTCAGCATTGGCCGGATGATTCTCACCAAGGCACCCTCGATCTTTGATCCGAACGGCGATCAGGACCGGGAGGACATAACTTCCTCGTACAAGGCTCTCGAAGGTATTGCGTATCTCCTCGCGAATCTCCACCCCCTGCGCTCTCCTCGTCTTATATATATATATATATATATATATATGTAGCACACCCGCACGCGCCTACTCGTGCCTCGTCGCGGTATTGTTTCAGGCACCGCCGCGGAACGTCGTAGTCTTCTACGCGCGGTACGTAGTACCAGAAGCGCCGAAGCCTACTACAAACTTGCCGCGCCGAACAAAGAGGACGTACAATTCGATCTCGTGGATCTCGATAGAGTTAATATCGGTCAACCCTTTACCGTTACCGTCAACATGAACAACAAGTCGAACGAGAAACGCACCGTTTCCATCGAATTGTCCGCCGGAAGCGTTTATTACAACGGCATCAAGGCGAAAAAAGTTAAAGCGGCCTCTGGGGATTTTGTCTTACACCCGAACGCCCGTGAGTTGTCGCGCGTCAGCCTCTGGACGAGGGGGAATAAGTATATTCCCTTTCCTCGCATCGATAAACCACGCCAGCCCCCCCCATCTATCTTCTTTGTGCCTTCGTTATAGGCGAGCAACTCCGACTCAACGTCACCGTCGACGATTACTTCGACAAACTCGTCGAATACTCGATTATGAAACTTTCCGCTATCGGTACGGTCAAGGAGACCAATCAGACTTGGGCCGACGAGGACGATTTTCAAGTTCTCAAACCTACCATCAAAATAAATGTAACTTTCACCTCTCGATTATATCGTATTTAGCTTTTTTTCGCGTTAAAAAGGTTCATTTTGTTTTGTCCCCAGATCGAGGGTGACCACCTCGTCGTTGGTAAATCCTTTCCGATTATATTGAGCTTCCGGAATCCTCTAAAGAGGCCCCTCACCAAGTGTCGTTTCAAGTACGCCGGGCCGGGCCTATCCAAGGAAAAGACACTGCACTTCCGCGACGTTGCTCCCGAGGAGGAAGTCAGAGTAGAGCACGAGCTCGTTCCACAAAAATCCGGAGAACAACGGATCGTCGCTACCTTCGAATCGACCGAGCTCACCGACATTACCGGATGCACTGCCGTTCCCGTCTTTCAACACTGATGCTCTTTTCATTTGTCGTTTGACAAGGGGGGCATTAATGGGTCGTGCGTTAATTTTTTTTTCTCCAATATAACCATAGTGTTGCCATACTCAGTGTGCTCCGCGGAAAGCCTCTGCTATGGGGCTGCGCCGCCGGAAGAAGAAAAAAAACTTTATACGTTCCAATAAACGAAAATAATTTCATCAATTAACAGTCGAATTCTGTATGAATGTTACGCCTCGAGTACATTTTGTCTTTTCGTACGATTTGTTTCGGTCAAAAAAATCAACGTAAAACCGTGTTGTGCGTGTGTGGTAGCGTAGGTAAAAAATTTTGAGAAACCCCGCTGACATGACCGATTTTCTCGACCGAAATCTCGGTAGAACTGCGCTTGCGAGTGAAACTGGAAAATGAAGGCTTGACACGCGAAGCGATTATTTAGTCCCTGCTGCGAATAAACAACGTTCAACGCTACAGACGTATTTTAATAATAATGCAATAAAAGTCACAAAGAATCGCAAGTGATGGAAAATTGTAGGGCCCAAAAAACGAAGGAACATACGGTCCCGTAGACAACGGTCAGCAGACTGTTTCTCGATATAATGAAAAATTGCCGGCTCCTTTCGTGCTTCGCCGGTGGTGCGTATTTTTCCTTTTCGCCAATACTATTGCCGTGCATTATTTCGGACGCTTCGTCGAGTATCATTCCTTCTCTTTTGGCCTCGACATTGCGCATCACGTGTTCCAAAAGATCTCGCATGACGATCGTTATCGTTTCGTAACGGTGCTGCTGCTGCTGCTTTACGGCATAATTCGATTCTTTTGTCGGAGTTTCGAGCAACGTTGGGGCCCATTCGAGCGAGAAAGATCGACGCCTCGATTCAAGTTGATTCGATGCTTCTCCGCACGCTTCCGACCAATTATTCACCCGAAACATTTTCACACGGCAGTCCAAAAGCGAACCTCTCTCAACAAGGATACGCAGAGGATGAGAAAGAGCAACGGCTTGCCGTTGGGGGAGGGGCGGCGGCGGCGGCGGCAACCGATCGAGAGAGCTGCTCGTCGAGGCATCGTTCAACGCCGGAGTAGCTACTGCTGCTCCCTGCCACACGAGAAACGCGCTTCGGTGTGATTCTTCGCGAAAGAAGCGTTGAAACTTTACGGAGCTTGACTCAACATCCCGAAGGATCTCGATGGTCGTCGGGAGTTTGGGAGTTTGGTCCAACTGGTGGCGGTGGTGGTGAGCAAACCACCGAGGCTCGTCCTCGCCAATCGCAACCTCGACCATACGCCTCGTATCGATCTGAGATGCCTTCTCGACGGTTTCAGGCGCGAACGAGTCGACCGAACGATCGACCGTATCAACGATGAGTTTTGTGAACGGCACTTGCCGCGACACAACCTCATCCTTCTCCTCCTTGTATTCCCCGCAAGCCGCGTCCTTGGAATATTTCAGAGGCCTGCTGCTCACTTGGCAACTGGCGTTCAGCTTGCGCGCTCCCCTGAAACAAACGCCGCGACTCTTGACAAATATTCCAGGTTCACTGCTCTCGGTATTCGATTCTCTCGAGATGAAGATTATTTCCGAGTCTTTGCCCGATGCAACGTTTCTCGAGGAGGCGGCGGCGGCGGCGGCCGCTGTTCGATGGCAGCAATCCGTCCAAGCGTCTCTCTTACTTATCGCGAAGGTGCTTGTTGTTGTCGTCGTCGTCGTC
Organism: Ophion costatus; assembly: GCA_951751655.1. Taxonomy (NCBI): domain Eukaryota; kingdom Metazoa; phylum Arthropoda; class Insecta; order Hymenoptera; family Ichneumonidae; genus Ophion; species Ophion costatus. Next base: position 174,912 of record OX632363.1, on the reverse strand, counting down.
GTCGTCAAATTGCGTTGCGTCCTTTCGATCGTATTGGAATCCTTGTCGGCGAAGGTCGCCGACGCAGTTGTTTGGCTCTCAGCGGCGACGCGGCGGCGGTGCCGGCAACATTTTCCAAGGCTCGTTGTTTCGGCCTCGATCCAACATTTACCACCATCGTTTACGGCGTCGAAACCATCGATGCCTGCTTTGTCGAACAACGTTTTCGACGAGTCGGGACTCTTTTTATTATTTCGGCAGCATCGTCCGATCGAGACCGGAAGTTGCGATTTAATCGCGCTTTCGAGCGATATTTTCGAACGTATCTCCATCGCGGTTCTCTTAAGGCCGCCGCTCTCCCCGTTTACACCCGAGCGATGAGAGAGTATGCTCTTGAGCATTCTTAGCGACCTTGCGTGCTTTTCCTGAAATTCACGCTTGTCTGCTGCGGTAATCTTGTCTGGGTACGCAGCGGTCGTAACCTCCTCGTTTCGCCTCGTCGCGGCAGAACTGTTCGTTTCATCGTCTCGTCTGCTTCTCCGATCGACAAACGTCTTTGATCTCCACGATACGGGAATGGTCGTTCTTGCCGGTAACTTCTCGCTTACCTCGTACTTTACCGTCTCGGATCCTTCGAGGCGTGTCCCCCCCGACCCCCCCTTGTTACCTTTCTTTTTTCGCGCTTCCATTATCACGCTGGAGCTGGATTTCAACGAAATTTCGCCACTGTTGAAAACAGCTCCGGGAGACGGGCGTGTCGCGCATCGAGCCTGCTGCTGTCCGGCATTCTTTCCAAGGTAATTCATCTTGTTCGAAACGAGGCTCCTCGCCAATTGGCTATGATGACTATTTGTATCCGACAGCAGCCGTTGTTGCTTCGATAGGCCCGAGTTTCGCTTCGTAGTAGCTCCTGCCTCGACACTTTTTCCGCACAAACTCACCGAGTTGTTTTCCAAAATCGCTATTCTCGATGGCTTTGCCGGGACGAGCAGCACGTCCGTGTCTCGTGGATTATTCGCCGCTCGACGCTGCACCTGCCTGCTTTTCGAACTGATATCTGTGTTCAGCCGATTCGCCACCTGCTTCTTCCTTGCCAAGTTTGCTTCTTCTCGTTCGGGACTCGACTCCCGCTCCCGCTCTGCCTCCTCCTCCTCCTTTCGAACATTTTCCTGGCTCGAGCGCTTGCCTACTTGTGCGCGTCGTTTCGTCACCACCACCGCCACCGCCGCCGCCGCCGCCGGCTTCGTCGTTAATCGCGATAAACTCCCCTCGTCGTTGTTCTCGTTGCTTTCGTAGGAACAAGCGGGCTCGTTGTTTACCTCAACGTCTGTCGATTCTACCGAATCCTCCTCGGCTTCGGCTCGGTTGTTGGAAAAAATTGGCCATGATCTCGATCCAAATCTCGTCGGCTGAGCGGCCTCGAGATTCCCTCGGAAGTCGGTGGAAATAAGAGGAGAGGGAGCAGCCGCCGCCGCCGCCGCCGGCTTACCGCTTATTGTTATCGAATCACGTGGAAGATCGTTGTAGTAGTTTCGGCGGCTCGTCACGGCGGCAAGTTCGATTGACCGTGGATCCTTCTCGAAGGGCTCGATTCGGAATATCTCATCCTGCTGCTTGACGATTGCGTCTTTAGGCAGAGGAGCAGGGGCTCCTTCGAGTCGAGTACGTATCGCGCTAAAAGATCCCTCCTCGTTGTTCTTGTCGTAATTATCTCGCATCTCGGAATAAATTTCTACGAGTTCCGCCGATCTACGGGTAGCATCGTTCGTACAAGCAACAGGAGCTACTTTCGTCGTTCTCGAAACCTTTGTTTTTTCATTATCATTGATCCGACGAAATTCGTGAGCGGTCGTCGATACGAGATTAATGAGGTCGTACCAGGCAGTGGTGTCGTGCTCCTTCGACGAGCCGTAGCTCGACGTATTTTTGTGCTCCGTCGATTCGTTTAACGCCGCTGCACGATCGACCGAGTCGTTCAACAAACTCAAAAAGTCATTTAGACTCTTACCAACGTTGTTACTACCACCACCACCACCCTTCTTTCCATCGTCACACTCGTTCTCGTCGCTTCGCCGTTTCACTTTACCATCATAAAAATTGGCACTCCTGAATACGAAACCCCCCCCTCCCGGTATTTGAATTCCGCCATTGCGGTTTACCGATCGGACGAACGAATTCATTTCCACACCTCCCAACATCTTCTTCTTGTTAACGTTTGTGTTTACGTTCGTCGAACCATCCGGAAAAGGTGCGTCGCTCGTTCGGCTGTGAATATTGCTGCACGTGCCGGGAAAGAGCCACGACGAATGATGCATAATTGCGGTTATCGAGAAGCAACAGCGTTGCCGCCGGCTGCCCCGACAACGGCCCCGACACACGCATCGATGATCTTCTCTTGACACGCACGGCTTACCAAGTACGTTTCAACGATGATTACCCAATTATTCCGACATGATTGCAGAATGAAAAAAAAAAAAAAAAAGAAAAAAAAGTCACCTTTCCGTACGATTTATGAGAACGAACCATTTGACACGCAGCGCGTGGTTGGGAAGGGCTTGTTACGTTCTTTTTTTTGTTTTCGCCTCGCTTGCATTGTTTTCGGGAGCGTTCTCAAGTACAACACGGACGATAGGTAGTTCAAGGGGGGTCTCGTTTTTCTCATAAACCTTTCTTTACATTTGTAATCGATTGTACATGAGAAAGGCCAGATTCGGGAAAAAAAAAACCTGTAGATATTCCCGTTGGGCATGGGCCATGGAACCATGGAGACTAGGTACCTAGTCCCCGTAGTAGCCGCTACGCGGCGAGACCCGGTGCCGCTGCACGTACGATAAGTGGCGGCGCGCGTGGGCACCGTTGCACTACACAACTGTCGTCCGAGCGAGAGAGGCCAAGTAGGGAAAGGTTAGTTTCAGTCCGGTCTGCTGAGCGTAAACGCGAGTTCTCTTCGATATGTTACGCGATACGACTTTCGTAGACTGGTGCGCGCGATCGATTTCCACTCGCGCTGCTCCTCCCGGATTGTTCTCGGTTTTAAGTCTTTCGAAGCGACACGATTCGTGTCACCGGGTGTTTTTGAGTGCGCGACGTACGACGGGCGTTATCGGGATAGCCCGCCCCCTCGAGTAACTTTCGTACATGCGTATCAATTGGGAAACGAACGCGAACGATCTTTCCGTTCTCGAGATAGGCGGTGTTTATTTTTCTTATTTCTCTTTTCCCCAATACTTGGTTTATCGAGTGGGAAAATTTTCGCGATGCTTACGAGAAACTGACGTCAAACGTCCGACGAGAGAATCGAGAAATTACTCCCCATGGCGAAAGGAAAATTCCGAGGCTCGAATGGGTGCAACAACGAGGTAGGTGTCCCCCGTTTCGCGTTCTCTCGCGTATTCGTTTTTCACCGACAAAGTTCTTACCCTCGTACCGCGACGCAGCATACCGCCTTGTCGAGCAACGGCGTATTCAAGTGCGAAGAAACGTACAGCGCCGAATTTGAGATCAACGAGACGATCCCGAGCGCCAGAACTCTCCTTACCAAAGACTACGTACACGACGAAATCAACAATTATTCGGGTAAGCATCTCCCCCCGTCCGACTTCATTCTCGCGCACCTTGTAATGTTTTTTTTACTCTTTCGGAACGGTAGGAGGGACGGTGTCGACGCGCGGCAGATTCATGACCGAAGCGGAGATGCTGCGTCGTCCCGACCAACGGCCGCTCCGTCTCTACGTTCAGGGACGCTCCAAACTCAATATCGATCGTACGTACGAATACGAAAGAAAAGCCAAACGTCTCTTTGCCATTTATTTCTGTTTTTTTTTTTGGTTGTCCGATCCGTCAGTCGCGCTTCGCAAGATGAAGGAAATCGTCGACGCGGAGACGCACCGTTCCGTCGACAGACCGAGCAGATTTTCAAACGCGCCGCCGCCGCCGCCTCTCGTCGGTCTCCGCTCGGAAGTTCCTTCCGTGGTGAGTAGAAGCTTTCTTGCTCCTTGTTTGTCCGGCGCGCCGTCTGACGGATGGTCCTTTGCAGGAAAAGATCCGTATAGGCATAGACGAGGCGCCTCCGGCGTTCGATCTAGGAGGACGAATAATCGGCTGCGGCGGCGCCAATCTTCTTTACATCGGAAGCGAGACGGGCGCTACGGTGACGCTGCGAGGACGCGGATCGCGCTTTGTCGATCCTGTCCTGGGAACGGAATCACCCGAGCCCCTTCATCTCTGCATACAGCGAGTACAATTTAACTTTTGTCAGTTCGAGCGCAAAATGCTCCGCGTAGGTACTAAGTGTCGTCTTCTCCGTTTGTAGGCACAAAAAGTTAGAGGGTCTTCGGAGCGCCAAGCAGTTGGCAATAAATTTGATACAAACGATGGAGTCGGAGCTTCGGTCGTTTGTAGAGCAACAAACGCCGCCCGTTCAGCACCCACCGATCCTCGAACCACCGCCCATTCGCCGCTTGCAACAGGGTACACAACTTGCACATTTCACCTAAACAGCGTTATTCTTTCGTGATTACATTCACCTCTTTACTTTCCTCCGCACAGCCCATTTTCAAACGATGAACTTTTGCGCCCTCGCGCAATCCAACGTAGTCAATATTCAGCGTCAAGGTGATTTTTTTCCTCCTCTCTTGTTGTTGTTGTTGTTTCCGTCGTCCGACTCCCAAACGTTACGAATAAAGGAAAGTGACGATCGTTACAGACACAATACAACATCCGCATAGTAGCGTCGTCACACTACCGGCGACTATACTGACCACAACGATACCCGGTACTCCGGGTGTGACGATTCCTCCACCAGGGGGGGTACACATTCCGGCACAGACGATTCCCCTGCTACCGCAGAATCAGACTCAAGTATTCCAACCCCCCCCCCCCCCCCCCCCCCCCGCACATCATCCTCTCTCTCACGAGTTTGCGAATCCTTTAGGGACGAACGCCGTTATTTTTTTTGAAAACAAAAAATTTCGTGCCGTCCGTGAAGGATTTGACTAACAAGACCGGGGGACGAGTACAACTCTGTTGATTCTTGTTTTCATCGTTGCGCACAGGAGCTGCAAACGTTCGTGTCGCCACCTCCGGTTGGTCAGGCTCAACTGGTAGGCCCACCGCCTACCGTGAGCCACGTTCAATACCAGATACATTCGGGACAACCTCTGCACATACAAATGCCACCGCCATTGCCACCACCACCACCACCACCACCAAGGCCTTCCTCCACCCACTCGTCATCGGCCCAGCCGGTCGCTCAAATGTATGTCATGAGCCAACCGCCGCCGCCGCCGCCGCCGCCGCCGCCCCCCCCCTCGTATCAGCCTGGCCAACAATCCTCGTTCGTTTCGAGTACGAGCGGTGGTTGCGGTTCTACCACTGTCTCTTACGTTTACGCTCAGCCCAATGATTCCCCGACAGCATCTCCAGTGTGCGTACAAACTCTAAACGTAAATCTTCAACAACCGCCGCCGCCGCCGCCGCCGCCGCCGCCGCCGCCGCCGCCGCCGCCGCCGCCGCCACAACCACCACCACCACCAGTAGCATCAGCAGCCCCACCACTACCACCAATGCCGCCTCGGGAATCAACGACTGCAGCGTCGATCAACCTGATTCAGCAACCACCACCGTCTCTTCTACATCTTCATTTTCCACCACCAAATTTCGCACCTAATCATCCGCCACCGCCGATACCTCAAACCTATCGGATACAATATCAAACCCCTCCTCCTTCTTCTCCTCCATCTCGGACACAGTTCGTGCTTCGATCCACCGAGCACGCGATCCACCATCAGGAAAATCCGATGGGAGTCACGCATCGGATGATTCACGCGCAATTCCCTCCTTTGCCGCTTCAGGCTCCTTCACCGTCCGCCCAAACTTCCCTTTTACCGACCGCCGCCACTGCCGCTACCACCACCACCACCACCACCCAGTCGCCCCATTATCATCATTACCCTCGTCATCGTCGACCTCCGCATCGGAATCAGCCCCACGAGGGTCTTCCTCCGGGATTTGATTGTCTCGTAGTAGAAGCTGGCCGTCAATCGGTCCCGCCGCCGCCGCCGCCGCCGCCGCCGCCGCCACCACCACCACCACCACCACCACCACCACCACCACCATCTCCACCACCACCACCGCAGCAACAGCAGCAGCAGCCGCCGCCCCCTCTTCGGTCCGATCAAATATCAAACTCGATCAACATCGTGAGGAGCGTGCCGCCACCTCCACCTCAACAAAATTCTCCGAATGCTTCCTGGTTTTATCAGCAAACACCGAGTGGACAAGCGAGACCTCACGTTCAACTTCAAGCTCGAATACATTATCAACCGTTGCACTATGAGAACGGTCACACGCATAACCATGCGCGTAACGCGGTGCAACCGCCAGCCGGTCATCATCAGGCCCCACCACCGTTCGAGCTCGAAAAGCCCGACTCACCGGAACAACAAAAGTCTCAAGGCCTCAAGAGACGGTTCGCCGATGTCGAGGGATCCAAGCAGGTAAGTCGCACACGTCGCTACTTTTTTATTTCCTTCGACAAGATGGATAACACAACCCCCCCCCCCCCCCCCGCGTTTCTCGACAGGACGCTCCACCGTACCAGTGTGGACCATCACTCGCTCAACGTCAAGGCAACGGGTCAGTTGACTTTTTTTGCACTTATTTACGGCACTGCTTGCGCCCCGATACATGTGTATCTTTTGACGGAACTATCGCTAACTTGCTTCATCACCTACTCCCCCCTTCGTATACCCGATCTAAGGATGCTCTCGTTAAAAACTATTGCTGCTGCGGATATGCCGATTTATTGCGCCTCGACGGGGGGTCAACCGTCCGAGTGAAATTGCTCGTTGGACGAATGCTCCTTCCAAATGTTTTCTCAATGATTTTTTTTTCTTTTATTCTAGAATAGAAAAATAATCGTAGGATTTAACGATTGGCCGCACACGTATTAATTACACATTTAAGCACACATTCGTCGGTTCGTCATTTTGCTGCCTAATCGCTCAGATCTAACACTTTTTTTTCCCCTTCTTTCGTCACTCTGGTTCAACTCGTAGATTATCCGGCAAAGAGGCCGCCGCGAGAGTAACGATGATTCGCTGCGTAATAATTAATTTCAGATGCCGCGACGGATCGCGAGGCACTCCAATCACACGTGGGGACCTATTTAATTAATAAGTTTGACTTAATTGTTCAAGCAGAGAAGGTGCGGAACGACAACAGCAGCAGCGTATCTTTACGCACGGTTCTTTACCGGGAGGTCCAGGCCCAAATCACGGCGGTCGAAACAAGCCGCTTTTACCGCCTCCATACACAGGTCTGTAGCTAAGAGTATTTTTTAGCTAAAGGATGTCCTGAATATCTCGTCGATCCTGGTCTGTCCCTGTATCGCGACCGCGCCTGCCTGGCTATCGAGCGTCATTTTCCGATACTTTTAGGTCGTACTACACATTATCCTGATACAAAGCAAGATTCTTTCTCGTAGACGAGGGGGGTGGGGGGTCGCAAAGCGGAGGTTGCCGTCCCGTGATATTTTCGCCGCCGATCTTCCTTCGCGCCCTTTTCTCCCGTTTACACTTCTCCCCTGCTGTATTTTATTTGGTCATTTTTCTTTTTCGTTAGCATTTCCATAGATATCCTTCGTACGTGCTGCAGCAATCCGGGGACGTTTTAACAAGCTGTGCAATGTTTTAGCAGCGTGGGACTCGATCGCAACGTCCGGACCCGAGAGACGCGTCTTTTGCCGTTGTTTTTTTTCCCTTCCAAATAATTCTTTCAGGCGACATCGACTTGCATTCTTACTGGTATTTTGTTTCTTTCTCCCGCCTTTCTGTACTTTTCCGTCGTCGTTTGCTCGACGAAACATTTATCAAGCTTTCGCGCCGTAGATGAGAACGAGGGGGCATGAAGGAACGAAGGAAGATCTCTTATCGATATCGCTGTAGAGGACCTATATCTCTGCTCGTGTACAAAGAAGAAAGGGGGCTTCGGGTTCAGAGTTCGTTTGGCCAGGATTTTCCTAATTGCCCCCCCCGTGTTTTGTCTCGTTGTCCAGGTGAAAGGCGTAGCGTGGATAGAAGAGCCGGCGGTGGACTGGCTTTCGGTGAGTCGTTATTTTCGCCTTACTTCAATTTATCTTCGGTATTTTGCGAATAATTGTACATTTGCGTGCGCGTGAGCGAAGGAAAGGAAGGAAATTTGATGGTCGAGCGTTGCGGTGGTGTTGATGGTGGGGGGGAAGGACTGCCCTCGGCACCTTGGCAGCAGACACAACACGCGCAAATCACGTGGGGAAGGACGACCTATCCACCACCGCGACCGCCGTCGCCGTCGTCGAGACCCTCCAGGGCTGTGAGATACACAACGGACGTGGAAACGAGCCCCGGATGACCGAGCGAATAACCATTTCCGGCTAGTTTCGTCGAACGCTGCCGCATGTCCCGCACGCGCTGCAAACGTACATCTATCCATAATGTGTATATTCGAATCATTGTGTACAGACGTAATAAAGTTCGTTGTTGATGCGTTGGTGTTGTCGTTGTTGTTGTTGTTGTTGTTGTTGGTAGACGCCGGTGTGTCTAGGCGATCCACATTTTGCACTTTTGATCGAGCCGCATCCTCGAGCCGATCGTGCATCCGAAATCCTCGGCAAAGTTAGGATTGTGAGCGAGCATCGCGTTGTAACGACGCTTGAGGTTTCGGTCGCAATCTGCGGAAACCGCCGCGATCCAGAATAATTGTCTCGTCGTGTATTTCAGACCTGTCGTCGAACAATCACACGTTGCCATATACGAAGAAGAATAAAAGAAAGATCGAATATAAACGGAGAGAAGATGGGGGTGGGTGGGCTGACCCGGGAGAGTCGTGTTGCGCCCGTGCGTCGAACGTTCAAACATAGTTTTGTAAGCTATCTCCGCGGCTCCGATCAGTCCAAAGATGGGCGACATCTCGTCGAGGGGCTTGATCGTACCGAGCTCGAGGCAACTCTCCCGACTCGCGAATTGCCGCTGAGTCGTTTTCGACCACCAGGAGGCCTCGCGCCAGTTACCGTTGCAATCGATGAAAGAGCCCCTCTGATATATCTGATGACCCATCGCATCGGCCATCTCGAGTCCGATCGTCGCGTAATTCAAGAAATCCAATTCCCCGAGTAGACTGAAACGCCCCTCAAGAACCGCTCCCGCGGGCACGTCTATTCGCGGTTATTTCGAGAAATAAACAGATATTAATTTCGTCAGTCTCGCCGCCGCCGCCGCCGCGCGGTCGCCCAACACGCAACACAACGTACAAACTTTGTTGGAAATGCGATCGGGCCTGACGCGAGTCTCGGCTGGGGAAAAAGGTGTTTTGAAAATGGCTAACATTGTACGATTGTCCTTGCGATCGAGTATGTAAGAGTTTCGCGGGCGTCCCAGTTGAAGGTAGTAACGATCGACGAGAAAAACGTTCACTTGGCGAAAGAGTACCAAAGTCGCGTTGGGTTCGGTCAGTTCGAGCTGAAAAAAAGCAAAAAAAATGACAAACTCTTCCCCGCCTCGAAGGACGCAACGCGGGGGGGGGGGGTTAAAGCCTCTCGCTAACCCGATCAAAGTACCGATCCTCGAATATGTCGTCCGGAAAGAGATTCACGAAGCTCGTCCTTTCCGATTTTTTCGCCGCCTGCAATCTGAAAGAGTATCCGCGAAAGTACGTTTGCAAGAGAGACTCGACACGCGAAACACACACTCACCGCGTCTGATGATCCATCCAGGGAATTTTGTCGAAAAGCTCGCGCGCTTCTGCAACGATGAGCGAGCTTATCGCGTTGACCTTGTGTCTCGTGTGTTGTCCGGCCAGTATTGCCAAAATCATTTCGATCGCTTTGCGAAATCTTGAAAGAGACGCACCAAGGAGATTAACAAAGTGCCTCGAGAGGGCTCTGCTCCCCCCCCCCCCCCGCCACCCCGACTGACTATTTACATCGCGAGAACAGAGTCGAAACATATCTGCTCGATCTCGGATTGGCTGGTGGCCAAGGCAAGCGACAATTGAGGCCTGATGAAGAGCGAGAGATCGTCTATTATCGAGAGAAAGGCGTAATTCGCTTGGACTCTGAAAACAAAGCCCAAAGAAAAAACACGTTCGAAAGAGCCGCGGACTTTTTTCATCTGTCGTGTCCGCAACAAGAGCGCTGGTTTGGCTATTAAAAACAATTATCTCATCGCGTCGCGTACCTCTTTTCCGTACTCTCGAGGAGTCTACCGATTTGCGACAAGTAGCACACATCGGCGATCAGGCAATTACGATCCGAGAGGTAATTTGCCTGCCTGCGAGTCAGCATCGATCTTATATAATCCATCCAATTGACGAAGGGATAAGTTATTTGCAGTTGGCCGATCGACATGACTCTCAACTCGACTATCGGTGTTTCTTGCGAATGAGTAAGCTGTCCGTTATCGGGGAGAAAAAACAAAAAATTACAAGATTAGACGAACCGTGTAGCGGAGGCGAATTTTCGCGCGGTGCTGCGACGAACGAAAAAGCCCAGCCAGCCAGCCAGCCAGCCAGCCAGCCAGCCCCTACTACCATATGAATGCTCTTTCCAAATTGCAAAGCTTCCTCAATTTCGGCCATGTCGGGCTTCTTCTTGTTCTCGGCCAGGTACTCGGCTATCTTCGAGTATTCGAATGCTCGCTTAATCGTTTTATCGGCATCCTCGGGAGTACGCATATATTTTGATCTCTCGAGGGTGAGCTCTATCGTGTCGTTGGCGAAAAAGGGCTTCTCGACCTCGTCGTCGTTGAGACCAACGTGAAGGAACATTCTCGGTAGAAAGCCGAGAAGACGCGCGCATTTTCCAAACTTGTCCCACCTAAAGTGTCGCTCTTGCCAATTTTCCGTTATCAACGGCCAGCCTCCCAGCCGTTTCAGCAGTGTTCGAACCCCGGCGAGAGCCTCTCTCGCGCTCGCTGCCAATATTTCATTTCCATCATTGCGACACACGATGGTGTGCGCGCGGGCCAGCTCCATCGCGGCCCATCGGCCCAAACGTATCTTTTACTCACTGACTTTGCAGCTCTGCCAGTACATTTTGGCAAGGCCGATCGTACGATGTTCCTCGACTCGATAAGGCTGATTCAATTGGTGCACGATTATCCGACGAATCTTCCAGAGATGCGTCGTGTGAGCCGTTACCCCGACGATCTCACCCCGAGGAGCTCTATCCGAAGAAGCCGCCGCCGCCGTCGCCAAATTATCCTCGTACTTTGCGAACGCACCACCGCACGCGAAATCGACGAAATCGTTGCACGGATCGACCTTTTCGTCAATCGACTCGGACAATCGAGCAGCTGCAAGTTTTTTTTTTTTTTTTTTTTTCCCCCTTCTTTTCAATTATTCATCGCTTGGTATTTCAAGAGCTGAGTGAAGCACTCGAGCGAGATGGTGTGGCTTGCCTTGCTTCGAACAATCCTCCCGTACGCATTCATCGGCCAACGCGAGCTTTACGAAAAAGACCCAAACAGCGAGTACCGTTGCGCGATTCATTCTTCGTCCGCCTTGGATGACAAAACTTGAGAAATAATACGAATAAAGGCCGAAGCCGATCAAAATTGTCGATCGAGGGAGCTTTTATGGATTTCGAATCGCGTTTCACTTGACGATTACTCGGAATTGTTTGCACTATTTATCGTTCGTCTTATCGCGCGGATCGTTTCCGAAACTTTCCTATGCTCGCAATCACGCCCCTCTCTCTCTCTCTTCAATTGCATTTCAATATGAATTATTGGCGGAAAAGCCTGTGTTGATTGTCGAAAGCAGAAAGTTTGCCGAGAGGCAGTTACAACACGCCGGATGGGCGCTCTTGTTTGCGGAAGCACCCCCCCCCCCCCCCCCCCCCCCGTCAACACAGCGAATACAAATGGATCTGACGAAAAGGCGTATTTCCATTCAAACTTCAGCCCCCTCCCTCTCTCTCTCCCTCTCTCTCTCGATCAGTGTCAAGACGATACGAAACTTTATAGACACCGCCTGGCAACTTTCCGTACCTCACTTATTGTCCGCTGCTTCTCCTATCTCCCCTCGCGCTCTTATCCTTCTATCAACGGATGAGATTATCCTTCGGTGTCGCGACACGTCGACTCGCGAGTATATCTACAGGCGGCGATTCAAGGATCAAGCCACGTTGCCGCGTTTTTCCCAAGAGACGATCGCGTCCCGTTCGATTACTTGAAGAGAAAAAGAAAAAGAAAAAGAAAAACAAAACAAAGTCCTCTGCGGCGTGAAATTTGCTTCGTCCGTCTATCGATCTCGCTGGCTGCGCGCTAGACTCTTCACCATCCGTCACTTTTGCGATAATATTACCCATCGAAGATAGAGAGGTAATATGTCGCGTTCGTGTCCCGCCTCCTCCTCGTCTCATCAGCTCGTTGCCGCTGCCTTTCGACGAGCACGCGAAAAATTTCCGACAAACTTTGGACAACTGAGCGATTATTGGCCGGTTAAACGTCCTCCCAGCGGCAAGGTAAAGAAACGGAAAAAAAAAAAAAATTCTCGATCAACGAGGCGTTCTAAATTTTGTACTGTCAAAGTCTGTTTCTTGCACGCCGCCGCCGTCCACGACGACGACGACGACGACGGGACAGAGGAGATGCGTTTGCAAAAAGTGCGAGGAAAAATACTCGTGCGAGTGTGAAATTGGAAATTCGAGATCGAGCTGCGTTTGGTCGGCTGCTCGGAGGAGGGAAACGACGAGGAACGAGGAAAGGAGCTCGCCTCGACGCAGTTGTCCCTGCAAGCGTCGAATCCGCGGATCCTGGAAAAAGAGAAACTTGGTTGTTTCGTTTGGCGAGACGACGCACGGAGGAGCGTGCCGGGAGGGTGGGGACGAGGGCCGGAGGAGACGACGGCGGTGGCGGCGGCGGTTGCGCCGGCACCAGCAGCAACTTCCGATCGAGACGAAATCGAAGGAAATTTGTCGCGACGAAGCAACGAGCGATTGCTCCTCGATCGAAAATAATAATAATAATAAAATCGAAATCGTCGGAAGAAAACGGATAACCGATCGACGTTTGTCCGCCGGAGAAAAGACCTCCAAAAATTTTGACAAAATCGATCATCTCGATCTTCTCTACGAGCGAGGGGGGCATCTGTCGAAACACACGCGCTATCTCTCCTCTTCCTCATCCGTTACCAGACGATACTCTCGTACGTTGAAACTTTGCGAATCCTCGAAGGCTAAAAGTTTACAAATAATATATATATATATATATATCTCCCCGTCTCGGTCGGTGTAGCGTCGTCCCGGCGAGAAAGCCTCGAATCGTCCAACGAATTTAACGAGCCAACGGCCGAATCGAGTCGTCGGGAACACCACGGTGGTTACCCGCGAGATAGGTATGAGACATAAACGAAATATCGTTATTGCGAGATAATCGTTTTGAATTGTTTTTCTTCAGTTGGTCGATAAGAAAGAGAGCCGCGCGCTCGGTCGCTTCCCGTTCGAGTTGTCCGAGCGGCGGCGGCGGCGGCGGCGGCGGCGGCGGCGGCCCAACCGATAATCAGCTCTGCAAACGTTCCTCCCTCGTCGAATATTCGAGAGATTCGTCGAGTCTCGCTTTTTCGTCGTCCCAGCGCAACTACGAGCGTTCCTCGTGCGCCATCAAGCACAAGGACTCGATGGCGATTCTCGTTGAAAAATTTAAAAACAAACAAATACGAAGCTCCGATGACGAGACGTCGACGACGACGACGACCACCACCACCACCACCACCACCACCGTTCGCGACGAGTCATCGGACCTGTCGATTAACTCAAGCTGGACCTATAGGGCCAAAGTTCTTGCGGCCTCACCGAAAAAATGTGAAAATCGCACTTCGAGACACTGTTGCGCCCGCGGCGAAATTTAATTGTTTTTTCTTTTTTATTTCAACCAATATTTATTTTCAACACTTTCGGCAACGAATAATTCGCCCAAAAGGAAGAAATACGTTTATCGCGTTTCTCTTGAGTATATACATATATGACACGCGCGCGCGCGCGCGCGCGCACACACACACACACACGCGCACGCACATGTCGTTAAATAACCGAGGGATTCTTGAGAAACTTTTGTGTTTCCTTTGAACGATTTAGAGGGGTCGTCTCTTTATCCGCTCTACGTCGTTCGATCTCTTCATCGCCTTCCCCGAGTTAAATTCTTCCGAGTTTCATCCTTTTCGGCTGCGAAAAGCAATTAGTGGAAATTTCACGACGACGACGACGACGACGACGACGACGACGAAGAAGAAGCAGCAGTAACCGCTTCTTTTCCCTCGTTCGAGGAATCTTCGGTATAGCTGACTTTTCGAGAACAATTGCCATTTTCCCCCCAAGGATTCAAACTGTCGAAGAATGTTGTCCCCGCGCGCTCGTTTACCGGGGCGATAGTATCGAGGACCATCGAACACGAGAGAGGGAGGGGGAGAGAGAGAGAGAGAGAGAGAGAGAGAGAGAGAGAGAGAGAGAGAGAGAGAGAATATCCTATCGCGAATCGCCTCTTGTTCTCTTTCTCTCGAAATTTCTTGAAAATATAACCCGAGGAACGGAATCAGTCGCGCGCGCGCCACTCGTCGTATCCGAGACTGTGGGCTATCGACACTCGTCGCCGCCGCCGCCGCCGCCGGTCAGCTTTATCGGCGACGAATTTACTCGTCACGCTTGCTCAGTCTCCTTCTCGTATAATGACCTCTATAAGCGGACTGTGCAATCACGAGGATCACACAAATGAATTGGTGAAAAATTCAAAAGAAAACCATAGAGCGAGAGAGAGAGAGAGAGAGGGAATATCGCGAGATTTATCCTACTTGAATGATAGTCGCCGCGGCCGTTGCGATCACCAGCTCCTCGGCTCCCCTCGATATCTCCGTCGTACTCTCGAATTGGGCCTTTGTCCCCCCCCCCCCGTGTCGACGAAACGCAGCCTGGGCATTTTCATAATTTTCTATACAGCTCATCTAAAAAATTATGAGCGTATGAGAGAGATGCGTTGAGGCTGCACGAGGCACACGTTGCAGCACCTTTTCCGAGCAAGCTCCGCTCGATTCCGATATATCGCGAAGCAAAAAGTCCTGGGAGGTTTCTTCGTTTGGCCCGCCGGCACTCGGTGTAGGTGGATTTTTGACTCTTGACTCGGTGTACGTCTCGAAGGCTCTCTGCGACGAGTAAAACAAGCAGCGAATAAACGACCCCCCCCCCCCCCCCGCAAACGAGAGGGAGAGCAACGAGGAAAAGAGACGAACCTGCAAGGTTGGGGAAGGGGCAGCGAGGGCGATTTGGCCGAGAGTGAGACCGGTCCCGCGGAGGATGCCCACTATCGCTTCGCTATCGAGCGACACTTTCCTCACCGTACGAACAGCGACTGCGTACGTGTGTAACACCAATCGTACAAATGTATTTTCGATAAATGCCCTATTTATCGAATATAGAATTATTAACCTCGAGCGTTTTCACGAGCCGTCAGCAGCGCCCCGGCGTAATCCGCCACGTAACGATAAATATCGTTCGGCTGAGAGCGAATGACCTTGGTAACGTGACGAAAAATACAAATTTGGAATTTTGCGAGGACGAGAGCGCGGGCCAGCGGTACGAGAAGGAGAGACTGGGGGGCCCTCGCGTCATACCTCGCGTGATATATCGCTGCACAATTCTCTCAGTCCCTCGGGAAGCCTGTACGGAAGACGTTGGTCTTTCCCAAACATGGCGCGCGCGCGCGCGCCTTTCCCTCCTATAGTTTACCCAGTGAAATTCGCCAACAACGTCTTTTACTTGTTTCGATCGCGCGCGCGACCGTGATATCCTCTAGCGATTATTATTTTTGCGATGCGCGCACGCCCGGCACGGGCGGTACTTCTATCGCCCGCGTATATTTACAATTTCTCTTCTCCGGAGTGCTCTTCTTTTCGAGGTGATTTTTTTTCGATGAAATATTTTTACACATCTTTATCCATTCTTCGAGAGTACGTAGAATTTTTTACATCTTTTTTTCATTGCCCTTTTGTTTGGGTTTGTTCGCCCGAGTCAAAATTTTCGACCCGCAAAATGAAGGATTGCTTCCTTTCCCGAGCGAAAATCGGCGATAGCAGATTATCGGGGATCTAAAGGAGCTTTCCACTATGCGTTAGGACCTCCGTTGAACCTTCGTTGAACTGTAAACGCTCTGGATCCTCCATCTATAGTTAGAGGCTCCAGGGGTTTATCTATATCGTCCATAAACGTTAGGGTATTATTATTGATACGCTAACGTTTTATATAGATATCAACGTTATATCTTATTTAGATATACACTGCCAGCCAAAAGTTTTCGGACACTTAACATAATTGCAAAACTGGTGAGCACTGGACAATTGCCAAATAACGTTAGAGTAATATACAATAAAGTATTAAATAAATAATTTAGTATTTTACGAAGATAGTATAGAGCTCTATGTAATTAATTGTTCTAACATAATTTTGCAATTATCCAAAGTGATTGAAAGTTTTGCAATTATCTGAAGTGTCGGAAATTTTTTACCAGTTACGTATATTCGAATATATTAATGCAAGCACATATTTCAAGTACAATATATGTATATATAGTATTATATAATATAAACTGCCGCTCAAAAGTTTCGATACACCAGTCGATATTTCTTGCCGCACTAAAAGTTACATAGCTACGTAAAAAAAAAGATAACGAAATTTACCGAACGGCGCTTTGGAGGGGGAACAAATCCAGCTTTATTTTCCTTTTTTCATATATTTTTTTAATGCATTTTTTTGACCCGGTATGCATTTTTGTACGTGACTGTTTTTCGGCTTTTTTCGACCATCGAAAATTGAGAATTGTGGACATTTTTTTTGTCGTGTATATCCATGATAAATTTGAACGAGGTAGCAGGATCTGAGATGATGATTTTTTGAAAAGTTTCGTACAATTCTTTTTCGCAAAGGTATTTCATTTTTGGCTAAAAAAAGACTTTCTGGCAAATTCAATGTAACTCAAGAACTATAGGGTTTAAGAGGAAATATCAAAGATGTGAAAAAGCAGCGTAACTTTATACTGGATAGCCTGGAATTTTTGAAGAATTTTCCTGTGAGATTTTTTTCGCGCCGGAAAACTTGTGACGTTCTTCCATGAATCATCTATAAAATGATAATAAACCGATATTAAGAAAGTTCGATTGTTTTCGCATATTGATATTACACTAATAATTTGACAAGGTGACGATGTATTTTTATTAATTGTGAAGTAGGGGAGACCGGGGCAAAATGGTATAGCGGGGCAAAATGGGACATAGAGGAGTGGAATATCAAATTGGGGCAAAATGGGACACACAAAAATGAAGTGTCGCAGCCCGCTGAATTTGGGGCAAAATGGGATGACAGGAAAATTCATGCTTCGGCTCTATGAAAGAGCTGTTGAAACATAATCTAATCTAAATGGTGCTTGTGGTTCGTTTCGGTCCACATATACGCAGATAATACGGACTGACCGATATATTTGTCGACACATATCCGTCGATTTCATGGGGAGCGGCGGTCCTAATTTCATAAAACAATTTACGTAAAAATTGACAAGAGTTAGATTTTCATCAATGGCTTGAAAATCAGTATCGGTAACGTGCAGTTGCCAGAAAGAAATTAAAAAAAAAAAACAAAGAAAGATAAAAACAAAAAATTGCACGCGTCAGATTATAAAAATTACTTGATTATTTAAATAATTAATAACGACAAAGAAATTGTACCAATCGAATAAGAAGGCTCAAATAACAATTTACGTCAAGTTTGGTACACTTCTGACCGCAGAATCAAAAGTAATTTTTTTTGAATGTTGAAGTACTTAAATTTATTGGATTCAACGAATCCTGACGAGCCGAGCACAAACTGTTGTTGTAAAGTCAAAAATAATAATAATTGTTTAAGCGATTGAGTCAACAAATAAAAATTGTCGTCTTCTTTAATGTTAAATTACTACGATTAATCAATCTCCGATTTTTCCTGTCCCATTTTGCCCCAGTCCCGTTTTGCCCCAATGACGTATTTTCCAGCAGTGTTGATTTTCACTATTCCATTTCGCCCCAAACCCGTTTTTGCCCCGGTCCCATTATGCCCCGCTATACCATTTTGCCCCGGTCTCCCCCTATTCATTCATCATCTGATACCTGTACCATTCTTCGGGGAATCAGGGAAAACGTATCTTTTTCGTCATCGAACGGGTTATCCGATCAGGCCACAATGGAATGATGATGGAGGAGATATGGAATTTGGGCCGCAAGCAGGTTAGGTGGGGTCGAGGCAACGAATTTGAGATCGAAAGAAGGATAAGAAGGCCTGTGCTCTGCGCACGTTCACTGAAACTGGCGGTCGAAAGAAGGTTTGAGAGGTCTAATAGAGGCTACACTGGACCAAGGGGAGGTCTCTTCGTGGCACTGAACTCGACAAGTGGGGTTTGGTAGGTTCAACGAAGGCCGGCGGCTTGTGTATTACAAAAGAAATAGGTCCTGCGAGGGTTCAGAGGAGGCTAAAAATTTCGACTCGGGAAACGTATCTCTCAACGCGCGTACGAGTGCGCAAACTTTTTTTCGACTGAAATTCACTGCGGCGGCAACGTTGAAAATCACTCTGCCTGAGGTACATACTATGCCAAATCTATAAGGTAGCAATCGGCCAATTTGGCTATCGAGATATCACGGTTCCCTATATTTAAGCGTTTACTATTTTGGGAGTACGTTGCGAGGCTAAAGAACATTCTCGGCTCTTTATGCGCGCGAGGAATCCGAGATAAGATATGTTTGCGGGATCGCAATAGAAAAATAATACACGACTCGCGCTTTCTACGAGTTTTCTCACTCTTGTCCGCCTAGACACGTATATATTTGTACACGAGACGTATATAATGTGGGGCGTCGGCGGTAGGGGTGGAAGATTCTCTGTGAGAAAAAGCCAGTAAAGCAAGGGAGAGAAGAGAGTCTCGGGATTCGAGGGAATTTCTACAAGGGGACATTTCGGATCCACGAATGCACGGAGTGTGTGTAGGAGGAAACGGACGAGACTGTTACACGGGATGCCACTGGTACATTATATAGGTAGAGCTCTGGGTTGTTGCTGTATCAAACGTAAAGCGGATCTCTCTCAATCCCCCGCCAGCGCGCATCTTACACGAAACCCCCCCGCCCCCCCCCCCCCCCCCTCACCGTTGCGGCCAAGATCTTTGCTTCGATGCTTCCGCGCATCGCACACTCGCGACAAATTCCTTTTTTTAATACTTTTGTCTCTCTTTCTGTCGGGCGCGCTCAGCGGGAAAGCTCGGTCTAATTGCTTTGGAAAAACGACCGCAGACGGAAGGAGCAATTAAATAATTGTCCCGCATGTTAGTATACATTAACGAGTGTGTCCGCGCGCGCTCGGACAATCTCGCCCGCGGTTCACTCTATAAATTAACTCTCCCTCTCGCTCCGTATATAGGTGTATATACTTTTAACTTTTATACCGCGCCAACGAATAAACGCCTCTCATACGCTTAGCATCTTTATTTCTACTTCGTCACCGCCGTATTAGCGACTAATGTCGGCTTTCTCTTTAATTTAACGACGGTGGCGAGGGCAAAGGTGTACGCTCGCGACGTCGTCGCGCGTATACGCAACATTAACGAGGATACCGCACCCGCGGCTCTTATATTTACCGCGCCTACACGGGAGAGAGAGAGAGAGAGAGAGAGAGAGAGAGAGAGAGAGAGAGGTCTCTACAATCCCAAAAGTATTTTAACGAGCTTGTCGAATTTTCAGATGCGCACAGCGATAGAGCCCGCGCGCTAAAATTTATCTCCCTCTCTCTCTCTCTCTCTTTCTCTTTTTCCCTCGCTGCTTTACGCATCTGTCAGCGTTGCGGCCCTTATACGTATAATCAGAGGCGAAAGTGACGACGATGTTATCTCGGGAAAGGACGACGAAAAGGTGGAAACACGAATTTCAAAGTTCTCGCGAGAGAAAGGAAAAGAGAAAACGGATGTCGCAGCGCGAATAAAGAGCACAGGCTAGCTGCGGATGTGCGGAGAATCGTTCTATCGTAAAATAAGTGCTTTTGTTCGAGTGAGCGATAGCGCATCGAGAGTGCGGTGTAGTGAAGAGCCGTGGGGTGTCGAGAGGGGGAGGGCGATCAATACGGTCCTAGCATACGGCAACTTCGAGATAAGAGAGGATTAACGGCGAGAGACGTCTCCTTTGCGTTAACTCGCGTTGCGGTCGCCTCGGTATATCCCCTCCTCGCGTACAACACCGCCGCCGCCGCGAGACCATTTTATCGCACTTCCGGTACTCTTCTCGCGTTCAATTACGTGACTCTCGGAAGAGCAAGGGACTGCTGCTGCTGCCGAGAAAAACAAGAAACGCGCGCGCCAAGAGCGTGTACGGAAGCGCGCGCGAGATCGGGATAATGCTACCTCTTTTATCCGCCTCCTTCTACTGTCTCTCGCGAAATGTCAAAGTTTCTAGAGGGCCCGCCAGCGAGAATTGATTCTTTCGCGCTAACAATTGTATTACTCTCGTCGCACATATACATACATACATACATATATGTGTATATATATAAAATATACGCGGCGGCGGCGGCGGCGGCGGCGGCGGCGGCGGCGGCGGCGGCGGCGGCGGCGGCGGGGATATAGGCTACGGTTTGTTTGAAAAGTTTTCAGCCGCAGCCGTATACAACCGCAGCCCGCTTGTATCGTTATTCTTACGCGGAATTATCTTGGCGGGCGCGCTTCTTCAAACTCTCGGCGCGTGCAATCAAAGTATAGGCCCCAGCCTTAATATTTACACTTCCGATAGCCCTCGTATTTTTCTACGCTTCTCCGAAAACAATGAAAGCCGGCCAATATTTATTCCGTTGCGTCTTCGTACATCTCGAACCTCCGGCGGAAAACTTGTGCTTTTCCGCAGAGCACTTTGAATCTGCGGTTCGCGCAGACACACTCTTCCTCGCTAACGCCCTCCTTGATATCGGGCCAAATTCGAGTCTGCGCTAATAATCGATCTTCCCAAGTTACGTAACGGGCGCGGGCGCGTTAATCATTTTTGACGTGTTTCTTCGAAACGAGCAGAAAAAATGCCGCGCGCACCGTCTCCATTAAGCCTTTCCTCACTTTGGATATTAGACACCAAAATTCCCTTTCTACACGAGGAGACCTTTGAACCTTTGCTCTTCAAAGAGTAATACGCGAGGAAAGCATCGCCACCGCAAACTTGTACTCGAGTCTCTCTCTCTCCCTCTCTCTCGACCTCTCGATCTACTGATCTCTCTCGATCTCTCGATATCTGACAATTTCGAGAGACGCTCAAATTATTTTCGAGTGGAGTGCGCTTCCCGCCGGTCAACGGCGCGGTACGGATAAATCGAAAAAATCATCCGTATATATATATATAGATTACCTTTGAGGAAAGATGGAAGTGATCTAATTTTGGTTCAGTCGCGCGTGTCGTTCCTTCCAAACATGCGAGAGAGGGAGAGAGAGAGAGAGAGCCGAAATCGTGCTCTCGAAGCGACGTTAGACGCGCAACGAGTAAAAAACCATCCTACAAGAGATACTAGCGTCTCTTTCCCTCTCTCTCTCTCTCTCGCTCGCTCGCTCGCTCGACTGTACTATTATTAGGAGCAAGGTGAAACGCCCTCGATCCGTCCGGCCCGATTCTCGCTTCTACCTGCACGGGGTGGCTCAGCCTTCCTCAACCTTGAACAAGTATTTCGATAAATAATTGATGAAAGCCGGATCTTTTTCGAGGGAGTCTAGCGCGCGCGCGCGCGCACACACACACTCGTCAATTAAAAGAAATGCGGCGCGCAGAGGTGGAAGGGGGGGGGGGGCGGACACCTTACCCCTATATATCATTATTAATCTTCCGTGTGTACACTAGATTTTTCGATGCTTCTTCTCTCGAGAAACAGTCGGCTTTTCAAAGCGTTTTTTTTTTTTAGACTTTCGAAGAATCTGACATAGTTCAGTCTTCACACTTGTCCAAGTGTCCTCCGCTATACACAGCCCAGGAGTTACCAGAGTCAAGAGTTTCATACCGTTGTTAATCCATATTGAATAATAATTTGAAAAAAAGCGAAAAAACGGCCATTTGTTGAACAATTCGTATCGTTTTAGACTTTCAACTAAGCTTTCGAGAGACAATCAAGTATCGTTGGCGTGTAGGCTCCAAAATGTTGAATTATTTCAGCATCAGAGAGTGGGCAATATTTTACGAATGGCAGGCCTTTCGTAAATATATACGCGAGACGGCAATCAATTTACGGGAGATGAATATTTAGCGTAGCTAAATTATGAAATATCACCAATAATCGCAATGAGAAAGAAAGAAGGAATTTAGGGTGCACGTATACACGTATGCGTGAAACAAAAGTGGTGGTTGTTCACATAATTCGTGTTGAAAATCAATCGTCCGAAATGGAGGACATTTTCGAAGGTATGTTGAGTTTGTATATAAATGAAAAAATGCCAGATTTTTACGTGTAACCAATACGCAAGGCATGTTTCAACGTAGCACCCACAAATAGTTGTTACTCTAACTATCGAAGCATAAAGATCGCCGCCACCGATCCCGCGAGTAAGGTTTAAATTGTTTTATGGGTGGAAAAGTTTAGAAAATTCGTTGGTGCAAACCCAAGTTGGTTCTTCCCCCAGTGTCTCACCTTTCGTGTGAGACAAATATTATCCAAGTCATTGACAAAGCGTTCGCGCCCTTAAAATCGTTAGAGTGCCTCGAGCGCACAGCATGAATCGCGATGGCAAGACGATTTCTCTGCAGTTTCTTTTCAGGCATTCGACGGCAATTGCTGCTTCAATAACCAAGTCTATAAATTCATAATTTAATGATATACGGCAAGTTAAAAAAATATTAACAAATACATTTATGCACGAACGAATGCAAAAAAAATTAATATAAATGTATCAAAAGACCAATACAAATGAACAAGTGAAGAAAAAATAATAAAAATGAACGAATTAGTGAAAGAACAAATGGCGACACACGTTCGTCAATGATAAATTACATTAATGCGTAAATAAATCGCACAACAAAAATATAATTATCATAATATTAATGAAGTTCTTTCTTGTAGAAAATATAACGTTTGTGCGAATGTTTTTATTTTCAGAAGAAAAAATACAAGTAATCAAATGGAAGATACTTGATATTTTTTCCTTATTGCAAACAGATCTAATAAACGCCGATCATCCAGACACCCAAATCGAAATTGTAGAGAAAAATGTGCAACCGTATTGTAGAAAAATCAGCGCCCATCCGATGTACATGCAGATGATACAGATGATAGCGAAGCAACGATGATGACGAGGATGACGATAGTGTGTCGTTACGTCTGTAAAATATGACGAGTATATACGAATAAATGTTTTTTGGAATTTGTATTGGAAAGGCCGCCATTTAATTACCGCTATTTTCAAATTACAACTATAAATGTTTAATTCGTACTTGCGGCACTTCGAAAAACATCTCACTTCGAAGAATCTGGAAAAATAATTTAAATTTTCATGAAAATGTCGGCCATTTTGTGCACACTTTGAATTTTTAATTCCACACGTTACATTCGTAATCGGCTACCTCAAAAACATCGTACCTGAAAAATATCTCTTCGAATAATACTAATTTCGAATTAAATGTTCACCATTTTAGGGCTGCTATTTTGAATTTCGGATTTTTTTTCTTCATATTCGTCATCAGCGACCTCGTAAATGTATATATAACCGTTTTTTTTGTTCCGATGTAATTACACATTTTTCGGCTTTTGGCCAGTGGGCTTCCAGCCCACTGTGCAACCCACAGAATAGGTTATGTCTTGTGCGTTATCTTTGCCAGATGCTACAAGAATATAGCAAAACTTTATTTTCAATAATAATATGGAAAAATGAGGGAATTTTGAAGCAAAGAGACGTTTTTTTTTTCTCCCACGCAAAGGTAGATAAAAACGGCCAAAAGAGCGTAAAATGCATAAGACGTTTGTTTTATCCATTAAAAGAGTCAAACAATACGAAAAAAAGAAGAAAAAACTGCATCCACTTAGTTTTGAAAATACACAGTGTGTACTGCATAGAGCCCCCCCCCCCCCCCCCCCCCCCTGCCGGTGCGAACGAGTGCGACTTGCGTCGGCTTGCGTTTGCAGGTTAACCGCGTGCAAGATCCGCACCCCCCAATTATTTGCTCCGCACAAATACCTAGATTTTGTAGCTAGCCGAAGCACGCCCGAAATTTCACGTTGGAATTTAGACTGTTTCTTTGGAGACCCGCAGCGTAAATATAGACAAGGAGGGGTCTCTGTCTCGCGTTTCATTCGATCGCCAAATAGAGAAAATGCTTCAAGCCGCGCCTATATTATACGTACGCGCTTCGGCAAACCCATTGCGATAATGACAGATCATCCGTGTGTGTCGTAATCACAATTTCGGGTGAATGAAGAAAAAATAAGTGGGATAGAAGAAAACACAGACAAATGGTCCCTCTCATCCATAATGATGAGGGCGCGCGCGTATAGATTTGTAGGGTGTGTGTAGATGAGCGTATAGGAGGCTCGAGGCGGCTCTGTATTATATACGACAGGGCGAGCTAGCCTGCTCGTGTTTGATAAACTAGCCGCATATATCAGCCGCGCGCGCGCGCGCGTACATTCGCGGGAGTAAAGCTTGGTCAATCCGCCATCGATACGAGATATACACAGAGGAGAAGCAGACTACGTATAATACACCGTGTCGCGGTGATGGAGTCATCAATCGAAACGCGCGTGCCACCGCGATCTCCGCTTTCGATATATATTCCCACCAGAATTCGATTAATATGCATCGACGGGCCTCTCTCTCTCTCTCTCTCTCTCTCTCTCTCGTTCTCCCTCTCTGTCCGGGTGCATAATCTATAAAGGACGCACCCGTGCGCGCGGAGACGATTATGCGTTCATGCCTGGCGTGTCGGTATTTTAGCCGCTCCTCCTTCGCGCGCTGTAGTTATCAACTCTCGATCGATATTAATTGTCGCTACGCGCGGTACAGTACGAGCAGGCTGCACCGCGTGCGCGCGCGACTTTGATTCTTTGATTCTTTAATATTTCATTTCTCGCCGCGCGCGCGCGCGTGCGTGTGGTATAATAGGCCGAAAGTGGTCCTTTCGCGCGAGTAGACCCGCCGCTCACTCGTTATTTCGGCCTGCTGCGGGCTTACGCTCGTGCGTCTTGTGTGTGGGCTTGTGCCAACGAAGTCGTCAACTAATGGGTCGGAGGGTAGCGGGGGGGGATACAAATTTTAGACATTTTAGACCCTCATATACATGCTTGCAAATATCTAGGGGGGCGCACCTGCCCCCTCCCTCCCCCCCACTCGCCCACCCTTTGCGACGCTCTGAGCAACGCGAGAGGGCAGGAAAGGGGGCTTTACAAGCCGGGGGGGCTGTGCGAAGAGCCAGACGTATAACGTACGTAGAGACATTTGGGATTCGTGAGCGCGCGAATGATTTGTTTGGATTGATATATACTCAATTCCATTAATGCACTCGGCGGTCCCTACGGCCGTGAGTGAACGAGAGCCAGCCATGTATTATGTACGTATATCTATATGTGGGAGGGGGGAGGGGGCAGGCAGCGAGCGCGAAGAATGAGCGGCCGGATCGTGAAAGGCTTTTACGTGTGTACACGCGCGCACCCGAGCGAGGCGGAGAAGGAGGAGATCTAGCTAGTTTCGATATTTCGACTAGGGGGGCGATAGAGAGCGGCGGCGCCGGTGGCAGCCCCGCCAGGGGCCGACCGCAGCCGCGTATTTTCCCTCTACCGCTTGCCGCTATCCACGTTTCCGAGATCGTATATATCTCTCGCGGAAAACGAAAGATGGAAATGATGCATCCGTTTCGTGACTATTTATTATCGAGCAGCTTACCTTCCCCTTCGAGCGTCTTATATATATATACGTGCCAAAGTGTTTGCGCGAGGCGATCGCACTTTTACAACGCTCGTGAACGGATTATAATCGAGTTATTGTCGCGCGCGGAAGCCAACTTTCCGGCTTGTTTCCCCCAGCTAACTTTTACGCAGCTATCTCGCGGTACAAAAATGATTCTTCGGACCTGCTTCTCGGATAGTTCACGTCAGCCCGACCACGACTTTTTCAAGCCCCCCCCCCCCCCCCCTCCATCCTCGCCGCGTCAATTATCCGTGCACCTTTTCGACGCTTCGCACAAACGCGTACACGCACAACGAGGGTGAAAAGAAGAAGTGTTCGCGGTCTTTGTATACGGGTCAATTAGTTCGTTTTTTCGATTATTCCCGCACGCCCACGAGCCATATGTACGTATGTATAGCCTACCATATTTAAAAGGACGAAAATAAAAAACAAAAATAAAACGTTTGTTCGCGGCAGACTCGCGGTGAATGAACCCGTTCAACCCGTTCCCATATATATCTCAATTCCTTCTATCCGCAGAAGCCATTCGAAAAAAAATCGACATCTGCAAAGGGATGGGGAGTTCGGCAAAATCCGCGGTGGGCCGCATTTTTTTAACCCCCCCCAGTTGGATTCGTCAAAATCCATTCGAGAGCCAGATCGAGCCCGCACAAAATGAGCCAAGCTAGAATCGTCTCTATAGGCCTAGTAGAGAAGCTTCGCTTCGCTCGAGAAGGCGACACGCCAAAAGATTTTGCATTTTCAAGGATCCGAACACCTGGTTTTACCAATTGGCGAAACTTTCTTCGGTCGCGTACGTTACAGCCGTGCCGCTAATTGCGACAAATTGCAAGCATCGTAACCGCAGGCTTTGAATACATACAGATTTGTGACAGACTTGGAGAATACCGTTGGGCTTATCCGACTAACTACATTTTTCTTCTATTACAAAAAAAGGCGCATTCGGAATATACAGAAAAGCGAAGAGTTTATAGCGGTTGAATCGAGTTGCGCCCGACACCGCATCCATCGCGATGCAAAATCGCATCCACCGATTGTGAATTTTTCAGATCAAACTTGATCGGAGCGAAATTCTCGATATTGCAAACGCGTTTGTGGAACAAAATTTCGCCGCTCGCATTCTCCAATTGCCATTCGCAACCCCCACGTATATAAGACGGATTTTTACAGACTCGCGGATAACGCGGTCAGACCCGATATCTCGATTCCATCTATACGAAAAAGAGCCACCGAAAAATTGAGGAAATCAGCATCAAAAGTAAAATTGGCAAAATCGGAAAAATCCAGGGTGTCCTCGAGTTTGTTTGGGTCGATCCGCGGCATAACGTCCATTCGACAGCTAGAAAAATTCTGAGCAAAATGTGAAAGCGGCGGCGGCGGCGGCCCAGGCCAAAGGGCCATTCCGGAAAAGCCGAAACGCGCGCAAATATGCATTTTCGAGGCTTCACGAATAGATGCGGTTTTGCGAATTGCGAATTACTCTATATACCGCTCATTGACCATAGTTGGATCTCGTTTTTCACTGACTCGGCCAATGCCGTTGGAGTTTTCAGTCAAGCCGTAAATACGTCTTAAAGTGTACGGAGGGATGCTTTCTTCTACTCACTTTTCACCTATGTCGCGTTACAACTTTTTACGCCGTTCAATTATTCACGCACCTCTTCAAGCCTTCGCAAAAAAAAAAGCGTATATGGATAATGGCGTGCGCCGAGGTGTGGTACCTCGGTATACCGGTACATTCATTTATTTTCCTAATCCCTTCTGCATGAATCACGCGTACGACCCATATGTATTTGAAAGAAAAAAGAAAAAAAATCTCTCCACACCGCAATTCCGATCGCAAACTCCCATTGTACGCGCGCCGCGTTGTGACGCGATAATAGGCCGGTACGGACGACGTGATGTATAGCCTTGTAAAAATCGTGACCGATAAAAAAAACAAGCTCTTTCATTTCGCTAAAAGCTCGTCGAGTCGAAAAAAGAAAAAAATAAACGAATAAACCTCGCGCCCGCGGTGCGCTTCACTCTTCACTCGCCACCGTAATGGCTCGCAATTGTTAACAGCATCCCGCTCTTTAACGCTCTCCCCGGCTAGTCAGCTCGGTACGTATACGCGTAATCTCTGACGGTCGGTACAATTTAACGGAGCCAATGGTTTACCGTTATTATTTTTCACCTTTTTTCCAACGATAAATAAGAGGGACGAGCAAACTGTCGGAGACACGCGAGCCCTTGTATACAGTCGTCGTCGTCCTCCGCCTCCGCCTCCTCCTCCTCCACCTCCTCCTCCTCGCCACCCCCTAGCCGTGTTCTCTGCGTGTAAACTGGTCCGTGTGAGGAGCAGGAGATTCCCTCCCGTATGCGCGCCACCCGTAAATTCCTTACGCGAGTGCGGGGAAGAAGAAACGACGCTGCTGGTCCTTATTGTGAGAAGCGGGCTAGATGATTCATCTTTCGTAGTAAATACGTGAGGATATCGCTGCCAGCCGGCGGCGGGCGGTCGCACGATAGATACAGCGCTCGTCTCGTGTCTCAGACGCTATATATTGGACGAGTCGAAAGGTGCCCCCCCCCCCCCCCCCACGCACGTCCCCCAATCGTTGAAAATTTCTTACTCTTCACCCTCGTTTCACCGATTATTATACTTTGAATTGAACTTTATCTCGAGAGTTTGCAACTCGCCGTCCAATATTCCCAACTCGGATCATCGTTCGATCAGCCGCGAGCGCTCCGATATAGCGATATTAGTTTTCGATGTAAGCCGACCTACCGAAAAGCCTCAAGAGCACGAGATGTGGAGCTGGAATTACGATTTGCAACGTAAAGTACGACGTGTATAGAGCGCCGCGTGCCTGTGCTCGCGATGGGATAAGTTTCGGTTCGAAAAGTGAAACAAAAAAAAACTAATCGCGGCTCGCACGGACGAGAGAGGGAGCGCTAATAGAATTCACGACGTCCGCGCCAAGGCTCTTGCTCCTTTCGTCGCGCGAAACACACACGCGCGTCTCTCTCTCTCTCTCTCTCTCTCTCTCTCAAACGCCTAGCAAATAAATAGTCGTCCCCCCTGCCGAGAGAGGAAGCCATTTTGCTGGTAAAAGGTCAGGGGAGGATGATGCTCGATGCAGCTCTCGCCAACGCACCGAGACGCGCCGGATTAAATTCCAAACCTAAGAGCCATCCACTCTTTCCCCCTATATATTTATACGTGTATGCTCTCTCGGGAGGATACGTCTCGCGACCATCGAGCGCGCCCGCGCGTTGACTTATTACAAGAAGAATAGCTTCCTCTTTCCATTTGATACTTTGTGAGTTTGCGATATACGGGAAAAAAGCTCTTCGTCTCACTAATACACGTCGTCTGCGGTACAAGGCGAATTCCCCTTTAGCTGCTCTCTTTCATTTTCCACGAGCGCGCGCGCGCGCGCGCGCGGTCCTCGAGAGAACCCTCACCCCCAGCGGGTCGATGAACCACGCGCCCGCGCCCTCCTCTCTTCGTTCCGCGAGTGCCGCTTCCGCTCGTAACAATATCCACAATATACCGCGAGAGAGCGCTAATTTTCGCTACCGATTGGCTTTACTCAACAACGCCAACAACAATTGGCCCAAGACCCTTATATTAACCGACTAGATAGGTGCGCCAAGCACTTCGATAGCTAACCCGAAAAATACATTCAAAGATAGATCGGAAGACTCCGACTCTAGAGTCATTCCAAAATCAATCTCAGCCGGCGGCTCATTGTCAGTAAGACACGATCGGGCATAACAGTTTTAAATGTGCAGCTGGTACAAGAGTATATACGCAGCGTGCTTAAGCGTGTAGACGTGTACGCCTATACTCTTATCCCGTGTAGACATTTAAGTCGGGTGAAGGTACTACCCCTCGTCCGACTTCCCCAGATAATATTAGGCTCTGGTCGGGTCTTCCACCCTGGAATTGGTTCGCAATGTAACGAGTCCGAGACGGGACAAACAATGTTGATTTCGAAAGTTTTGAAATCGTTTGAAAAGTTTTTCATTCCTCAACTAATTGACAAATATCGAAAAACGTTACTATATATTTTTTTTTCATTTTGAAGCATACTTTTGTTGAAAAATATGAATAAATTATGAATTATGAATGTCAAATTTTTTGCTTCTAAAATGAAAATAATTTTTTTAAACGGTCATTGCCTTTGTTTATTTTTTTCAAAAAATTCTCAAATAGAGTCAGCTATTCTATGATTTTTAAGACTAGTCTCATTGTGGGCCCATTTTTCCTTACATTTTTTTTTTCGATTTTATCATTTTGTTCTTTTCAGAAAACTTTTATCATTTTAATCTCCAATATTGCTATCAATGATTTTGTCATTTCCAATTCGGTTTCTTTAGGCCTGAGAGGGTTTATTTTTAGTTTGTGCGGGCAAAAAGACGCGCAAGTTCATACTGGATCGCCTGGAAATTTTTCAAAATTTTCCTCAGAGATTTTTTTTTTTTTTTACAATTTTCGCTCGAAACTCTGATGAGTAGGATGGCTGAACTCGAAAAGTATGCCGTTTATAAGAAAATGGCAAGAGGGAAAACTTTTTTATTTGCGATTTTCAACTCGTTTGAATTGTTTCAGAATTGTTTGGACGATTCTTCGAGGCTCGGCCAAAAAAATGTCAGAAAAAAATTCTGAAACAATTCAAGCGAATTTAAAATCGGAAATAAAAAAGAAATAAACTCCGGATATTTCGTTATAAACGCCATACTTTTCGTGTTAAGCCATCCTACTCATGAGAGTTTCTCGAGCAAAGAAAGTAAAAAAAAAAAAAAAAAAAAAAAAAAAATCTTGGAGGAAAGTTTTGAAAAAAATCCAGGCGATTCGGTATAAACTTACGCAATTTTTCATATATCTCTGACATTTCCTCTTGAACCATACAGTTTTTGAGTGACGTTGCATTTTTCAAAATTTGTCTTTTTTAGCAAAAATGAAACAACTTTGCGAAAAAATTTGTACGAATTTTTCCGATAAACGACAATAGAGCCCCTGCTATCCCGTTCGAGTTTATCGTGGATAAATAAGACAACGTTTTTTTTCCACAAGTCCCAATTTCTCCGCATATGGTCGGGAAAAAAGCCGAAAAAGAAATATCGACTGGTGCATCAAAACGTTTGAGCGGCAGTGTCTGCGCATATATATATATATATATTTTTTTTTCTTCAAGTATACAAAGTATACAAGAAGTATACGAAGAAGGAATATGTGAGGGCTGGATCGAGTGTTTGTAATGTAGCTTGGCGACATGAGAACTGCCCCGCTCATACGAATGTGGGGAACTTTATTTGCTAATTACGTGTCAATTGATGCTTGCGTACTCTTATTGACCCCCGTGCGTATTCTTAAACGCCCGTATGTCTAAGAGTTCGCAAATCCCGTTTTGTAGTTTTTAGTTTGTTATTTCAAAAAATAAAGATTCCCAATTGTCGCTCCTAATTTAATTAGATTACAAGATAATCTTTTAATTAAAACAAAAACTGAACCGTAAAGTCCATTTGTTTGTTTTTTTTCCACCACTTTGCAGCTTAGGTGCGTACTCTTATACACCACCCTTACTACCATAGCGCTCGTCGAGACACAATCGAATAAAGGAAACACGAGGGATGGAGAGCAAGAGAGGGGGGGGGGAGAGAGAGCGACGACGCATGGTCGAGCCCGCCGCATACGCACGCTTTTTGCAGCGGCAAATATTTTTTACAGGCTTGTTTTCTCATTCGTCCGCTCTAGCGAATTTTTCCATTCGATGTGGCACGATTCGACTGAAAGAACAGAACGCGGGCGACGCGCCGACGTCGTCGTTGTCCCCGTTGTCGTTGTAGTCGTCGTCGTCGTCGTCGTCGTCGTCGTCGTCGTCGTCGTCATTCTTTATTTCTTTGCACACTTTAATCCGGAATCGTGAGGACAAACGAAAGCGTTAAATGTGCCAAGTACAACGAAAGACGTTACGAGGGTTTTTTTTCTTCTTTTCTGTTTTTTCAATCGTTCCATCGTCCGTTCTCCCTGTCAACTGGATATTGTTTCGATGCTTGAGAAAGATTTATTCGTATTGCGGTCGGAGGAGAGGGAGTGAGAAGAATCGTAGCCGGTCTGCGGGTATTTTTGGTAAAAATGAGGCTCGCGCGCACCGGCTAGAACGTATTTAGCCCGGGCGCGCCATTGAGCCGACTTCGTTGTACGTGGATTGCGGCGGGGGCGGCCTCGGAGTTTAACGCTTCATCCCACTTTTCTCCCTTTGTCCCACTCTCCGAATCTCTATCCTCGTTGCCGCGCACTCGGCAACTTTGTTGAATTTCACGCCGTTTGAGTAAATGGGCGAGCAGATCAAATAGTCAGATATTTAGCGGGCGAAACGAGGCAGTGGCGGCCACCGATGAGAGGGAGAAAGAGCAAGTACCGCATTCGCGGCCCACCATCCTCGATATATGTACACGTATCGCGTGCGCAATGCTTTCGCCACTGTAACACGCTTTGGTACTACAGCACACACCACCCCCACCTCCGGCCTCTCCACTCGTGTACGACTCAACGACTCGCGTCATAATTACGGCTCCTCCGTGCTCAAACGCGATTGTAACCAATCTACAATCAACACATCGGCAAATAATAGTGACACGATTGATTCCGTGGCGGCAGCGCGGCCGAGCCTTGCCCTCCCTCTCTCCCTCTCCCTCTTTCTCTCTCTACATGTCCTGCCTCGAGCGCCCATTATATGCAAATGAATGCATGACGCGCCTGCTATTTCATCGAGTCGCGATTCTTTCGCCGAATTTTCAAAAGCGCATTTTTATTTCTCGCCGCATTATTGTGAAACCCATTGGAAGTGAAAAAGGGGCGACGTTCCGACTCGTCGCGACAAAACACGGTTGACGTTTGAGCCGTTCGTCTCTTTGTCCGCGTAATGACAGATGGGGCAAAAAAAATGTTTATCAAAAACGTTTGAAAAAAGAAGAGAGAGAGAGAGAGAGAGAAGAATTAATAAAAACGAAAAACGAAAGAAAAAAAGGGGGTGCGCGCGAGGGCGTTGATCGAGTCAGCGGGCGTGCAAACTGTACAGAATAGCTCGCGATGCGATAATGTGCGAAGCGTGGTTCGAAGCTCGCACATCTGCGCGGCGGATGAGTAATCTCTATCGCGCGTTGCGTTGCACACAACGCACGGGGGGGCTTTGTGTTCCGAGCTAACCGTAAAAATGCTTTCCTCTCGCGCGCGAGGGACGCAGCGACGACTGCCTTGTTCGTGAATAGAAACGAACACGTACGTTTTTGTTTTTGTTTTTGTTTTTGTTTTTTTTTTTTTTTTTTTTTCATACGTCAACGCTACGCGTTAATTGCCTCTCTATCCGATTCTCACTTTTTTCCCCTTCTTTTTCAACGTTTGTTTCGCAAGCATCGCACGCAAGGCACAACAACGTCCACCGGGACAATTACACACGCCCCCCCACACGTATATATATATATACATTGCCAAATTTATTATGCGGTATGGACTGTGCGTTTTCGCGGGAGAAAATTCTCTCCCGCAAGCTGTTATCTTGCTCGCGCGCGCGGCTGTGCGCGGAGAGCGCGCGCCCGATGAGGTCAAAGGGCTACGCGGGCGCGTGCGTGTGGCTAAACACGCGCATTCCCCGTACTTCCAACGGCCTCCTAATTATCAACGCCTATACTCGTGTTTTTGTAATAAATATCAAGAGCGCAAGAGCCGATACGTTATCGGACAGTAGCGCGGGGCGATGTTGGTCGCGTGGTAGGCTCGCGAGCGGGACGACACCGGTCGAAGGTCCGCAAGCTGCTGCTGCTGCTGCTGGCGCTGATCGTGTGTACACGCGTGTCCCATAGAAACAACGAGGATGCGAGCAGCAACGCGCGCGGCCAGTGTGCTACGCGAGAGATGAGGCACGTACATCGATCGCGATGCGAGGGCGCGCGCGCGCGGTCGAACCTCCCGAGCCCTCTTGTTCGCGAACAACAACAGCCTTTGTCGGGATTCGGAGTTTTCCTTCCGAGGGAGAGCAGGCTTTGGCACGTTCCACCCCAACCCCCGTCCAATTTTCCTCTCAACCCCTTTGCCCCTGTATATACTCGTCGAGGATATTAGCCGCGCGTCTCTGTCTATACCTTTCTTCTATCCTCTGTACACGACAAGAGGCACTCTGTACCTACCATCGCACCCATCGACGCGATCGCGAATCGAGCCTCGTGTCTCCCGTGGCTCGCCTTCTAAATTTCCATCCTCATCGTTAACGAAATTACATCCAAAGTGTGCCGTGATCGTCTCTCTCTCTCTCTCTCTCTCTCTCTCTCTCTGTGTGTGTGTGTTTGGGTGTTACTGTACGTAGCGGTACCGCGGCGACGCTGCCTCACCTCGTTATTATTATCATCCTCATAATCCAACCCGAGTCGGAAGATTTGAGCCTATTTTCAGCCTACACTTGCTCACGCAGTCGTAAGAGACCAGGCTAGTAAAAAAGTAGCTTCGAATTCAATATTAAATGAATCCTTCTTAAACGGGAAGAAATTTCCCTCCGCTCCCCTCACTCTTACACTGATAAAATAATATATTTCTTCGTACCAGGATGTGTTAACTATTAACAAGTGGTAAAGTTGCATATGGCGAAATAAATATCTTCCTGCCCTCAATGAATCGTTCATTTGAGCCTCTGAATTTTCACAAATAAAGATTTGCCGATATTTAAGAAATGGAACATACCCGTTCTTAACAACCAATAGATATACAGTTGTTCCAACCCAATATGCTATAAATACTTGCTTCTTACAATCGGGGCGTTTGATCAATGACATCGGTGGAAAAGTTGTCCCAGATGTTATAAGGATAGTTGAGCGAATGATTTTTTATATTTGCACAAATCAAGATTCCTGTATTATATATAGTCACCAAATGAATATATTTGGACACAGTCATTAATTGATCGTCGGCAGATGAATGTGCAGTTGAATCAATGTCGCACTATAGCGCCAGTGGCCAAGTGTACAAGCAACGATGCTTATGGAAAATGTTTCTTGCTACCTGCGTAGAGGCGGACGACAAAGATGATATAGCACCGCGATATACGCCGTAGAGCGAGCAATGAACAACTCTCATAGAAAATACAGACGGTCGAGCGGGGGGTCCCGCGCGATCGATCTCTTCGTCACCCCTGCTCTTCTGATGCATCATTTAATATTCTTGACTTTCGGATGTTTCCTAAAGATTTGGCACTTGTCGCAAAACAAGCAAATCGTTAATTGATGTCATCGGCGCAGAGTATAAACTTACGTTTCCACGCTCACAAACTGGCATCATCTGGGTAAGTGGACGCACAGTGGTCACGCACAGTTTCCAGTCCAATACCTCGATCGTATCAATGCGTAGCGCGTCTGCGCACGAACGAGCTTGTGCGACAAGGGGCCGTGGTAGCGTAAAAAGTAAACGGTCTTGCCAAATGTACGCGATACTTGTTGTGTCAAGTACAGATTTGTCAAATATATTAACAAAAAATCATTATTTTGGACGAGTCGTCGGTGATTTTTTTTTTTAACAGTTATTTGCCGACCGTTACCTCGGCTATGTTTGATTCAACTAAAGATTTTGTCATTATTGCCAAATATTCATTTTTTAACGAGTGTACGACTGTTACCTATGTCAAACAACTACTGGGCCAGCATCTCAAATACAGATTGATCACCAGTTAATGAATCCTTGTTTGCCTCAAGTGGAGAAGTTGTCGCGTCAATGGTGTGACTCTGTAGGCTCAAATGTTACCGAGATGATAGTTGTTTTCGATAAAGGTCAGTGAATTGTTGTGACATGTTCGTGTTTGCATTGAACACAAGATAGAGTCGCGGTAACTATACGCTAACGGCCCCGAATCTAAATATATCAATTGCGAAAAAATCTCTACTCCTTTCGCAACTGTATTATCGTATCACAATTTCAACCCGTCGCATTCGACGGCCACAAACGTCTACCGAGTTGCAAGAAAAATAAAGAGTTGCATCAAATAAATCATTCTTTGAACTCAACAGCATTGAGAACACGAATATTTCCCAACGACTGACAAATTTTGCAACAGTTTGCAACGGAATATTTGAACAAAAGTGCCATCTAAGTGTATTTCTTTACTATAAATACACGGTTTTTTCAATGTAGGCTCCAAGTATTTACATTTTTTTTTTTTTTTTTGCCATTTGCAGTCGACCCTTTATACTTTTATTCGAAAAAGCCGGTTTCTTCTTCTTTCCTCGCACTCGAGTCCACTTCTCGCTCCTCCAATAATTTCGCAGCCTTTCATGGCGTTGTTGGAGTTTCAGAGGTGCGTCGCAGTCTTGTCTTATGGTCGTGACACGATAATAATTTCGGACGACCGCCCGAAGAAGTTGGAACATCGCTGCATTATCGTTTCCGTTGTTTTTGCATAATAAGACTGCCCGGCTGCGATTGACGGCAAATATTTTAACGACCTTTCTCATTGATCGTCGACTTTTTAATTGTCAATTATGTTATTTTTTACAGCTCGAGGCAGTGGCGCGTCACGACAGAGTACCCAAACAAACTCAAAGTGCACTAAACAAACTCGCAGAGTACACCTATACCTACTTCTCGCCAAAGACATCGGTGGTATATTGCTTTACAAACTCTGTATTTACAGTCCCGAAGCATAGACCTCTCCTAATGCGGGCCAAAACCGCGGATTACCTATACATGAGAAACGATCATTTCAACAGCTATAAGATTATACTTTATGTACTATAGGCGTACTTGATATCTTTAACATTCCAACTATGAAATAACAAATGATAATCCAGTCTCCGAGGTTTTCCAATACACGAAACAAGTATCAATGATAAGTTGGATATTTAGGTATGGACATTTCCAAATTACCCGACAATTCTTTTTCAATGATAAACCGAGATTATTCATAATGCTGCGTAGATGCGGCAAAAGTTACGGGCATACGGTGCAACTATACCGCACGCTCGGAGAATAATATCGCGCGTCCGAGAATCGCGTTCGTCAGGCTACCACCGGAGACACTCAATCGAATCGCAAAAATCGTTCCGTTTTTTGTTTGTTTTTTCTTGAAACTCGCGCGCGTTTCTACTGCTCTCTGCTGATATCCGAGGATCCCTCTATACATAACCTCGAGAATCGCAACCGTTCCGCGATACGAGACGGACCTTTCTCTCGCGTACTCGTGCGGGGTAGCAAAGCTCATTTTTCTTCGCCGATATACGGGCAGCTACCGGGGCTATCCGACCGCGTGCCTCTTACGGATTTCAATTAATCAATATTTGCATCCGAGAGAGCGAGCGAGCGAGAGAGAGAGAGAGAGAGAGAGAGAGAGACAAAGCCCGCGCGCGCGGTGCATCATTTTATTCGCCCCGCCGGAGTTTGGCCCGGTGGCATTTTATATCGCCTGGCCTGCACGGGCCTCTCGTTTTCCTCGGCATGACCTACGGAGATAGAACGGCGCGCGATGCGAAAGAAAAAAACTTTACTAGAAATATCCAAACGGATATAGTCCGCGCGAAAGGTCCGGTCGCGCACACGTTGCAATTATACCCGCGGAGCTTTCTACACTAGGAGCTTCCATCCCCGCATATACATGAAAAACCCGAAACGATTTAGGAAGGATGTAACGGGCGCGCGACGGCGGCCTCTCGATGCGAGAAATCACCCCTGCTCTCCCACTGCCGATTTACGATGAGAGCGTGATTTATTATTTTCACCCGTATATACACAAGCAGCGCGAGCAGACTCGCGTTTTCCGTTTTTTTTTCCCGCAAATCGATTATATTTCGTTCATATATCTATATACCAGATTCCCGGAATTTTCAGCCAATTTTGATGAAGCAGCTTCTCACGGTTGTAGGAGATAGAGGTGGTGAATAGGTAAGAGCGCAGCCCTTCGAATTTAATTCCGACAAGGTAATATTTCTGAATATCGCCATAAGCCGCCTCTTCCTGACGAAGTATTCGAGGCAATTACGCCAGTCTTCGAAAATTTGAGCAGAGACGATTTGCTGCAGCGTTGTTTGGGCGGCTTCACGCAAAACAACAACGAAAGCTACAACAAATCAGTTTGGGCAATAGCGCCCAAGTGTCAGTCCGGGAGCAAAAAAATCGTCTATATTGCAGCTGATATCGCGGTATTATTATTCATTGATGGCCTGAGAAGCCTCATGAATGTTTTGGAGACGTTGGGGATAACTATCGGCCCAAATTGTTTCAATTTTTGCGTTGAAACCGACGCAGCGCGAATCGAGCTGGCGGAGCGCTCGCTCACAGACGCGATGGGTTAAGATGGGTTAAGATGGGTTAAGATGATCGTCCTCGTCGTCCTCGTCCTCCTCCTCGTCGTCCTCATCCTCGTCCTCGTCCTCGTCCTCGTCGTCCTCGTCGTCCTCGTCCTCCTCGTCCTCCTCGTCGTCGTCCTCGTCCTCGTCCTCGTCCTCGTCCTCCTCGTCGTCCTCGTCCTCGTCCTCGTCGTCCTCTTCGTCGTCGTCCTCGTCCTCGTCCTCGTCCTCCTCGTCGTCCTCGTCCTCGTCCTCCTCGTCGTCCTCGTCCTCCTCCTCGTCCTCCTCCTCCTCCTCGTCCTCGTCCTCCTCGTCGTCCTCGACCTCCTCCTCGTCCACCACCTCCTCCTCGTCGTCCTCGTCCCCGTCCTCCTCGTCGACCTCGTCCCCGTCCTCCTCGTCGTCCTCGTCCTCTTCCTCGTCCTCCTCCTCCTCCTCCTCCTCCTTCTCATCCTCCTCCTCCTCGTCCTCCTCGTCCTCCTCGTTGTCCTCGTCCTCGTCGTCGTCCTCGTTCACCTCGTCGTCCTCGTCCTCGTCCTCCTCGTCCTCCTCGTCCTCGTCGTCGTCCATGTCCTCCTCGTCGTCCTCGTCCTCCTCGTCCTCGTCGTCGTCCATGTCCTCCTCGTCGTCCTCGTCCTCCTCGTCCTCCTCGTCGTCGTCCTCGTCCTCGTCCTCGTCCTCGTCTTCCTCGTCGTCCTCGTCATCGTCCTCGTCTCCCTCCTCGTCGTCGTCCTCTTCCTCGTCCTCGTCGTCGTCCTCGTCCTCGTCCTCGTCCTCGTGCTCGTCCTCCTCATCGTCCTCGTACTCGTCCTCCTCCTCCTCCTCCTCGTCCTCGTCCTCGTCCTCCTCGTCGTCTTCGTCCTCGTCCTCGTCCTCCTCCTCCTCCTCCTCCTCCTCGTCCTCGTCCTCGTCCTCGTCCTCGTCCACCTCGTCGTCCTCGTCCTCGTCCTCGTCCTCGTCCTCGTCGTCCTTGACCTCGTCTTCGTCGTCCTCGTCGTCCTCGTCCTCGTCCTCGTCGTCCTCGTCCTCGTCCTCGTCGTCCTCGTCGTCCTCGTCCTCGTCCTCGTCCTCGTCCTCGGCCTCGTCCTCGTCCTCGTCGTCCTCCTCGTCGTCGTCCTCGTCCTCGTCCTCGTCCTCGTCTTCGTCCTCCTCGTCGTCCTCGTCCTCGGCCTCCTCGTCGTCCTCGTCCTCGGCCTCCTCGTCCTCCGCGTCGGGGTTTGTTGGCGATGGGGTTTGTTTGGGTTAAGATGGGTTAAGATGGATTAAGATGGGTTAAGATGGGTTAAGATGGGTTAAGATGGGTTAAGATGGGTTAAGATGGGTCAAGATGGTCATTTTTAATGAACCGGAGATAATGATATTGAAGTTTGCATTGTTAGAACACAACGAAAGGTTTGTGGGCCAATTTTTTTTTGCAGGTTCAGCTCTCCAAATTGACTGAAACGTTTTTCAGTATACTTATTAGAAATCTCCAGCCTAAATACGTGAGTAAAGTTTCTGGATAATAATGGAAATGAGGAAATACGAAAACAGAAGAGAATTTTCATTGCGTTCCAACGATGCAAAATTCAACATCATTCAAAGATGAAGGTTTTTTTTCGAATTTCCCCCTTTCCTTCCACCCCGATATGACTGCGTTCCGAAACATTTGGAGGGCCGATTTTTTTTCGGCGGCGTCTTTTGGGCCAACCTACAGACTCCATCAATAAAATAATCGATTTTGTCGAATGCATCGAAGATTTTTAAAAAATTCGAATTTCCCCCACCTCCTCCCCCCCCCCCCCAATATGACTGCGTTCCGGAATATTTAGTGGGCCGATTTTTTTTTGGATGCCTCTTTTGGGCCACCATACAGGCTCCATCAATAAAAAAATCGATTATGTCGAATGCATTGGAAATAAATAAAAAATTCGAATCTCCCCCACCTCCATCCGCCCCCCATATGACTGCGTTCCGGAACATTTAGAGGGCTGATTTTTTTATTGGAGGCGTATTTTGAGCCACCCTACAGACTCCATCAATAAAAAAATCGATTATGTCGAATGCATCGGAAATAAAAGAAAATTTCGAATTTCCCCCACCACCTTCCACCCCCCATATGACTGCGTTCCGGAACATTTAGAGGGTTGATTTTTTTATTGGAGGCGTGTTTTGAGCCACCCTACAGGCTCCATCAATAAAAAAATCGATTATGTCGAATGCATCGGAAATAAATAAAAAAATCGATTTTCCCCCACCTCCTCCCCCCCCCCCCCTAATATGACTGCGTTCCGGAATATTTAGTGGGCCGATTTTTTTTGGATGCCTCTTTTGGGCCACCATACAGGCTCCATCAATAAAAAAGTCGATTATGTCGAATGCATTGGAAATAAATAAAAAATTCGAATTTCCCCCACCTCCATCCGCCCCCCATATGACTGCGTTCCGGAACATTTAGAGGGCTGATTTTTTTATTGGAGGCGTCTTTTGAGCCACCCTACAGGCTCCATCAATAAAAAAATCGATTATGTCGAATGCATCGGAAATTAAAAAAAATTTCGATTTTCCCCCACCTCCTTCCGCCCCCCATATGACTGCGTTCCGGAACATTTAGAGGGTTGATTTTTTTATTGGAGGCGTGTTTTGAGCCACCCTACAGGCTCCATCAATAAAAAATCGATTATGTCGAATGCATCGGAAATAAAAAAAAATTTCGAATTTCCCCCACCTCCTTCCGCCCCCCATATGACTGCATTCCGGAACATTTAGAGGGCTGATTTTTTTATTGGAGGCGTCTTTTGAGCCACCCTACAGGCTCCATCAATAAAAAAATCGATTATGTCGAATGCATCGGAAATTTAAAAAAATTTCGAATTTCCCCCACCTCCTGCCGCCCCAATATGACTGCGTTCCGGAACATTTAGAGGGTTGATTTTTTTATTGGAGGCGTCTTTCGAGCCACCCTACAGGCTCCATCAATAAAAAAATCGATTATGCCGAATGCATCGGAAATAAAAAATGTTTTCGAATTTCACCCCCCCGTTCTCCCTCCTATATGACTGCGTTCCGGAACATTTTGGGGGTTGAGATTTTTTTTTCGTGGCCCTTTTCATGCCACCTTACATCGACGCCAAAAAAAAAAAAATAGATTATATCAAACGTGCGGGAGATAGAATTCTTCAAATTTCACCCCCCCCCATAAGGGTTGGTCCGGATGGTCGAAAATATTTTAAATTCATTTTACCATGTTTTTTTAGTCACTAGAGCCGAACTGAGTAAGAAATTGTAGGAAATTAAAAAGTTAAAAAAAAAATGAAATCGTTGGATAGCAACGATGCAAACTTCAGGCACATAAGAAATTTTGCCACGGGCCAGACTATTAGGCCCGGATTCCCGCCGCGGCATGGCGCATTCCGTATACAGCGGCACCCCCCGTAGCGCACTGCGGCGATTCCGTTACAGTTACGGAACGGATCAGTATACCTTTTCAGGTCCTAAGTCCGCTGCCGTATCTATATGCCTGACAAGAAAAGGAAAAAAATCGGATAAAAATATATATTCTCACGGTATTTTTTCCTCCGCGCTAAACGGCACAAACGCGAAATCCGATAATTGAAATGAACAAAAGCGGTTTCAAAATTGAACGCGTCAATTTTGTGGGCCTCGCGGAAGTGACAAACCGCAACGTGAGTTGATCAGCGCGATTGAACGCGGTCACGGTATTATCGACACGGCCGCTCAAGTTGCAAAGTTTCGTAGAGAGCGAGAGACTCGTCGTCGTCGTCGTCGTCGTCGTCGTCGGCGTCGTCGTCGTCGTTGTTGTTGTTGTTGTTGTTGTTGTTGTTGTTGTTATTCTGCTCGTTGTTATTATTGTTATTATTACAGTTTTTGCGGTGCATGCATGCGTATATTATTATCAATTTCGAAGTGATTTGCAAAGTGCTCGAAAGGTACGCAACCGTCTCAAACATCCAGGGGAAGAAAGTT
Source organism: Ophion costatus (assembly GCA_951751655.1). Taxonomy (NCBI): domain Eukaryota; kingdom Metazoa; phylum Arthropoda; class Insecta; order Hymenoptera; family Ichneumonidae; genus Ophion; species Ophion costatus. The sequence continues at coordinate 132,706 of OX632363.1, read as the reverse complement.
TTCGCGCTCAAACACTTATTTTCGCTCTCACTTTTCTTCGACGAATTACAGTATGAGTAAATTTTGTAAATTTTTATCGATATATGCCCACGCCAATCACCACGTAATGAATTATTAATATTTTCTTTTTGTTTTTAATTTAGCCATCCTTATTAGAGAATATGAGGTAAATAATAATCCCGTTTATTGGGTAGACATCGAAAAATAGATGCGGGTAAAAAAATATCAATGCTGCGAAATATCGGAACGGTGCCTGTCAAGAGAGAGAGAGAGAGAGAGAGAGAGAGAGCGAAGACGGCGAAGGATTAGACGACATCATTCAACAACGTATCATTCGAACTATTCTTAATAGAGGAACTAAAGATGACCGACTAACATCTACATATAAATATGTAATAATGAATAATGTAATAAAAAATAAAGATACAAGTGAATGTGCTATCGTTGTCGCAGTTATTATGTGTTAATATAAGATCAAAGCCTGCGCTCCCCCCCTTTTACAAGTTGTTTCAACGAAAACGAAATTATACAAAGGGAAGAATGAATATAAATTTCAAGTTTGCATCGTGGAAATACAACGCTTTTTTTCTTCACTTTTCATTCCTTGATTTTTCTCATTATCAAAAGGTAATCAATCAAAACAATAAAATTATTTGCACAACCGTTTGAAAAGTTTTTTTTGTTTTTTTTTTACAATATCATCAGCAGAAAACTTCTTTTTTTTTTTGGCAAATTGACCTCGTCCAACCCGAGTGAATATAAGTAAAAACGTGTGAGTCATTTTCACAGCGCAAATGGGAAAACAAAACAAAAAATGAGCGGTAGAAAAAATAATTATCGTTGCATTGCAACGATGCAATATTCAACGTCACGAATAAAATAATTGACATATTCTTTGGAATAAAATTAGAATGATAAAAATAGGCAAAGAAAAAAAAAGAAAGTTTACACAAGTGTTAGGACACGTGAAAACTTTAACGAAACGGGATACGTTTTAATCCAATTATCATATATACGCAGGAGCATATAAATAAAGGATATATGCGGAGGGATGAACGTAGGTCCACCCGTCCCCGCAGGTCATACCGGTCGTTAATCCGGTGAACCAAAATTAGCCGGCGACCATGCACTCAATTTGCATGCTCGTGCATCGTCACCCCGCAAGAGTGGACGCGGCTCCAAAGGTGACGCGGATGTTTTCCCGAGGTACGAGTGATCCGAAGGAAAAATATCCCTCCCGATACCTATACATGCATATACCTACGACATATCGCGATGAAGCATTATCAATAAGCCCATTTTAGTTTGGTCTAATTAAATGATCAGGCGGCGGGTTAACACGTTAGTTACGCTACGTACGTTAGAAAAATATATAATGCGAATAATCGTTTTAGCGTTGTGCACGGCCGATATACTCTCACATCAACGGGGAAGGCCAATACTTATTTCGGGGCACCGCAGCAGACAATCGGAAGAATATAGGACCGTCTATACGTATACGGGTTGTCCATACTTTGCCCGTACCCTCGCGGCAATTGCGATGGACAGTGGGGGACTTGTAAAACGGCTGTGGATGCAACGGAACGTTAGGTTGGACTAGCCAAGTGCGGGTACGGAGTGTGATGGGAAAGCGTTCAATAACACACGTTTGAATACGTTGAAACTCGTGACATATGAGCAAAATAATCATAATGTTTGTATGATAATTTGGTTACATGATAAGCTGCTCTCAAAATCATTACATTCGAGTTGGGAATTTTTCGAGAACAATAATGCCTGCTCCAACGATTCACCTCTATTTTCATCATTCGTTCCACGCTATTGGGTGATAAATGTATCTTATTGTTGGCTATAGAGCGCTGTTTTCGAAGTGATTATTCCGATGGAATAACTTGAAAAATAACACCAAATGGAAACTACAATAATAAGTACGCGCGTCCGTCGACTCGTCAAGAATAAACACAAAATTATTCTTTTTTTTTCCCAATTAAACTTATCATCGTGTACTTTTGTACGTTTATTTACAAGGGTGCGCGGAAAAGGTTCCCAACTGGTGACCGCGCAGCGTTGTCGGACGTTATACGAATGTGAAGAAAGAAAAAAACCTAACATATCTCTCGATCTGTATAAGCGTCGTGATGTTTCGTACCAGATTTAGCGGGGAAAAATGTTTACAAAACAGCGGCATGCCAAACGTTGCATATCGCTTTTTTTTTTTTTTTTTTTTTTTTTTTTTTCAATTTTTCGGACCACTCTTCGAGTTGCACGATGAAAACTATTCCTGAACAATTCTGCTAGCAACGTTGCAAGGCAGTCTACCGAGGATGTATGCCAAATCGTAGAACATACGGCCAATTGGTTTACGAAATATGTCGTTACGGTTGTCGTTTTAAAAGGCATACTTTAGAATAGAACAGACAAACAAACGGTAGTCCCCGAATTCAAATTAGCATTGTAACATTTTATTTTATTTCCGATGATAATTGTTTCAACGAGTGGTCAAATATAAATTTCGATTATTCCATTTTGACTGGAAGGCTCGCGGGTACCGTGCGCGCCGGTGCAACCTCCTGCTCCCGATGAGGACGAGGAAAAACGTCGTACCGATACGCGCGTTAATCGTCGCATCTGCTCGTATCGTGACTATTTTCGCCCTTTCCTCTTTCTCTCTCTCTCTCTCTCTCTCTCTCTCTCTATTCCTTCTCCATACGCAACGCGCGACCTACCTAGATAGATAGAGAGTGGGAGAGGAAGAGGGAGAGAGAGAGAGAGAGGGGCGGGAGGGAGGCTGCGATACGGAGGAGGGCGGAACGAGACGCTGTTCCGGGACACGCGATAGTATCTCCGGGTCCATTCAATTCCACGAGCAGCCCAGGTGGAGGAGAAGGGAGTGTAGAAGCGACACGTAGAATATATGGGGAGCGGAGGTCGAGGCGACTCGCTGCGACAAACTCTCTCCCGTATCATCTGATATAAACTTAATTCCAGAGCACACAACTGCCACCGTAGAAACAAGGCGATCCGAGTCCTTTACACCGCTATATTTATACCAACATTCGTACTCGCGTATTAAGCCGCGTCAAGTATACGCGAAGCAAAAGTATATACAGACAGACGTCCAATAACAATCGCCTTTCCCTCCGTGTGTTTTTTTTTATCTTCATCCTGCGGGGCGATGTACGAAAAAAGAGGGGTACGCGAGAGACGAGGGTGAAACTCTCGAGACTTTGATCCCCCGCGTACTTCTGTGTACCAACAGCGGCAGCGCGGCAGCGGGAGCAGCAGCAGCGTGTCACAGCGAATAAAGTGAGAAGAAAGCTCCGCTACTGCTCGCGATTCTCGACGCGACGATGACACTCTTGACGATAACTATATATATTTTTTCGCCCTCGTACTCGTCTGCTCGCTCGCTCCTCCAAACACCAGACTTTGCTATGGTGAAAGTGGAAGAGTATATCGAAGGAGCGACATAATGTATTACCACTTGGCTACTCGCATCACTCCCCTTTCCGTGTGTACGACCAGGGGAGGACTATATACGAGCGACCCTCGTCAACTATCCCGCGACGCGGCGTGTGCAACCGGTACACAAGTTCAAATCTCTCTCCCCAATTACCACGCGACGCGTTTATAATAATAATAACTGCAATCGTCGAGACGCGCCGCGTAATTACCGAGAAAGAGAGAGGGGGGAGAGGGAGAGAGAGAAACGTCGACCGCATTTCCATGGGCCAGAGCTCTATTGTACTCTCAACAACAAATTCCCCGATTATTTGCCATGCCAATTTTTTTTCTTCACCGATTTGTTCACCTCCATCTTTCTCATTGTACAATTAAGAAATTCAACACTCATTGTCACTGGTAATTGTGTGTAGGAGATGTATTTCAATGGTTATGATGTTGATCGACGATATTACGAGAGGGGTTGGAAAAAACAACGAGTCGCGATAAGCCCCGGCTTTCGTTTTTTAATATAACATTTTACGAATTATTCGCGAGTCCATCGTAGTATTTTGGATGTTTACCTTTGGTGAAAAGAAGAGGTTGTGTCGGCAGCGCGTAGTTTACAAGCGTCAACGTCCTTGCCAGCGCTATCCGCGTGCAAATATATGTATTTGTGTATGCATCGCGAGAGCGCGTACCTGGGCGAGCGTTCGCGCACGCGCCTTCTCCGGTCTCGCATTCTCTCTCTCTCTCCCTCTCTCTCGCTCGCTCCCTCTCTCTCGCTCGCTCACGTTTCCCCGCTCTAGCCCAGTCAGTAGCACGGTGCCACTCGGACCGTTAGCTTCGACCACGTGCGGATCCGTCCTTTCGTTTTCATCGAGTCGCGACACGTTTCGTTCGATTCATTGTTATGTCCTATACGATTCAACGAGCAGTGATTATCGCGCGGTAGTCGGCGCACGGGCGTGCAAGTGTGCTCTCTTCTGTTTGTTGGTTTTTGAGTGTTGAAAGGAAGCAGCGAGTAAAACGTATCGCGATTCAACGTTGCAAAGGAATCGTTGCTTCCTCCGCGATCAAGGTGATATTATTTTTATGCCAAAGAGCAATATATTATAATATATTATCAATGTCGACTCGATATGGGGCGCTTGCCTGCCTGGCACGCGTCATTTGCCCGACATTTTAATGAAAATCTTTGCTGAAAAATCGATTTTTCGTTACGGCTAAAATGTTGTCGTCGAGTCGGGGGACAAACAAAAACAACAACAACAACAACAATCAAAACACATTCGAAGAAGCGTGACGGACGCGGCGGCGGCGGCGAGCCGTGGCCATCGGGCTTTACGGAAACAAGGCTGCCTTTCCAGGCTCAATCGCTCAATCGATCATTCATTTTTCACTCTCACCAATCGATAAATATTCACATAAATATTCACCTTACTTTGTAGCAAAGCACGAGCTATTTGGCGTCGATACTTTCCCGTGTAGAAATGGGCCCCGCGTAGAGTTAGCCGCGGTCTATTTTTTCCCATTACTTGATAGCGGCTGGCAGTGAAACTAGCTCGCCGCTAGCTTTGTATGTAACACTTGCGGAAATCTAGCCTAGCTAGATGTTCTAGCTCGGTGTTAGATAGCTCTTAGATAGACGCTAGCTGGAAAGAAAGATATTTTATAATTTGACGCTGGTTAGGGTTGAATACAACATTAAAAGAAATCTGATCACTTTGGAAAAATAACAAATTTTATTAAATATTATAAATATCGAGTATCAATACACGTAAGAATTAAGATAAGTAGGTTAGAAATTAATATAATTAATCATATCACATTTGAAGTAATTTTTTCTGTTAAATATTTATCGCTTTTTTAAAGGTGCGCGATCGCGTTTGTATTTTGTTTGTTATTGTTGTACTGATTATTACTTCATTGTTTATTGCATTGTTGATTACTTTTTTTTTTTATGGATTATACCTATTTAATCGTTGAGCGCTTTTTTTTACGGTGCGTGATCGCGCCATGTTTTATCTCGAAGGATTTCGCTTAATTTTTTTTTTCAATGAAAAGTTTTTTTAGGTTTCGAAAATGAAAAATTAATTTTACTCAATAATTATTGACTAAATATAATTATAATTTATGACATTATTCAAGTTAAATTACTCGACACATCGAGAAAAGGTAACGCATAAAAAAAAATCACCTTAATTTTTGTTAGCAAATTTTTTTAAACCAATATATGCATAATATGTCGATATAATTTTATCATTGCATATCAATGTTTGTATCTTTCTAAAATAGTTGGATTATTAATTTTTTTTTGCAAATGAATGTTAATTTTTATCAAAAATTGCACTTACCATTGCGTTGTTGATTTTGCAAACGTTTTGCGATCGCATCGTTTATATCGGCTTTTATCGCTCGGTATTTACGGACTCTGTCTCGACTGGATTTTTTCTCCCGCTTTTCGTCCATAATTTTTAATAATTATTACTCGAGGAATAATTTTTCTCCGTCTGATAAAACTGTCACACGAAGAAAAAATGTTATAATCCGCACCGTGCCGTGCATCCAGACCGGCGACTCGATGTATCGAGAGAAAATCTGTTTTCTCCATCTAGCGGCTAAGTAAGTAACACTGCGAGAAAACATACGAGGAAAACTGGTTTACCGTCATCTAGCGACGAGGTACCAAAAACTAGCTAGCAAAAACTTGCCAGCCACAACCCAGCGCCTCGCGAGTTGTGCTATTTAGGTAAATCTAGACAGCGGCTAGGGTCAAAGTAGTTTATGCCGAGTGAATTTCTACACGGGAATTTTCTTCGATTTTCCACCGTACGTGGAATCAACAAAATCATCCAAATGTCAAAATAAATGTATCAATACTTTTTTTTAACCTTGTTTCATTCCAAGAATCGCACAATTATCTATAAATAATACGTGCATCGAGTTTGACGTATTTCCCACAAATTTTCAGCTAATCGCCAAAATAACGACCTTTTCCACTCATTTTCTTTTCCAGACATTTCTGCGGAATATGCTTGCGGTGGGGCGTCGAGTTTGTGCACCTTAGCGACGGATTTCGCACCGACCGACGAATCGTCCGGAACAAACCACGCGGAACGGCAAGTTTTTCCTCCTCTTTTTTTCTTTCTACTTTTAGTTTTGCTTGTAAATGTCGATCTTATTCGGGTAGAAGCAAACCTTGCTCGCGCTATCTCACCTTTCGAGTATATACGCTTCATTTTTCTTTTTTTCACCCTTACAAACGTAGACCGTTTGATTTGTTTTTTTCCCGTGCTGCTGTTGGGCGATCCTAAAGGTTCACCCACGGAATGTTTCCATAGGAAATAAAAAAAAAACGCATGTCTCCGAGGAGAAAAAAGCTTTTACGCAGTTTGGAATTTCGGGGTAGCGTGTACTCGGAAATTGTTGGGGAATCCCATCGTTCCGGTAGTAGAAAACAGTGCGACGATAAAAATAATAGCTCGTAGGGACGTATCATTTCTCATTAAATTCACGCAGAGTTTATATACACGGGCCCGATGAGGCTGCTCATCCTTTTTTCCTCCTTTGAATACCCCCCGGGGCGGGAGGGGGGAGCTGTGGGTCGTCGATCGCGCGCTCCCCAACTGTCTTCGCGTCCACTTCTTTGATTAAGCCCACGGGGCGCGCGCGAGCGCGATCCACCTGCGCGACCGACTACGGAAAGAATGTCTCTCTCTCTCTCTTGCTCGGAAAGCCCCCCACCCCCCTCGACGTGTCTCTATAGAGAGAGCGAACGAAGGAGGATTCTTTTACTTTCGTCGGTCCAAGTTCTCTCTCTCTCTCTCTCTCTCTCTCTCTCTCTCTCGCACGCACGCTCTCTACCACAGTGTACGTTATACGCACAGTTCGTCGTGTCTTGTCCCCACCCCCCACTCACCCGACAGCTCGCTCGCCTTCTTCTTCCTCTTTATTCTCAATCTCTTGCACTCTCGAGAATTCCTTTTTTTTTTTCATCGTGTGTATAAGTAGCGGGGGGAGCCCGAGCGCGTGTGAACCGACCACGCCTCTAAAAAAATCTCTTGTCTCCGTCGTCAGTCTCCATGTATTCCCCGAGGATGAATCTCCGGATCTCTCTTGCACGCGGAGAGGGAGAAAGACCTACGATGCTTTTACAAAAGGAGATAATGACATTCATTTCCATTAAATCCATCGCGGGCTCCTCCGCTCCGACCTTTATACCTGGCTACTCTATTATTATTATATATTCTACATTGTCGGATCGGTTGCCGCGACTGATGAACCGGGGGAGAATTTCGATCCACCCTGGTTCTTCCCGAGCCGCGCACAGACACCTCTCTCTCCCTCTCTCTCTCCGTTCCCTCTCCTCAGCAGTTATTATACATTCGGATATTTTTTTTTTTTTTTTCAAATTAATGACGCCCGTCACTCAGCTTCCCTTTCGACATAATCTTTGTTAACAAGGACGAACAACCGGAATACGCGAGAGAGAGAGAGAGAGCGAGAGAGAGCGATAGAGGGAGGGGGGGGGGGAGAAGGAGTGCGGCGAGGTCCGCACCGGTCGCGCGCGCGGTCCGGCCGTAAGAGAGAGCGCGCGCAGCACATCCCCACTCACGAGGTTTCCTGCTGCTGGCAGTACAGGAACGCGTCAGTAGTCACCGAACGGCCGTAACGAAAACGCGCACGCGGACAACCGCGAGTCTCGAAGGGGTTCATCTTGCGGGCTATGATCGTGAGCACCGATATGCCGCATCGCGCTCGACCAATTATCGCCAATTAACCGCGTTCGACCGACACAATTCTACACACTGTAAATATTGACGATTCAAAAGCTTAGCAAAGCTCCGATTACCGTAATGGCGAGTAAATAAAAATAAGGAAAGGTAAAAAAGAAATGCAGCGGGTTAATGGTGGGAAATAAAATTAACGTGCCGAGTCTTGTTTGCTCGCGAAACGAAGAGAAAAGGGCGCAACGTAAAAATCTCTTTTTTTCGTAGAGTCCTACGAATAACGAGAACCTTTCTCGCAGAACGCGCATCGACAACGGGATTACACACACACACCTCTCTCTCTCTCTCTCTCCCTCCCTCCCTCGTCGTTGTACCCGGTCACCGTGCGCGCTATAACTCTGTGCGAGAAGATTTAGGCAAATCCTTGGGAGCCACGTACACAGGAGCTTAACCAGGGGATCTGGACATGCTCGTTACGTCCTTTGCATACATTTACGTATATAGCTCGTTGTCTCGAGTAACGCGCGCGACTTTTGCCATCATCGAATGTAAACACGGATGTTTCGAGCGCGGCAAATATAAGCCGAGAGAAATAGAGAGTGCCGCTGCCGCTGCTGCTTCTGCTACAACTGATCGCGATGTAACAGCGATTCGCCAACCTCTGCGTCTTGCTGCAAGTGTTTGAAACTAGTTGGACGAATGTCTCGTTCTGCTCTAAGCGACTCCAGAGGTGAATATCATCACCGTGTCATATTTTCGTTACTATGAGAGCTTCTTCGTTGTCGAGTGCCGGCTGCCGAAACTTTTCTTCTTCTTCTTCTTCTTCTTCTCCTCCTTCTTTACATTTATTTGCCACGGTATGGGCGAAACAATTGTTTTGTTTTCGGAAGACCACCCGAGACGGGTCGCGAGACGGTTGGTGACCAAAGTAACCAAAGTAACCAAAGTAACCAAAGTGCCCGGCTATAAAAAAAGAGAACGTCTCTCGGCGAACAATGCCGCTTTTTCGCTGCCGAATTTTGAAAGCTTTTACCGGCCACGCTCGAAGAAACGAAAAAAAAAATACAAGACGAGACATGGAGATAGGGTCGCGAAAGAGAGCGCGGGAGAGAAGACGATCTCTCCGAAAACGGAGGCGGGGGAGGGTGGGGTGGCCATTATTGAAACAATTTCATGAATAAGTTTTAAATTTAGATTGGTATCGGTGGTGGTGGTGGTGCTTCTGGTCCGTCGCGGGATATACGACGGTGGGCTCCGGGGGGTGGGCTAACAACTACGCTGGGGCCAAATTCGATCCTCTTCTCCGATTAGCCCGACGCATACGTCTCTCTTTTCATAAGTCCCATTAGTCTTGCTCGACAAATATAGATATACTCGTATAGACGGAAAAAAATGTTGAGGAGATCCGGCAACAACGATGCGCCCACTGCGACGAGATCGTTACACGAATAACCCGTTTATCTTGTTAAATATCGAGTGATTGTTTTTTCTGCTCCGAAATAAATGTCATCTTCGGTATATCGAGCATTGATAAATTAACCCGAAGGAAGAAAATATCTCGTTGCCGGATAAATTATTGCCGCACGCGTGCCTTTTTCTATCGTGTCTACGCGATCCCTCTCTCTCTCTCTCTCTCTTTACCCACACTATTTACAATAATATTTTGTACTTAGAAGGATAATACTTATCCTTCTCCCCCGCAAAGCTCTCCGCGTCAAGCGACGAATACGAAACTTTTTCTTCCGTATCTCTGCATTCGTTCGAACAAAGAAAAACGCAACACACACGCTGCGGCGGCAACAAGATATACATCCATCAGGAGATATACTTTCCGGCAAAGTAGTCGATACTCTCGTGATGAACGATGCGACGAGGAATAAGCAAGATGGATCGCTCCCCGTCGTACGAAACATGACGATATTCCAAACAATGTTTTTCCATCCATAATCATACGTGTTCTCTCTTCCCCCGTAATTTTCATCAAACAAAACACGAAATTCGCCCCCGCAAACGAAAGTTGCGGCTCTGGCGCACATCCTAGGAGAGCGCGGACCAGCTGAGAAAAAGTCGATTATTGTCGGTCCGCGAGGCGCGCGGGGATACCACCTCGGCCGAGAAGAGAGAGAGAGAGACCGTGTCGCTTGTGTGTGCGAACGTGTTTCGCAAGTACGTGCTCCACGATACGTTTGCCCACTTTGCTAAACTCTGCCGCTATCCCCCCCCCCCCCCCCCCGCACCCCTCTTTCCGCGGAGATAAATACACCGAGCGTATACTAATATACATTACGGGCGGGGGTGTGCACACCGCGTACACGGACGGCGTTATTTATTTTTATGACCTCGCGACGACAGATTCAATCTCGAGAGCGTGGGAAGAAAAAAGCGTACGCCACGAGCGAACAGCAGCAGCAGCAGCAGCATCCGAGCCCCCATTAATTACCGACGATATTGATTTACAATAATTACTGGGCGGCTCGCGGAGTAACGTGGTTCTCCTCCTCCTCCTCCTCCGCTTCCTCCACGCTGCATCAATTTTTCCTCGTCACTTCGGCGTTCAACGAGAGAGGGAGAGAGAGAAAGGCGCTTTTTGTGGCTATCCATCGGAGGGACGCGCGATCGAAACTTGTACAAGAAGAGCGTATAGCAATTTGAAAAGATTCCTCGATACTTTTTTCTCTCTTGAATTGTGAAAAAAAAAAAAAAAGGCGTGTACGATGGACGGAAAGAGTGTCCCTACAGCTCTCGAGTGCGCGTTGCTCGCGCGTCGTAACGCCTGGGGCTACTCGAGGCCACTCGTCTATCCCGCCCCCCGCCCCCCCTCTCGTTCGAACGAAAATGTAGAAACGCGACGACAACTTGCGATCGTTTGATCCCTGACCGTTGTCGCGCGCGCGTTTTATGTATACACTCCTCGCGTCGTCGTCGTCGTCGTCGCCGCCGCCGACGCCGGCGCGTTCTCAGTGCGTACAAGAGTATTTGATCCATATTTTTGACAAGAGCAGATTCTCCGGCGCATCGCGCCAGGCCACACTAATCGAGAAGACGATCTTACTTTTTTCATTTCTCATTTGGCGTTTGCTCTTCTATACGTCGCTGTATCATTTTATGGGAGGAAACGGTCGACAAACTGGTGACAAACGGCGAATCGTTTCCGGGATTTTGTATATGACCACCGCTCCACCCCCGTGTACGTTTGCCCAAATTCATTTGTCCGTTAACCTCTCCGGTATTATACCATTGAAATAAAAAGAGTTGCCCGTACGGAGCGGCGGATGGACAAACTTTTTCAAGAGCAACCAAAAAGGAAAGGAAAGAAATACGTATGGAAACGCGAATGCGGTTCGTTACTGAAACTGAAACAACAAGGGCTAATTGAAACCCTGACGAGAGGAAATGATCCAAACCACGATCGGGAAAAACATAAAAATAATAGAGTATCCCGCGGTGTACGCGTGGGCGTGCATTCACGGTTTGACAAATATCGGTGTGTTTTTGTTGTTTGGGGGTTTTTTTTTCCCAATGAAAGACCAACGAGTAGGTCATATTTGTCGCCTCGGTGCGGGGTCCTCCTCCACCACCACCACCACCACCACCACCACCACCACCACCACCACCACCACCACCACCACTCGTTTTCAATAAAAACGTTTGCAGCTTGATTTCCGTGTAACGCGCAAATTGCTGGGAAAAATGGCTTTTTCCACTCTTTCGTTATTTTATTGGCAACGAAAAAAAAAGTATTTACGGTCTGTGGAGAGGCGCGCAACGGGTGGTAGGTAACCAGTTTGGGGAGAGTACGCGCGCGCTGATTATTATCGAAAATAAGCTACTCGCAGAGTTTAGAGGGAAATGCCCGGCGTGAGGTGGGGGACCTGTACTTTCGCTCGTCGTCGAGCTTCGGGACAACAACGCGATGCGACAGCGCGGATTTATGGGAAAATTCTTTTTTCTCCTTCCCGTTGTTAAAAAAAAAATTATTTTTTTCTCGAAGCGAAGGCACATTGACGCGGCGAGCTCGAAGGCGGGGGGAGATGTTTGCAGCAGCGGCAGCAGGTTATTGCACCACCGATAGTTGCCGCTCTCTGCGCTATCATCCCTCGATAGGGCTTTTTTGCGTCCGGCAGTCTGATCGATTCGCTCTAGACACTCGACACATTTTCCTTCGAATCGCAGAGCCCCCCCCCCCCCTCCTCCGCGCTCTTTGACACGCGTGTATCATAGACGCCCGCGCGATGTAATTCTGACGAAAAGATCGGGCTTCTCTACACACCCGATTGTTTCAACGGATCGCTGAATCAATGGATAATGATGATAATAATAATAGCGCGACGCGGAAGGGTAAAAACGTTGAGGGTAAACAGGAAATTCCTTGTCGGGATGAAATTGCTCCGCGCGTTACTCGTGCGGCAAATAACGCGGGGCGCGTCGATATACGATTACTTTGAGAATTGTGTGCGGTGGGGGGGATGTCTGAAAACGGCGTGTTCAAAGGGACACGGAATCGTACGAATAAAATATGTCCTGGAGAGCTCGTGCGTCTATACGACACACTTTGTCTCTCGTGTCATATCTTATTGCGATTTAGCGCGTGCCCTCGTATCCTTCCACGGCGGCGGTGGCGGTGTCGCTGCTGCTCTTTATCTCGATGTAAAGTCGCCCGAGTCGCGATACCTGTATCCGCCTTTGCTTTCCTTGCCCCCCCCCTCTCTCGTCTCTGGCTCTGTGTAGCCCCCCCCCCCCCCCCCGTTATACCTATAGAGGCTACAAAGTTTGTTGGCTCGCCGAGGATAGGATAAATCCTATTTTTATCGGATAATTCTTCAACGATATCGGCCTTTCGATATCTCCTCGATCGTGCGCGCCCTCGGGGTGAACGCGCGGCTGCTTATTTATTCACTTTTGCCTCCAATTTCTTCCTCCCTATCCTTGAACGAATAAATCTTTTTCCTCGTACAATCTCGATTATAAGCCAGGGGATATGCGTTTTTTGTTTTTTTTTCGGGCTAGCTGGCGCGTTCGTTTGATCGACGTATCGCGGAAGTGTAAGCCCGTTCGCGGTGTGTAAAAAAGTCAAACGCTTCGCGATGGAGATGTCTCTTTTCAGCCGCGCACCATTGTTGCGCTTGGACGAGAGAGAGATTTATGGCGCGTACGCCGAGAATGGCCGTTGCTGCTTCTTGTTTGTTTTGTTTTCCTTTCGACTTGTTTTCCCTTCGGTTCGCTCGATACGCGCAAAGGACACAAAAAAATGAGTCATTTGTTACACGAGGTTTTGCAATAAAAATAAGTGGAGCAAGCACTTATCGTTCGCGTATACGTATTTGTAGGAGTGTACGAGGGATAGATGGGAGACTCGAGTGGTCGTCGTTCTCTTCTGCACAGACGTCTGCGGCAACACTCGGACTGACGTACTCTCGGAGGGAAAGAAGGAGCATCGTCGTACTCGTCGCCGTCGTCGTCGTCGTCGTCGCCGCCGCCGCCGCCGCCGCCGCCGCCGCCGCCGCCGCCGCCGCCGCCGCCATCGTCGCGTCACCGCGACAACGCCGAGTGTACGCGCGAGACGCAAAGTATTCGGAGCATCGCGAGAGGGAGAGAGAGAGAGAGAGCGCGAGAATAATCCGGCAAAATAAGAAAGTGCGGAAGGGGGTGGGGCACCCTCTGTGAAACCGAGTCGACGAGAGCGCGGGACAAAAGTATCTTTCTTTCTTTCCCTCTCTGTCTCTCCCTCTTTCTTTCTTGCTCTCTCCATCTTGCCCCCCCCCCCCCCCCCCCCCCCGCTGTCGCTCCTCGGAGGGTGTCGAGAAACAATTGTGGAGTCTGCGAGCTCTCGAGCGCGCGCGAAAGTGCATACGCGGAACGAGAGAAGCACGCGTTCGAGTGTCGCGGCCGCCGCCGCCGCCGCCGCGGGGAAAAAAGATAAAAAAAGGTGGCAAAAGGGGGAGTCGCGTTGGCGCATACGAAGACTCGGACTTTTACCAACGACAAGAGAGAATTTGTCTCTCCCTCTCTCCCTCTCGTGGTCTGGCTTTCGGATCGTTGAGGCGCGCGCGACGTTGCAAACGAGATGCGGAAGAAGAAGGATAGGCGGCTCGCGACGAGAGACTCGTCCAACACCGCTGGATGCCGGGAAACGACGGTGGTTTCGCTCGGACACTGGCTGTTCGTTCTCGCTAGTCTCGTCCATGCTTGCCACGCTGGAATAACCAACCAGGAAATCGGTGAGTCTCCGACCATCGTTTTTCACACGTATACGATTATTGTTATGATTTATTTGGCGCATCGGGGAAGGATGGCGAGTGGGTTCCCTCTCGTTGATTTTTCCGCCAACGCGCGTTACTCGCGCGTCGTATATCACGCTCGCCGTATGTGCCGTGTCGCATTCGCTCCCTCCTTTCAGCAGGTACCCCCGCCCCCCGCGCGCGTCGAGCGTGCTCACCCTCGCGCGTTCCACCTACTAAATTTTCGTACACGCTAAACTAGCCCCTTGTCATCGCGAGACACCTCCTCTCTCTTCGTTAAATATATGTCGCCACTAATTTACTTGCCGATAAACGCGCGTCCCTACGGGAGGCCCCTCTCCCCCACCCCCTTTCGCATCTCTGCGAATAAACGACTATTTACGACTCGGTATATCCCGTGTATATTTCGTCGAGGACACCTTGTCCTGGCTAGAATCGCGCGTCGCGCCAAACGCATTTACCTCAAATGGTTTTTTAATTGTTTCGCGAATCAAGAGGAAAATTCTTTCTTTCGCTGTGTCTCGTATATAGGCGCGGGGATTCGCGCGCGGAGAGGGCGGCGGCGGCGGCGGTGGCGGCTCCAGCCGCGTTAGTTGGCACAATTTCAAGCGAATCGATCACCGCCTTCTCCACGCCAAAAGTCCATTATGATTTTAACAGTCCTATTTATTAAACTGCCGGCTCTCCGGAGAGTTATCCTCTTAACTTGTACGGCGCGCGCGCGCGCGCGTATCGAGTGCGCGAGAGCTGCAGCAGCAGCAGCACCATGCATAACCGCGTCATTTGTCTCGAACGCGCGGTTGGCCCGGCGGCGTTGCACTCTGGGCTTTTTAAAGTAAGGTGCGAGAGTACACAACCGCGAGAGGACCCTCCTTCTCCTCCTCCTCGCACCTCGCCCGACGCAACCTATATGCTCGCTTCCAAATCTAGTTACTCTTTCCAAAGAGATTTGTGCAAGTGAAACGAGATTCTCGCAACCACACGCGGGTTTCTAACAACGCGGTCTCTCAATGCCCTCTCCCCCTGTCGTCTTTCTCGTACGAGTGTAGCAGCCGCCAAGAGTGGCGCGAGCGCCAACGAGTTTGCTGAATTTTATCGTCCTGTTAGCGGCTATCGCCCCACCCCTCCTCCTCCTCCTCCTCCTCGTTCATCTCTTCCCACTCGGGCTCGCGCCTCGAGAAAAACAGCGAGACTCCTGATGTTGGATGCAAAGTTTTTTGAAATAGCGTATTCTCTGGGTATTTTCGGTAGCCGAGGTAGAGCCATGCTGCTACACGAGGTGCTGCGACGGCCGCGCAAAAGTTGGACAAGCTTCGCGTCGTTGCGATTGCGGTCTGCTCCCGCTCCCGCCGTCCTGCTTGCGTCGCCGCGGCGTATTTCGCTTGGCGGAATTGTCCTGCGGTCATTGAACATTTTTAGGCACGTGCCCCCCCCCCCATCTTTGAACCTTGTTGTTGCAAGCTCTCTGTATACCTATATCGATACTTCTTTCCGCCAATAAATTCATCTCTTATTCGCGTGCAAATGTCGAAATGAAAATTTACGCGATGCGTCGTCCTTTCGCGCGTATCGATCTCAACCCGAGATCCAATTTTCGTCTTCTCTCCTTCCTTCTTCTTCTTCTTCTTCTTGACGCTAATTTCGTTTCAGTCTCTATGTTTGCTCGTTGTAACGAATAATTATTCGAATTTGGTTGGTTTGCCAAGCCTGTAGAAAAATAGGTAACAAGGAGAGGAGTCGCGCGCGCGCGCCCGCGCTCGGTGGATCATACGATAGTCGGTGAGATACGCGAAACGAGACAAATAATGATAATAATAATAATAATAACAATAAGGGGAAGAAGAAGAAAAGCCTCGCTTTGGACCTGGTCTTTTTGTACACGCGATAGTGTTAGATTTGAAATTCGTTGGTGCGACGCCCCGTTTAACACGAGTATTACTCAGGGCCGGTATTGTCTCCCGGCAGTTGGCGCGCGCGATACACCACAACTATTTCTCTACTCGAGAATATCCAGAGAGAAAGAGACGCATCCCCTGCTGGTAAATGCACCGCGCGCGCTCACTGCGGAGCGGACAAGGGAGGGGGGATTGTGTATTACGAACATCTTTCCGCTGGCGCAGCTCGCAATTTAATTATTCACTCGTTTGACGTAGGTGTATACGCGCGCGCGCGCGCGACACCTTTCGTTTCGGTAATTCTGCCGACGCTACGGATGATGAGAGAGGGAGAGAGGGAGAGAGGGAGAGAGAGAGAGAGAGAGAGAGGGGGGGGGGGGGAAGAATTTTTATCGAAAAACTCTCGGCAGACTTTTCCGAGTATATCGCGGATGATATCGTGTAACGCGAGCAAAGTCCCTACCGAAATAACGATAATATCGCGGCGAGCAATTGGCGATAGTGCTGCCGATGCTCCTTTCCCGCGGGCATCGCCACACTCCCCCGCATATTGTAAAATACGTACGTACGCGCTCTGACTCTCCTTTATAATATATACATATCCTCCGATCGATTTAGCCCGATTAGTTTGTGAATTTCGCCAACGGCCGATATATCACATCCCTCCTCGCTATTTAACATTCTAATCCGATTTTACGTATTAGCCCCGGTGTGTGTGTGTTCCGCGATTATCCGTACCTACCTCGCTCTCTCGATTATCGACTCCCCGAATAACGACAAATGACATTTTACAACTGTCCGATAATTGCGCCCGCATTTGCCCGCAATATCACCCAACTCTCTCTCTCTCTGAGGTGTACCCCCTTGTGTGTGACGCGTCTAGGCACGCGAGGCAGGATCCGGTTGCGCCGCGCCAACCTCGTCAAGCTGCCCGAGGGTTACAATTATATAGGCGTCTATGCGACACAAAGCACTCGAAATATCTCTCCGCGGATGCGAGAGGGCGAGAAGCTCCTTTGTCAAGTTTCTTATCCGTCCGCGTGCAAAAGGGATGCGAGAGGCTGGGGGAAGAGGTCCGCGAGGGGCTAGCAAGCCAGTCAGCCAGCCAGCCAGCCAGCCAGCCAGCCAGCAGGAGGCTAAAAGCGACGACGCGAAGCCCGGAGCAATGGGATCAGTCGAGCGTGTAATATGCTGAAACTGTGCTACGTAGGTACAGAGAGCGAGAGGGCAACCTTTTGGTCCAACTGTTCCCTGGCTCTTGTAACTATACGTACCTACCCCCGCTCACCCCGCTCACCCCGCTCACCCCGCTCACCCCGCTCACCCCGCTCACCCCGCTCACCCCGCTCACCCCGCTTTCCCCGCTTTCTCGCTGTACGCCACTCGCCAACATTATATACGTATGTATATAATATAACCTGACCGGTGCGCGCGGTGATGGCGTAGCGCGAGAGACAAAGCTCTCAGCGCGCACAGGGAGGAAACGAACGTACACTGTGGCGCGCGCGCGTTGCACGGCGGTGAGAACGAGAGCGTGTTACGAACAACTGTGTGTACGCGCGCGCTTTGGTATCCTCGGACCCCCGGCCCTCCCCCCCGCTCGTACAAGCGGAAAGACCAGCGACGAGTTTCCGTGTACTTTTGGAATTTTCCGAGGCCGCAGCCGCGCGCGAGCGATATCCGCGCGCGCGCGCGCGCGAGCATCCGTTTTCGCGTGTCAACCGCGCGCGTATATATGAACCTCTCCCATTTGATAGAGCCTGCGTGTATAACGTTGCGGTACGGTGTGCGCGTTAATCGTGTACCGCACGGTACCGTATCGTTCGTCTCAACGAGACGCCCCCATGCCAAAATAAAAGGGATCCCGCTCACGCCAAACGACACTATATCACCATCTCGCGATTATCCCGAGCTTATTTTTTCACGCCTACGCCAGAAACCTCCTTACTTGCCATTTTATCAACGAAAAGATCCCGCGGCTTGTTCGTTTTATCGCCTCGTGTCTTATTGCGCCTTTCCTTTACCAACATTTCGCGCAGATCTCTCGATCTCTCTCTCTCTCTCCCTCTCTCTCTCTCTCTCTTAGTCCGTATACACGTGCCCTGGATGATTTTATTGCCGTTGCTAAAGAGCGAGCGGCGCTCTCTCGCTCTCAATTCGACTTTATTCCGCCGCTGAAAAGTCTCCCCCATACACCCATACTACTTATTGCTCTCTCACTCTATTAGTTCAAGTGGATTCCCCGTCCTCTCCCTATTCTTGCGCCAGATTTCGTCTCGGCTTGTTTTTTCCCTACTCCTTACACATACGTTGCTTCAATTTTCATTTCGAATATCGTACGTCGTCACTCTTGCTCTCGGATCGTCGTATTTTCTGTTTGTTTATTTTTTTGGACGGTCGCGATCGGCCCTTTGGCGACGCTTTCTCACAACGCGAGACCAGAGAGAGAGTGGGAGAGAATGGCGCTCTAAGGGAATTACATTTTGTATTCGAATATTTATCGAGCCGCAGTTTGGCAAATCAAATGGGCTTGTCGGAGAGCGAGGGAGGGAGAGAGAGGGAGGGAGAAAGTAGGGCAAAAGACAAAAATATAGGCTACGACGACGGCGGAACATTGAGATGAAAAATTTTATCGAATATATCTCGTTGCTTTGACCGCGTCGCGACGCAACAGCCCTCATATTCTTGACAACATTTTTGCTCCGTTCACCGCGGAAACCCTACGAAATCGGAGAGACAAGTGTCGTCAAAAAACGAAAGAATCAGCATTCATTCTCGCCCTTGCGTGTTGATAGGAAAAGCTTTTTTTCCTCCTTAAATGAAAGGGGCCACGCGAAACCCCACGCACCCGTGTCCTCCGTATATTCTCTTCTCCTGGCACAACCCCCTTTTCTCGAGAAAAAAAAAAAAAACACAATATCATTCTTTGCATGTACCCTTGTCGCGCATCATCCGTCATAGTCAGGCAGCGCCCGTGGGCCGCCGCCGCCCTCACATTGTGTTTTTTTCACAAGGCAACGAGAATGATTCCCGTATACGCATACACTTTTGCGAAATGAAAAATCTTTTGCTCGAAAATTTACGACGTATTCGCAAGAGTATCGCGAATAGCCCAGCCCCATCGCGTCAAACAACAAGACACCAATTTCAACACGTTTTCTCGTCTGTTGTTCAAATCGTCAACGCGTGCGGTGCCTTCAAACGCGAACGCGCGCACTGCACGCGTTGTGAATATACGTTTCTTTATTCCAAACTAAAATACCTACTCCAATGAGAGTTCTATCTAAATGGATTTATATTATATTTCGCCATTCACTGACCCGAGATGTTTTTCTTACAAGAAAATATTTCACCACTACATGGAATATCGAACCTACCTACCTACCTACCTGCGCCTCTACTATACACTATTGTCGTATCCCACAAACAATTTCACTTAATTTACGCGTCATTGTTTATTTATGATATATTTCATTTTCATTGGTATCACAATTCGAACAAGCTGCTGCTTCACGCGCACCCATTTAAAACCCCGTTTTAAGACCTATATGGCTACCCGCTCAAAATGCACTATATGCGTGCGTACAGTGCATTTTACACACACACGCGCGCGCGCGCGCACACACACACACACACACACCCATATATATATATATACCGAGTGTCTCATTTTAATCTTACACCTGATTTTTCTCGGAAAATATTGCTCGGATCAAATATTGTGTATAACAAAAGTTTTGGGGGTTAAAGGGGGGAAAGTTTGAAAAAAAAATTAATTATATGCACAGTTATGGCTCTTAAATATTTGATTGTGCATCACGTTTTATTTAACGAGTGTGCAAAAGTATCGTGCCATCTACTATTGCGTGTGAAAAAATAACAACATTATTCGACAATAATAAAACGAGATTAGGCTTTCCTCACTAGACTCGCAGGAGGGGGTAGAGTCTCAGTCCCTACAGGTGTGGCATCGTTTACAATAAATTAAGTACAAGGTATTGTTATTTTGTGAAATATAACGAAAAGGAAGAATTGTCATATCGCCCGAGATTAGATACTTCAATGTAAGTATCAATATTCTTGAAAAAGCATAACTTTGTGTCAAGAACAACGGCAGGGTCGCTTTAAACCCATTTTTCTCGAAACAACTTTTATCGATCTTGGCCCACCAAATACTCAAAAACTTATCAACCAACTTTCAATTTTTTTTTTTTTTTGAAACTTTTCTCATTGCAAAGCTTGTGCGTAACCGATTTTCCAATTTTGACGATTACTATTTTTAAAGACCGCTTGAATTAAAAAATAGCCTATGGGGGCGAGGGGCGGAGTGGGGGGGGGGGGCGATAATTAGGGAATATGCCGTAACGTAATTTGAGTAAACCCCCTAACCTCTTGTCAATCACCAGACGAACAATATATCATCGTCAAAATGTCGAGACATATTGTTCACTCCACGCATACCATTTTTATTATTCCTAATAAATCAGCGTTTCAGTTTCATCTGTTTAAAAAACAATTTAGTTGAATCCACTGAATGTATCTATTTAATTTTTTTAATCTTAAATTAAATCGAATTTTCGTAGTGACAAACATTTTTCTATTCGCTTGAATCAATGGTCTGCCTCAATTGCAATACACACCTCGACGGGGAGGGGAGTAAAGAGGAGGGAGAGAGAGAGGAATTACACACACACACACACACACACGCATACACATATCCATCAAAGAGAATAATTCTATAGTGTGTTATTATCGGTCGTGTCGCGCATGCAAGCTACGCGTTCCGTCGCGTTCGCCGTCCGAATATTCGTTGCGATTAATTATGTGTCTTTTCATTCGCAGACAATAATGCGGACAAAAATGCTCATTTGACTGCCTCAAATATATGTATATCGCTATATTCAAAGAATACAAGACACCTCCTAACGGGTGTCTCAAAAGACCTGACATTTTTATTTTTTAACAAAACGTATTATTTATTTGAAAAGTACGAATATTTTTATTACCACGTTTTTTATTAACTCGCCTTCTTTTCTGTCTGTTTGTCTGTTCGGTACAAATTTTGCAATAGTTTTCGGTCTAACTTCCGGATGAGCTAGAGACTTGAAATCTTGAACATAGCTCTGATCTGGATGGCAGACAAACAAACCGATAGGCGAGTCTGTCTCAGAGAGAGGAAGAGAGGGGGGGGGGGGGGGGGGGACGAGGCAGAGAGAGAGAGAGAGAGAGGAAGAAATAAATAAATAAACAATATATTATAATAAGGAGTGTAGGGAGTAACTGTCGTTGAGAAAACATTAAAATTGTTAGTAACTTCGGTGAACTATCCATGCATCAATTCACATGCGGCGGAGTAGAGGTGCGATCGCCACTAAGATCGTGCGCCATCGGACTTGTTTATTTGGGGTTTTCTGAAAGAAAAAGTGCATGTAAATAATCCACATCGATTCCTCAGCTAAAGAAAGCAATTGGGCGCACCGTTCATGAAATTGACCGGCAATTATGCCTAAACGGTATTGATAATTCCGTCCAAAGGGTTAACGTTTGCAAACAGGGACGAGACGGCAATTCTTCGGATATTGTGTTCTACACATAACCTCCATGTACATACCTTATATAAAGATAAGTATATTCGTCCTTTTCAAATAGATAATACGTTTTGTTAATAAATAAAAATGGCAGGGCATTTTGAGACACCCTTTACAACGCAACTCTGAATAATCGAGCAGTCCGGTTATTGTATAGGCTATGTTTGACAAATCCGTACTTTGTGGAGTATACGGTAATACCACCAGAGGGCTCTCACAACGGCGATAATAATGTAATTCGCGTTGTGTATTAAATAGTTACCGGAATGATTTTTTTAAATCTATTTTCCGTCTAATATCTATCTACGTTTATCGAGACACGAATAAAAGTTTATCGAGACAGAGCGCGTGAGAAACAATACGCATGCAAACATTTCGCTGCTGGCGTGTTGTATGGAAAAAGTTCGTTGACCGTCTCGCATGTCGTGTCCTACCCTACGTGCGTTGATTCGAACCGCAACTCTGACTCGATCCAACACGCACATTATGTGTGTTGCAATAAGTCTGTTGTCTGACAACACGTGTAAACTGTCCGTGTCCAAAGCGTGTTCTTTCTACCTACGGAGGAACAAGCGGTGCGTATTGTTTCAACGCATCTAGCGCCTAGTACACACCTGTCGTGCGTTTTATTTCTTGTCTCAACCAATCGTCGACACACTTATTTTTTACGCTGCGAGCTCTGACAAACGATTGTTAACAATATATGGCTAATACAAAACGACTAAATAAATAAACGTACACGAGGCTCGGGGCGTACGAAACGGTGGTAGAGCCCCGTCATCAAGTACGCAGCTCTTCCGTTAAATTACTAGAGTCGGGCTGGACGATGTTCTCCGCTG
This sequence comes from Ophion costatus, assembly GCA_951751655.1. Taxonomy (NCBI): domain Eukaryota; kingdom Metazoa; phylum Arthropoda; class Insecta; order Hymenoptera; family Ichneumonidae; genus Ophion; species Ophion costatus. The sequence goes on along the minus strand of OX632363.1, from coordinate 109,971 downwards.
GAAGGAGCAAGCAATGACCGTAGCAACATTTTAACTCGCGACTCTACCAGTTAAATACGTGCCGCAACTTTCTCCCATGGCACACACACACGTGCCAACCTCGTCAATGTACCCCCCTCCCCCCTTGTACCGCGCTTCATGACTATTGCTGCACCATCAATTTTCGGACACCAGACGAATACATTACTATTCTCAATACGGCGCTAAATTCTCGTGCGCGCCTTGTTCATGACGCACGCTGGGTTCGGCATATCGCTCCCTACTGGACCAGGCTAAAATGGCCAACCGTAGAAAAACTACGCAGGGATAGTAGATGCACGATGATAACGCTGAGGTTCGTGTTCAAATAAAACAAAACATATGAATCAGTCGAGTTTAATTTTTCGTTTAAACTAATCAACGTGCATCAATATTTCAATTTTTTAAACAAAAAAATCGTTTTTCTTATCGTTGGCATAACAGTAGACAGTTTTATTGAAACCTTTTTTTTCCCATCTTACCCCGCATGCGGGGCACTTTCGCATATAAATATGGTTTTATTATCAACACGAGCACTTCGATAACCCAATCGTCCATGTTCTGTAGTATATTTAGTCCGAATGATGTTGCTTTCGTATGTTTCGAATCGTTTGTTAGTTTTTCTTCATCCTCCGCGGGAGAAACACCTGTGGATGAGGAGCCAAATGCTCTACTAGCTCTCATATCGCACTCTTGTAAAACATTGCGGCTTTGCGATAGTTTTTATTCTTTTTCCCCGATTAGACGGTTAACGAATCACCAATAAATCATGCAATAACCGTGCACATTTCTGACAAACCGTTCTTATTACATAACAATTAGTACTTTTAATGTCTTTACTTACCCGTCTCTAATCAATATGAAGGGAAACGATGGTAAGCTTAACCAAAAATTAGATCGTTTTGGCATAAAAGCGTTATTGTTTTGCTCATTCGAGACGCGTGCTTCCGCCAGCGTTGATACTTTCATACGGGTGGGGGTCAAAAGTTTGAACAATCAATGTTCAGAACGGCCGAAATTTCGAATGCAGTAGTGGCGAACGTAAATATGACGAAAGTTTCCAGTTTCGAATTCATTTAAACCGAAGGGCCAAAACGACGATCGGTTAAAACAACGATGGGCAAAAATATCGAACGGTCCGGATAACGAACAAAGCTTCCCTCTAAAGCGCACGCAACGTATTACTCGATCTCAAGTGTTCGTTATCCGGACCGTTCGATATTTTTGCCCATCGTTGTTTTAACCGATCGTCGTTTTGGCCCTTCGGTTTAAATGAATTGGAAACTGGAAACTTTCGTCATATTTACGTTCGCCACTACTGCATTCGAAATTTCGGCCGTTCTGAACATTGATTGTTCAAACTTTTGACCCCCACCCCTTTCATACTCATCCGCCTCCCCACCGCCCTTTCAAACTCCAACAGGAGCACTGTGTTTGCACACACTGATTAGTAGCTAGGCTTACGATTCATCTTACCCAGCGTATTCGTCTTGGCCCTACTTCCCCTAAACGCCATACCCTCCCTCCATGTCTACTACACCGTGGGTCTTAAATACAGGCAGACAAGCCTACCTTATTAGAACGATGTTCAACATCAACCATGCAAGGGAAGCAGCACTGTGGCCTTTCGAGAACGGGCACAACTTCTTTAACCCTAGAACTACAAACCGGCGGGGTACATATCTACCCCAGGCGAATGTACTTTAAAGAAAGACAAAAATCGGTTTGTAGTTCTAGGGTTGAAACCCGCATTTTCGCACCAAATAAACGAAACATTGATTTCAAATATCCCCTGCCTTACTTGTCAAGAGCCTATCCATTGCATTATATACATCTCGGTATAATCTCGCTTAGCGATCTCATACGTATTGCACTAAGGAATATTGTCCCTTCTGGCAACTTAGGACACTAAATGCACATCCCACGCACCCAAGAGCGGATACAGCATTTTTCTCCGGCTGGCACAGGAGAAAAGGAGAACCGGGGGTGGGGATTTTTAGCTACCGACCTGTAAATTCGTGGACGCCGTCACCCCATGCACCCGCGTTCATTTGCCTGCATTAAATCGTGCGCGAGTACGAGCCCAGGAATTTTCTATTCTGTATACCTTGCGCCTACCGGCGGCCGATCCTATTCTGCGCTCATATCTGGTTTCTCTTTTCGCTTATTGCGCTTTCAGTTTTTACGTACTATATTTGTGATCTTCTATTTCTGTTTTAATGTTAATTTGAACCTCTGATAAATTCTAAATTGGCTTATATAGAGTCACCTCATTTGCGCTTGTAATGAGATCTTTTTCTCAGGCTCGTTTGTATTCTTCTCTCTCCACTGTGCAGACAGAAGAACACGATGGTGGAGTGCCAGAGGATGGTTGAGTGCTAACGCACTAATAAAATCTAATCCCCCCCCCCCCACTGTCCTCGTTTATACAATTGACTCTGCGTAGACATAAAATCCTCGCGTCGTTTCTAGTCGTAGACACGTACGATTATCTCCAAACGAATGTAGAATAGCGAATAAAGATTGTATAGGCGAAAACAGTATGCCTTCTCCTCTTGGATATTCACCTACGCGATTCCAGTTCCAGTGAAACGTACAATATTTGTCTACATACACACTGGGGGGTAGCCGCAGTGACAGTTTTCTGCCTTTATTTTATTTATTTATTATTTAAGAAACGCGCGAGAAAGATTCTCTATCCTTTGAAAGAGGAGCGTGTAGTTTCTCTTGGAGAAAGTACAAGGGTCACAAGTGTGTGCGTGCGTGTGTGTGTGTAAGAGTGTTCGCCGCGCGAGAGCTCTTTCGGTAGAGCAGCACCCTTAATTTTCCGTTTCAGTGTATGTGTGTGTGCCTGCCTGCCTGCCTGCCTGCCTGCCTGCCTGGCTGCCTGTTGGTCCTTTGCCGGGTACAACACGTTGCATCATCTCACAGTGACGTGAGATAGCACGCGGGGGGGATTACACTCCTCTTGGTGCAGCAAAGAGCCGCTGGCTTTTATGGGATTGCCTAGCGTGCGCGACACATATTTTTTTTCACAAAATTCCGGCCACTGAGCCCTCGGCAAGACGAAAAACCAAACGAAACAATGCAAGCTCGTGAAGAGAGAGAGAGAGAGAGAAACAAAAAATGTAGAAACAAAATAAAAGCGCCTCCGAACGAAAACAGAGACTCGCTGTTTCAACTGCGGCTCCCGTATATACGCGCCCCGTTCATTCTCCGTTGGTGCTGCTGCCGCTGCTGCTGCTGCTGCTGCTGCTGTTTGCAGCCCCGGGATCCTTTGTTATACGTTGCGCGCGGTGCCACTGTAATAACCAACGGACGAAACGCACGCCCATTCTTTTATTTTTTTTTCTTCGCGGCTTTTGTACACGAATCTTTGCGTTCTCAACTGATAGTTAGCAACGCTTTTGAAAATTGTCGAATATTGCGATAGGTGTATAGCTTCTTAAGGTTGTTGCGGGATCATCCAGCCGTTGGAGGTGAAGTACCGAGGTCAATTGTCATTGAACTTTATCAATTGTTAGCCACCAAATAATCATCATATCAAACCTAAGTTTTCCAACGATTTTTCAACATCTATATATGTAAAAATACGTATTGTCGACACACATTTGATGATTACTTTAAATGTTTTGATGACTTTGCATAATGTTTTGAAACAAAAATTCGCTGGAAAGAAAAAGTGTGCACCAAAGCTATTTATAATCCGAAAGGAATGAAAAACATCCGCGTTCGTGAAAATTTCCGTGTCGTCGTCGAGATGAATTTTCGTTGAGCTCGGCACGTAATGGACACTCGGCCTCGATTGCTTATTTATCTATTAATATTAAAACGTCAACCATGTTCTCGCACAATTCGCCGCTCCACTGCAGACAAATTCAAAAGCATCAAAAGCATTTTGACCGTTGAGAAGAACTCACAGCTGGCTTCAGGAGTAGAGCTGTTTCAACATGTAAACACACGTTGACTCCGCTCTACTAAGTGTCATTGCTTTTCGATCGCCTTATATGCCGGTGACAAGCACCAACAATCGATTGACGTATGGCGTAAGAAAAAAAAATTACCAAAAATATTTACCAAAAAATCCATCATTAAAGCGAAATTCAGTGTCGCCACGGGGTTCCCCGCGCCTACTCGAAATGCAGCTCGCGCGTGCACACATTGAGAGTGTATCGGCAGGTAGAAACTTGGCTGGCCGTCTACAAAGATCCAGAATCTTAGGGCAGGGAATAATCTTGCCAGTACGGATTACCATGGCACATACCTGGGCAACCCGCGCTCAAGAGCTTCGCAAATTAATTTTTTATCGATGCAAAGCCAAGTGCGCGGCGCAGGGAAGGCTGGCTCAAAAATGCTCTGCCATATTTGTCAGCAGTGGAGCGGTTAATCGTTCGAGAACGTGCGCGGTTGACGCTTCCGACAATTAATAGACGAAGAAGCAATCGATGACGCGTGTCGTTCGCTGTTACCCACCGAGTACAACAAAATCCATATCGACGACGACATGGACATTTTCACGAGCGAGGAACCTGCGGTTTTTATCGGCGACAAAGACGACGGAAAAAAAAAAAAAAAAAAAAAAAACGTCCCTATTTACCCAAAATGTTGAGTCATTCACGGATTGACTGGACTACACCTAGTTTGTCAGCTTCGTGATAGTATTTTTTCAGTATAAATTAATAGTATAGTGAAAAATGGTGTCGGGGCTTTTCCAGAAGCCTGGCTCGTATCCAAAGTGCACACGATGATCGGCAAAGGGATTATAAACTTGTAGAAAGAATTTTAGCTCGGCGGTAGGACTTGGATCTAGCCCCGTAACAACCTTAAAAGTACACGCGATTTCCATTCGCATTCGAACAACAAAAATTGCCTACATTTTGTTGTTGTTCTCGCATATTTTCCATAGGCGTGTCGCCCCCGCGAAAGACAATGTCGATATGCCCCTCTCCCCCGCGTATATTATTTGCACGCGCATCAGTAGCACCGCGCGAATAGTTGGCTAGGTGCGTCTGAATAATTGACTGTTAGCGATGCTTCCGATGCTTCCGATCCCTCCCCGTCCTCCGGTACCACACACGGCGTATCGATACGCATATTCATACAGAAATCCTCGCGCGTTATTCGATATCTCTCGCGGGTATAATAATCGGCACGAAGGGCGCGGCTCGTCGTGTCGAAAAATTATTACCATAGCCCAGCCCTTTCGCGGAAAATGTTGTTCTCACCCTCTCTTTCGCCGCCACACTCATACGTTGGTTGGAAAAAAAAAAAAAAAAAAAAAAAAAACGTATACTCGAGAGAAGAGACAAAGTTTTCTTATATGCGAATAAGCATTCAGCGTGAACAACCGCGAGCGCTACTGCATTGAGTACGGATGCCGGATTGGCTCCGATAACCGCGCGGCGTGCTGCGGCGCCCGCTCAACACCACCTTTTTATATACGCGCGCGCACGAATAAATACTGCTGCTGCTGCGAGAGCGCGTTACAAAATTTCTGCCTCGAGTTTGTCCATATCCCGCCCGTCAAGCGCGCGAGACTCGGCGTCTCATCACTTTTTCACCCCCGACGAGATACCCTGCATATACGCGAGCGCGCTCTTTTGTTGACCGCGCCTCATCTCGAGATCATATAAATATATACGTGCCGTGGAAAGTTGCGGTATACGAGCCAAACACGTCGTAGCGCGCGAGAGCGAGAAAAAAAAAAAACCTATCGAAAGTTGGAGGTTTCGCATCGGTGCGAATTGACTCTGACTTCCGTGCGTCGCGCATCTATCTTCTTATTCGTACCAGAGTATGCTTCGGTGGATACGGTAGACCATGCAGCCCAACTCTCCACCCCTCTCCGTCTCCGCATCGACTCTGCGCGAACACGGAGATGAGCTGTATATTTACACATGCGAATGTTGAGAGAGCCTGGACTATTGTCGAAAATAAGCCGAATCTCTCGACGATTAAGAGATTAAAAATGAAAGACACGCATGCATGCGCCGCCAGAGTCGCGATACGACGAGTCCTCCTCCCGCGGTAGAGACCACGGCGTTACACTGCAAATTAGAGCGAGCCGAGTCACGATAGCCGCGATACATGCTTACATATATATATATAATTTATAGTCGTATACGGCCCGCGAGATTTGTATATACACTGGCTAGAAATTTTCATCGGACCGGAATGAAGCTGCGCTCCGGCATACCGTGCCGCGGATCGGTAGAAGCGTTGTAGGTACGCGGGAGTGAAAAGGCCATCTTGCGTGGCAACTCGATCGGGCGATGGGGGGGGGGGGGGGGGTACCGCCGTCTTGCTCCCGTACGACGGGGTTCTCCAATGATTCGGTGGACATACGATGGCATGGATCAGGCGTGTCTGACAAAAGTATTTCGGAGCGCAACTTCATAGCCTGATGCCTAATGATCAGTCTTGCCCTAAAATGTCTGCATAATTGTGTCTATTTTCACACCAAAGTAACAGTACAAAATTGATTGTAAAGATGCAACGATGACTATTATGTACTATCCGAATAACACAAAGATAAAAATGCCTTACTACGCGATGAGGAAATATATTTTCATTGAATTCTAGGATGGACAAGTGTCGACCGTAATTGTGTCATTAAATTAAGATTAGAGCCTGGTACATAGATAGTTCCACATATGTATCGGAATTAACACAGATTATTCCTTACTTCCCCGGCGTTTTGAGCGAAACGCGTTTACTAACATTTCGTAATCTCTTGTATGGAATCTCGGGCTGTTTTTCACGGTAGAGAAAGATCCGAGAATTTTTTTACGTTGTTCGTAGTTAGTAGCGTCGAGCGGTTGCGATATAAAAACTAGCACACGGTTAAACGGTAACAAAACATTGATTGTTACACAATCATTGCATGATTGAACAATGCATTGATTCGCGCGCAGTCCCAAAATCGACTCCTCAATTTTATTTTGCAACTCGATTTTTTTCCACAAACGGTTTTGCGAATCGACTGCTCGTCGACCCGCAAGCGTATACCGTCCGTAAAGAACATTCGTGTAAAAAAGCTTTCGCAAAATACGCACTTTTTCGACCAATTGCAAATAAGTTATTGCGTAGATTAACATCGATATAGGGTGCAATTTGGGTCAGATTTAACATTTTCAAAGTCCCCTTGTGAATACATAATCAAGATATATAAACAAAAATTATGTGCAAAGTTTTAACGGCGCTCGATAAATGTTCAATGATGCCTGCGAGGGTTTGTACTTTCAATACAAAAATACACGTGTTTTGCCAAGTTATTACTTCATTATTTTTCATACTTGGAATATTGGCGGGAACAATGTATAAATTGCCACGCATGTTATGTACATTATATGAGGTATACGAACAAACGTTTACAGATTTTTTTCAGTAATTATTGTCATTATTACTAGCTTCACAATGACAACGCCGTTTTCTTTTTTTTTTTTTTTTTTTTTTTTCCTTTTTTTTTCTTTTACTTTCATCCGGCAAGATTATTTATTGATGTTTTAATGCAACCTTTGACCTGACAAAAACTTAAACACAATAGACAAGTTTTATTTCTATCAGAAGTATAAAAACGTCCTCAAAATTGAATTGCAACTTTGAATCAAACCTGAGCCAAAATTCGTTGTACGGAAATAAATAATCGCAATGAATACCATAATTATCAAATGAACGATTATTTGCAAATGTAAACTTTTACAAATAGTGCCAAAGTAACATTTTATCAGTGGAGCGTGTACGTCTTAGAGTCCTTTTGTTCACATTTGGATACATTTTCTGCCATCCACGGGCAACTTGAGCAATTAATTGTCTCGTCGCGTGTCAATATATTATTTTAATTTGGTAATGAGCTTGATTTTGTCTTTCCGCGACGTCATTAACGACCCTTAATTTTTTGACGATTTGCGAACCCAATTGATTACTTCCGTACAAATGCTACTCGGACACGTCGTTATTTATGAAGCTACAATCGATCTGGAGAATTCGAAAGAACGTTATCGATCGGGGCTCTCTCTCTCTCTCTCTCTGTCTCTCACTCGGTTTCTATTTCTTATCGAAATGCTAATATCACCGATTCGAGAGTTTTTTGTTTTGTTTTTCTCTATCGCGCTCCTGGCCGTCCCGGGGTTGCCCTCGACGAAGCACGAAAACTACTCATCGTGTATATTTGTACGAAGCCAAGATTAACCGTGCGCGCGGGGCTGCGGCGGCGGCGGCGGCGGCGGCGGCGGCGGCGGCGGCTTCTCTTCTCTTTTCATCTCTCTTTGTTGATGAAACGCGTTTCCCTTACATATTTTTGTGCTTCTCCTCATCCCCGTCTATGAAAACCAGTGAGTTTTTTTATTTCCTATTCAGAGGCGTTTGTCGCGCGGCAGCTCTCGAGTCTATACGTTCCCTCTCCCCGTCTCTCTTTGAATGCGACGCTCTCAATAGACTCATTAAAAAATAGGTATATATGCCGAGAGAGCACACCTCGTTTGATAGTCCAAGGCTTTGCGCGGCAGACGTTTCACTCCTTCCTTCTTCTTTTCGTACACGTTTTACATCCTCGACTATCATCCACGCTCTATGAATCACACCGACTGCCGTGCCACAACCACTTGACCCACGAGCGATAACGCGATCCAATTAGAGCGCTCAACCCCGAGACGTCGTTGAAAGAATAAAGAAATAATCTAGTCACGGGAAATGCGCCCGCGTCCAATTTCCGTACGTTGCGCAATCGCGATTGGTTGCGTTATTGCCCCATCGGTCTCCCGTGCGGAAATTCAACTAGGACTTTGGTCGGGCCCATATAGAATTTTCCTAACCTTAATAGGGCCCTAATCGGGTAGCCCTGATCGGGTAGCCCTTAGTCGCCGGTCACACTCCGCTACTGAGCGCCATTGAAGGCAGAATAACGAGGGCCTTCGAGGATGCCTGATCGACGCCTCATGTAAACCATCGTTTGCCCATAAGTTATCCCTGTCAATGGATATGCTCACGTGTGTGTAAATTTATGTGTTTCTGCGTATATGTGTCCCCGTTTATATAAGGTCACGATACACTGCCAAATTTGTTATTTTATTTGAATAGGATCCATTTAAATGACATAGGTTTTTTCCCTTGTCTCACGGCCTTACTACCATCTTATTTGTTTCAAAGATCTTTTTTTATTCGTTTCAGCTATTCTTTATAAATATCAAATATATTCAAATCGAATAAATAATTATTCGATTGAAATAAATCTTTATTTGCTTACAATGTACACTGTAAATCCAAGTGTACTATGCGCATAAAATATTTCATAAATCCAAAATGAAATTAGCCACATAATCAAGAGTTTACCCTCAACGATTTTGTATCGTAATTCGTCATGACCTTTCCGCCTTTCGGAATCATTTTTTTTTTTTAAAGAAAATATTTCACCTATATGGGGGTCTTGAACCTAGTACCTGACTACTCATAGCTACGCACGCTGCCCCTATGCTACCGAGTGCTTGTAACATCTTAGTCGCAGATATGGCATAACAGACCAAATTCATTCCTATATAATTATTTGCTGTATCACATAAAGTATATCAATTTGGTAATATCATTGTGATAATTAGAGAGTTTTATCGAATAACATGCGCATAACCTATATATATATATATACATATATAATTCGTCCCTCTCCACCCGGTCTACCCCCACACCCCTCCGACATGAGTGTTGCAATAAAGACAGACCATTAGTTCAATTAAATTGAAAAATTGTTGACTATACGAAAATTCGATTTGATTAAAATTTTAAAAAAGCCAAATATATCCTTTTACCGAATTCGAGTAAATTGTTTTTTGAACAGATGAAACCGAATCACAGATTTATTACGATTAAATAAGAAATTTAGTTTTATTGGACGATATTAAATAGATTTTAATAATGCAACAATGGAATGCAATAAGGAAAATTTGATTTCACGGGAAATCTAGATAATTCAAATTTGAATAAATCAAATGAACGCGGTTAGTTGATATATCGATAGAATTTCTCTGTCAGTGTAGGTGTTTGCTTTGCCATGTAGTAGTAGATGACGTTGATAATTTTGGACTCAACTTGAGCAAAATAAATTGATTCCCCTTCGAAAATTACCTTGGAAGAATAAAACGTACTATTGAAAGTCCAAATAAGTATGTGGTTCCATTTTGTCGCAGACAGAATCTAAAAGACCATTTCTTTGAGCGGCCAAGAGAAATTCCTCCGAAAATTCAGTTACGAAAAGGGTGATTAAAGCCGAGAAAATAATTGCCGAAAAATTGATTTTTAATAATAGCACTACAATTAGTACTACCACGCCAAATAACGTGATGTGCTTTTGAGCAATGGATGTGTAGTAGAAATTAGACAAATATTCGGATCCGATCAATGTCCAGAATCTTTTTAATTGGAAGGTAATATCTGGAAAACGAAAACCGATCTATTGACTTATCCTACACAATCGGGTAAAGTATTCGGCCCAAAATAGTCTCTATAAAAATGTTTTAAAAAAACCGAATGGGATTGTTGAAACATACGCGCTGGCATTACGCTCCATGGGCGAATAAGCCAATAAGAATAATATGTAATTTTTTGAAGAATTTCTAAATGTAATATATAATAATTTTTAATGTCCTCACGTTTTTATCCTATTTTTGCCTATTATCGAATGATTGAGTGTAGTAATGAAAATACGACAAACGATTTAGTTCAAGCTGTGTGTATACTGGTCCGTTTTCTATAATAGGAGCCGCGCAAAGGCCCTTATTGTGCCAACCCCTGTCGGGATTGCCATATAAGAGCCTTAAAGGGCAATTATTTTTATGAGGGATGCCCTATCAATTTTCCGCACGGACAAAAGAAATGGGCCCTGCAAGCAGGCTTCAGAGGAGGCTAATAATCTTTACTCGACCTGCGACGATAAGTTTGGGCGTTCAGTGATGGACAGACATACGAAGCAATCCTCGATTGAGCTATTAATTAATAATTGTTCAAATGGTCTGAAGGTATGCACTTTGTGCGGGGCAATATGCCTCACCCCCCCCCCCCGTTGGATTCCTCGACGTCTCTTTTCCGTCTGATCTCGTCGACGACGATATATACGGGTATCGCGACTCTACGAGAGTCGCGCGCGCGCGCGCTCTATACGTGAAGGAAATATCGAAACAGCTAGTCTACACGCTTGATAAAGTTTTACGGAAATTTCCCCGAGGAGCGCGCGCGCGCGCGTGTCTTGTTACGCGACGGACAATGAATACCGCTCCCCGCGCGATGGAGCATCCTTTGTCGTCCGACCAATCACACGTATGGGTATATGTTGTACGCGGTATATCTAAAAATTTGCCAAGGTTTGCATCGAGCGAGCGACGTGTGTGGCTTTTCGAGGCCTGCTTTTCCAACTTGCCCTACGATATCCAAAAAGGGCCACTCACTTGACGGTAAAAAGCGCTTGATTCGAGCATTTCTACGCGCTTGTTCCTTTTGCGGTGTAATAAGCGCGGCGACGGCCGCGGCGGTGGCGGCTTCGCAGCAGCAGTCTACTCCTTTTCGACAGTGTCGTCATCTCCGGATAAAATAAAATATCTCAACCGCCCGGAGCGCACCAAATATTCTCGGAAGCGCCGCGGGACAAAAAAACGTTCAACGAGATCGAATGGGTGTATCGTCGGAGAAGGTTCAAAGGAGTACACACGTTGGCGATGATTCGGTGCAGCACTCTCTCCGTGGTCCGACGACGCACGGCGCTCCTGCCCCTGACGGCACTATATCGACGCGTCGGCGGTGGTGGTGGTGGTGGTGGTGGTGGTGGTGGAGGAGGGCAGAACGCAAAATAGAAGGGTTCCACAGCGCTTTTGTGTGATGGATGGTCGCGGATATGCAGAGAATCGAACAATGCGCACCCGGACAACGGCTGGATGCGACTGAAAGTGGTGCTCGCACTCCCCCCCCCCGCACGTACAAACGAACTTGGATGAATTTACGAGAGATTTTGCTGCGACGCCTGCTCCGCACCGCGTCCTACGTGCCCACCCCCGACGTGCCAGATATTATCGGCTTTGACCAATAACAAAAAGAGACGAAGAGAGAAAAAAAAAAAAAAAAGAAAGAAAAAGTTAATAAACAGTACGGTAAATCAATATTTTGTCGGCTCTCGGAGATCGATGTACAACATAATCAAGGATATATACATTCTTTTGGCGCGTGCACATCATATAAACTCAGCTGTGCACGTTACTTTTGTCAAATTTTTCATCCTCCACGTTTCCCTCCCACGTATACTTGAAAAATTCTTTGCCTTTTTCCCAGTTAAACGTCACTCTATAAGGTTCTTCTCTACGGAAGAGCAAAATGTCAAGTAAAATGTTAGCACTCGGGTTTTTGTCCTGCGAATCCGTGTGCAGTCACAGTGTGAGCGCGCGCGCGCGGATAGACTGCTTTTTTGTCTCGGTGCATCCGGTAAAGTGTTTTTCCGAGAGCTCAACGATTCTTCTCTCTGCCTTTTTCCTTTTCTCCTTCCTCCCTCTCTCCCTCTCTCTCTCTCTCTCTCTCTCTCTCCCCCCCTCCCGCTCCCCCGCTCTCTCGGTATACATCTCGCACGTCAACGATGATATCGCAACGCGTCATTCTACCTTTCCCGGCTACGCGATCGCGTCGAATCGTCTCCCGCGCGGGCGTTCGATTATCGCGAATATACGTGTATACAGCCGCATCACGACACATTCCGCACTCGACGGCCTGCTTCTTTGAGGACGCAGAGCCGCTCATCGACTCTCTTCGCACAAAGGCATATTCTTTGCCGAGGAAATATTGGCTCGCAACTGACGCGGTATGCGACGAGAAACGCGCGTTACACCGGCGGGGGGCGTCTAAGCTTGTTTCGCTCGCGAGGAAGAGACAGAGAGCGAACGAAGTTGCAAAAAATGTCCTTCATCAGCAATGTGAATCCGTGTCGCGGGTGGCCGATTCGATTCCAAAAATCTTTAGCACGGATCGCGATAATCACCCATCAATATTCCGATACGAAAGCCTATCGAAAACTCTTGTGTATGTTCCGTCTCGCTGCGCTTTCCCTTATTAGGAAATCGAAACTTGTACCTCAGACTTGGAAGATTCCTCTTTGATCGACTCGTTATTCGCACCTACAAACGATTCCGCATTTCATTGCGTCGACCGTTCGCTCCAATCGTGTACTCGATGAGAGAGAGAGAGAGCGCGAGACTAGTTACTCTCGTATTTTGACTCGATATAAATTTGCGAATACAATGAGCTGCTCTCAAGGGTGGTTTACCGCTGCGCACGAAGCGTTCCACGAGATCGGAGAGCTCTCATTTTTCTTTCGCGATTCGTGGACGACCCCCGGAAAAACGAGCATACTTTTCCGCGCGGAACACGCTCGTGCGTTTTTTTTTCACCTACATTCGAATTCTTTGAAAGTTTGCTCGAAAAGTCTTTTCCTCCGCACTAGTTGCTGCCAGCGAGTCAAAGAATAAAAGGCACGGAAGGTTCCATCGCTTGCGAGTGAAAAAGTTTACGAATTTCGAGTCGTTCTCTCGTGTATACGCGACAACAGGCTTTGAGATAATCACGAGCGAATTTTCCATCGCGACGAAGAATAAAGCTCGTCGATACACCGATCCAAACTCGGCTGCGTTGAAAAACTTTTAACGGAGAAGAAAAGAAAAAAGAAATTAGCATTGCTACATCCGCCGGGGCTATAACTCGACGATCGTGTCGCACAATTACACTACTCCGATACGACTAATTGTTGTACCCCCACCCCTCCACCTCAAACTATTTGCCCTCACGGTTGTATTGTAAGGTTTTTTTCTTCATTTTCTCTCGCGAATGTATACGCGCGCCAGAATAGCTTCGTTAAAAACCATATAAATTGATTTCTTTACGCTTTTGAAATAAATAAAGAAAGCAAAGTATCTTTTTCCACCCAATTATTTGTGATAATCGGGTGAATTAATATTCAGTGCGAACGGAAGTACATACGCGCCAACACGGTCCATTAAAAAAAATGCCCTCGTTGAAGAAAATAATGAAAAGAGAGCGAGTTACGATCAACAAAATTTATTCGTTGAGCTCGTGCCAATGAGACACGTTTTTTGTTTTTTAATATTCAAGCTTGCGTGCCTCTCTCTCTCTCTCTCTCTCTCTCTCTCTCTCTCTCTCTCGGCTTTGCTCTTTATTGGGTATAAATATTTATGCGGGAAAAGTGGCGACTCCACTCGACGGTGGCACACGCCACGCGCATTTTCACAACAAATTCGGACGTTAAATTCCGTCAAATATTTCCCACTCAGAGATGATGGACGACTCGGAAAAAAAAGAAGCGACGCGGTTGTTGAAAGAAACGTGGACGGGCGCTACACAACGGCCCTTGGGAAATTACTTACGGCGATATAAGACGAGCGATTCGTTTCGTTTGCTGAACTCGTCATTGTTTTTTTTTTTTTTTTTTTTTTTTTTTATCACATCCGACGCGTAATCCTCCGTTATTTTGCGCGTACACAGCCCAAGTGACGGTAATTTGTCTTCGATGCGGGCGTTTAAAAAAAATAACAAACGCCGCAATGAAAAAAAAAAAAAAGAATTAAAAAGAACCCTTTTCCAATATTTGCCGAATGGAGAAAGGCACGGCATTTCGGTGCACCGTCGGGCACAAACGAACTACGAAATTTGCGGCGGTTCGCAATCTTAACGCAAACGGGATAAATTAGATTCCGCGGAGTTCGCTCTCGTTTTATTTGTCTTTGCTGCTTCGATACCTCCCTTTCGCGTCACGAGTGTGTGCCCTGCTGTCGGAGATGACTGTACGCGAATTCGATTTCTCCATCTTTGGAGAGAGAAAGAGTGAGTGAGAGAGAGGGAGAGAGAGGGAGAGAGAGAGAGAGAGAGAGAGAGAGAGAGAGAGAGGGAGAGAGAAACTACCGAGTGGGCGAATAAGAGGCTGCGCGACAAGAGAAGAAATGCGCACTCTCGTGCGCGCGTCCGTATAATTCGTGTATTCGCGAGCTTTTTCTCCAACTGCTCTCGCTCTCTCGGCTACGAGGCCGAGTCGCAAAGGCGCACTACTTGTTAATTAATAACCCGATTTGCATGACTTTTCCGTGTGCGCTGAAAGTGCGCGCGACACCACGAGGTTGGAGAAGGTACGCGGAGAATGGAGTAGCGCCATGTTGGCCGCTGACACCTCTCTCTCTCTCTCTCTCTCTCTCTCTCTCTGTCTTTCTCTCTCCTCAGATTGGAGCCATATGTAAATTGAAAATTGAAGTTTTCTCCGGTGCCGAGACGAGGAAGTAACGAACCGACTATTTCAAGATGAGGCGAGCGACGACGTTTCGTACCTTTTGTTCCTCGATGCTCTCCAAGCTATCTCACCCCCCACCCCCCTCCCCCCTACCGGCCTCACGCCGATGTCGCCACGGGTACGGTCTCTCTCGTAGATAGCTCAAAGACGTGAGCCTGAAAAAGGTGTCAAGATAAAAAAATGCCCCGCGGCCGCCGTAGGCCAAACGCGCCATCAGCGACGGAGCAACCTGCTTTTTCACTGTTTCGCGCGCCGTCTCCCGCGTTGAGATCGCGAGTACAAGCAAACAAGTCCTCACGCGTTTTTTCTTTGTAAAGTTGTTGTTAAATAATTTTCGAAGAGTGGGTAAGAAACAAACTGTGCTGATACACTGTGCCTGTGCTAATACACAATGTGGCGTTACCGGTGCCAACTTATTCCAGCGAATGATGAACAATCTGTGTAGCTACGAATGAATATCGCGAAAATGTTCCAATGTACGCTAGATAATCGTAATTATTATTTACATCCACAGCCTTGGCCAAAAGTATCAGGCACCCCTATGAAATATTGATATTTTAGAAAGTACATTGCTTAGAAGCAGAGCTAAGACGGCATCATCGAATAACGCCGTTCTTCGTAAGCCGTTTTTCGTACGAAAGCTCACCACTTCTCGGCATTTTCGAAAACACGGAATCGCGCTGAGCTTATGAAATCGCAGAAAAGGGCTTCTCCATTCTAAGAATAGCAAATGAATATTGATAAAAGTTTTTGACGGAATTAAACAAACCTACATGTTTAGCGTTTTACGATCCAGATGTTTTGCAATCCACCAAAAGATTTTTTCTATTGTTTCATTTTATGTGCGATGATGCCGTCTTAGCTTTACTTCAAAGCAATTGCAATAGTTTTACGTACCTACTCTTTGAGATATCAATATTTTATACGAGCGCCTGATACTTTTGGCCAAGGCTGCTGCTGCGTGTATACCTTTTTTCCTCTCGATATTTTTCCATTGAAACATCTTTGTTTCAAAGTAAGGGCAATAAATTAACGAGACGAATCGTCCACTGTCAACCAAAAATAGCGATACAAAGAAATTGTGGAAAAAAAAACATATACAAAATAGTATAGTGATTTCAAAATAACAAAGTACAACTCTTTACTCTTTAGACGAAATATTTCAAACCTCATAGTTTTTAAGTTACGCCGCACGATGCTGGCTTTTCGGAAACTTGCCGTTTTTCGAAGAAAAGAAAAAAACGAAATAACCCTGCAAAAAAAACGAAACTAACGGTATCTCTTTAAAAAATCTTATCACTGAATGATGAGGTTACTAGTTTTCAAAGTTCAACACGCGATCTTGCAAAGTGCGAAATTCGTGCGAAACGGGCATTTTCAAAATGACGTTCCGGTAACAAAAAAAATCGCAATAATAAAAATAAAGTAGCAAAATGAGGATGGCTTTATTCGCTTCGAAACCCCGTTTGGTAAATTGGTGTGCGACTTTTTTTGTTCGCCGAGATATTCGTTTTGTTGTCCGGATAGAAAATTTACAAGGTGCCTGATAAATCATTTTGACCAAGGCTTACTGTTCATTTGAAGAAGTTGCGATAATGAGAAAAAGGAATGTTGGATGGTTAAAAATGCCATCGTTAAGATATACACGAGCTTTGGCAACGTCGCGCACGGGCTTTCTCTCGTAATTCGAGGCTGTCTCGAATTGACTGCTGTAACTGTGTCACAGGTCACAGCTGTGTTGTATTAGGCGTGTTTTGTGTCGATCGCGGCCTTTTCAGAAGTTTGTCCGGAACAAAAGGAGGCAACAAATGAGATTCGGCGAAAATATTAGTGCGCCGCAAACTTTCCGCTATATGGCAAAGACGTTTCTCGTCACTGAAGCTATAAAAAAAAAAGGCGATACGTCGCAAAAAAAAGTTCTGTACGAGCGGTTCTGTACCTATATTTTCAATAAACGATTGCGGGAAAAGCTCTGTTTCGATTATGCCAGTATATATACGGTCAAAAATATACCGTAACGAATAGTTAATGTTTTATCAATATCTATTTAGCCCAATATTTTAAAGCAACAACTTTGTCTCTCCCAAAAGCGATAGCTCGGTGGTAGCTCGCGCACCGTAGCTCGGTACCTCGCGCACTCGCGTACCTACATATACGGATTGAGTGTTTGGAACGCTTTTGCTTTTGTACGTCGTCGATTCATGGGTATGAGATTCGCGGTGGCCGCTCAACGATCGAAAGAATTCCTCTTCTTCCTTCGGCGAGGTGGTGGAGAAGAAAAAATTTGAGCGAGGAGGTTGCCCGAGTTACAAAGAATCCGTATTAAGATGGAAAAGGGTGATGGCAAAGTGCGGCTGGCAGCAGGAGCAGAATTGCGCTGCGGAGGGTTACGGTATATCGGGAAAAGATGGCATCACTTATCTTTGATCGAGACCCGCGCTCTCTCTCCCCGCCCCACCCCCCAGCCCCCTCTCTCTCTCTGTATCTCCGACTCTCTTGAATTCTCGTTCCGTTGCCACTCGAGAAAATAATCCCTCGCTCGGTAACGGAGAAAAGAGAAAGAAGGATGATATGAGCAGAGCGCGGGGGAAGAAGAAGGACGAAGACGGGGGGCAGTAGCGGTGATGGTGATGGTGGTGGTAGTGGTGGCCGTCGCGGTCGCGCAACCCTGTCGTTTTATCTCCTTTCCGCGCGGTGTCGCCACCTTGTCAATGCCAGAGAGATTTAACGGTCTATTTCTGGCTTGCTAGGCCTCCTTCTCCTCTTCCTTCTCTTTTTGCGTCGGAACTTTCCAATTGCAATGTTGAGGGGGGCACGGGTACGGTATCGATTATTGCGAAGCTCTCTCGACTACTGTGTATTTTTCCTCGTACCCGTGCAAAGATTCTTCTCCCAACGGGGAACCCCGATTGAATTCTCAAAACAATCACCCCGCCCCCCATTCCGCCACAGAGGAATCGTCCCGCATCATTAGTCGTACTAATTCGAATTTATCGTTGGCGATTATCCCTATATTTCTCATCACATAATTATCCGCGTGACAATTAATTTGCGCGATTGATTTTCCGATGGTCGAGCGCAATTACTCGTGCAGTACCAATTAATTCCACATTCGTCGTTGCTTGAAATTTATAACGGAAGGTAGGTTGGCTGCGTGCAAGTTCGTCCGAGTCCGGGTTTGCCCCGTGGCACACGGGGCTCGTTAACGACGCGGCAGCGGCGCCGCCGCCGCCGCCGCCGCCGCCGCCACCACCGCTGCATCTCGTAAATTGTCCAAATCAGAGTTGTGCATGCTCTCGCGGCGTACTCTGTGCCCTCTTGCCAAAAACTAGCCGTTCGAGGGCTCGCGCGCGCGCACGCAATCGCGACGAGCGAACAAACGCACCCGTCGCCGCGCACCTTTCTTTTTCTTCTCTTTTTCCACCTTGTCGTACGAGAAAAAAAAAAACATATTCTCGTATCTATGTATTAATGAAAATTCACCGAACACCATCCCAACACGCGCAAATAACGTTATTGTTTTATCGGAAAGATAAAACCCCAACCCACATAAATTACCTTCCGTATTAATCGCCGCGTAAACTCGCGGGATCTTGGCTAGTCGTCGTCGTCGTCGTCGTCGTCGTCGTCGTCGTCCTCGTCGTCGTCGTCGTAGTCGTCGAGAGCGCGAGAGGGTTGATAGAGCAGCGTAGAACGGGTGGATGCTGCGGCGCTGTTCCGTGTTTCATCGAACAATGCCCCAAACTTTTCCGCTTCGGGCTAAACACCCTTAGACGTGCCTGCTAATTAGCTCCTCGCGCGTATACGTAGGCTATATAGCTTGCACTCGTTGCAGCGGGACTGCTGGGGCTCGTTAGTCGGGGCAACGCGCGTAGCGAGCTCATCGAAGAAGACGGAAAAAAAAAAGAATCGCGGTGACAGGTCGCAGGCTCGTGCGTGTTTCAAGCACGCGGTGAGCGATCGGGATCGTATATATATATATACTATTGAGAACGAAGACATGCGGGCGCGACGAATTTCCGATCCGCAGCTATCTATAGCGTACACCGCGCGGTGCTCGCGTTTTTATCGCCGATGCGCCTGTAAAGAGAAATTCTACGCTCGGCCGATATTTTATCGGAAAAGCTCTTTGACCAAATGAACAAGTTTTGCGAAAGAGAAGAAACGCGAGTTTTGGCTTTTTTTTTCCTTTTCTAATTCATAACGGAGGAACTAATCGGCAGAATTTGATTTTCTTTGCGGATTCCGAAACAGCAGAGGTAACATTTTGAGAGAATAAAACGATACGCCGATATAATGTTTTATTGTTATCAACGAACTCTCCACAGGGCTCGAGTTTCGAAATGTCATTTATCCTCACAATCGATGTATAGTCTATTATGACGATGTATTATTGTGAAATTCCAATGTTTTCGATTGAATTTCTTCATACATGCATAAAAGTATCAATATACGAAAATTTTATTCGATAACTGCAGAAACAGCGTATACCCATAAGTTGTTTGGGCAACAATAATACGAAATCGTTTGCAAATTTCACGAACAAGTTTTATTTCGGAAAAACCGTTAATTTCATTATTCCGTATTAGCTTGACTCGTCGTGAGGTGACATTACACGCACCGGCCAGCGATCGAGTATAGATATTCTTCAGTACATACGTATCGAATTGTCGCTTACGAATTGAAAACAAATTAAACGACTATAACAAAGACGTTTATATATTTATTCAATATGACCTATTTAAAGTTGAATTTGTGAAAAAATATGAAGGATTCACTTGCTGTGTAATTTGGGCCGATTTGTGTAGGTATAGCACGTGGGTGTCTGGGAGAGCCGTGATTATCTTTCTACCTTCACGGTTCGGAAACAAAACGGCATCTGAGGTTCTGTCAATAAGCGGCAATGGTAGGAGAGAAGGGACCAAACTCATTGCAAACAACAATCGTATCCATAATGTCAAGGGCTCCGCGATGCCAGACCCTTAAAAATTTGCTTGTCCCTGTGAGATCGACACGAGTGTCATCATAGGGTTGAGTAGCTTCGAATTTAATGTTAAACAAATTCCTGCTTAGCGTCTGAAACGGCAAGCAATGTCCACTGTTTCCACTTTTTTCACTTTCAGGCCCCAAGTATACACGCACGCTATTACTCGTACGTACGCGTTTACACGCATACGTACGACATATCGATGAAGCATTATTGGCAAGCCCTTCTTATTGCCGTTGAATTATAGGAATAATAATGATCAGTGGAGTTGAAAAATTATCGACTTGTGGAATTTTTCATGAATCCTGTTTACAAGGGAAAAGGGATAGTGACGAATTTTTTCAACATTCCACTGAAAATAGCTTTTACGAATAGATGTGCAAGATATTGTATAGTCCGACCGCCCAATAAGAACGCAAAAACCCTCAAGAAGTTTTTGAGTACCCCCATCAGGCGCGCGCTCTGCGTTCGCTCACTTTTCTCTCTCTCTCTCTCTCCCTCTCTCTCTCTCTCGCTCGCTCGCTCTCTCTCTTTCTTTTCGGCATGCAAGGTTCTGAACAAGAACGGCCGCTCGAACGAGTTTCAACTGGTAGCCCATGCGCAAGACACGTTCTCTGCTTTGTTCTGCTTAACGTATAGTTTTGTTTTTCAATATCATTCATGCATATTAGTAATTGAATAATAGTGGATGATGACCAACGATACAAGATGTCACAAAAGAAACGCAAAATAGGATATTGCGTACAAGGACAGAAAACAAAGTCTGTACCGCAAAGCAGTATACTAATTCTACCGAAAAAGAAGACATTGACAAATTTCATTTCTCTGAGGCTTCATCTTCAATGGAAGAAAATTGATCAAAATGACTCTCAACACAACGAAAATAATTTTAATCATCTATCTGAATTTTTGGATATTTTGTACGATAATCTTTAAATATACACACATTACGTGTCATAAATGGAAACAAAGTTTTTTATTTATTGGCTCTAAAAATGCATGCGTTTGATTAACAAAAAGTGTTGATTTCGTATTTTATAAAAAGATTTTTTCATTGTATGAGAAGAATGATTTAAAACGGAAATGTACGTTAAAATATTTATCTCATTTTACTCTTCCAAGTTCTCCTCGGCTTGGCATTCTTATTCGGAAACCCGGACGCGAAATAACCCGAGTTCGGGGTCCGAGTCGGAGTGGGGGAAGCCGTCGAACGGGAAAAAATGGGGGGGGGGGGGGGGGGGGAGAGGGCAGTGTTCTTATTGGGGGGTCCGACTGTATATGCGGGCGTGCATTTTTTTTTCAAGTATAGGGGCGAGCCGTGTTCCGGGAGTCGGGGACAGGGAGCAAATTTCAAAAAGAGCAATCAATCCGAAGGGAATCGCCACTCTTGCTCGCGGAGGGGGCTAGTCTCTTGGCAAAGAAATTTCAAGGGGGATCAGAGCGCGCGCGTCTCGCCTTGAAAGAATATGCTTCGGAGCGAATCGCGAAAGTGGTAACGAGAGTCGGGGAAAGCTTGGCTCGAGAGCAAACAGCTCTCTCGGTGATATGTCACGGGAGGGAGAGAGAGGGGGGAGAGAGGGAGGGAAGGAGGGAGGTAGGTGGAGAGAGAGCGAGAGCAAGAGCGAGAGAGAGAGAGAGAGAGAAGGGGGGGGAATAGATAAACTTTTTTCTTTTTCTTTTTTTTTGCTTCCGCAAATTGCTACTCTACATCCGAAAAGGGGCGAAACGTATCAATGCTAGATTGTGCAATAGCCGTTACATCGCGAAAAGAGACAAAAAAGAGGTCCGCTCAAATTTTGACCGAGTTGAATGTTGTATTCGTATCGTATGAATCAAGTAGCATTGGTGCAGCACCGATCGTTGAGCGGCGCTCGCGACGACGATGATGCCGCTAACCAATTTATCGTTCAAAGAATTAAATCGTCGTGGCGAGGCAGCCGTGTTAATACCCCGAGGCAGCAGTGCGCGATCTCGAGTAAAGAGAGACACCTCCGAGTGTCTGCTCTTTTTCTTGTCCGTCCGCTTGTTCCACGCCTTCGCGGCACGGCAGCAGCTCACTCCGATGGTAGAAAGGGGCGCCCGCTGGTAAAAGATGAAAAAAAGGCGAATAAGAGAAAAGTGCAAAAGTCCAATGTCGAGCGTTCTCTCTCTCTCTCTCCCCCTCCCTCTCCCTTGGTCTCCTTTGCTCTCCGGTGTGCACACGAAGCCCATAAAGTATCTCGGTACTTTTGCCAGAGAGAAATATTTCATCCCGTATCCGGAGTATTGGCCTCGACAATGGGTACCAACCGAGTATATACACGCTGTACGGTTTTACGCGCTCTCACACTGACCACAGTTATCCAGCCGTAGCGAAACTCGCTCCTTTTCCCCCTTGACGCGCCGCTTATACAGACTTTTGCCCTCTTTTTCTCTTTTCGATTTTTCCCCATCCCTTCTTTCTATTGCCCGTTAACACGTAGATACGGTTCTCTTTTAACCTCTCTTGGTTGTCGTCGGCGTCGTCGGCGTCGTCGAACGTCTTTTCTCTCCGAGGTCGAGCGAGTGCGGTGAAGCTTTAACCTCCCGCGATACTCCCTGCCGAGACGTCTGTGTGTGTGTGTGTGTGTGTGTGTGTGTGTGTGTGTGTGTGTGTGTGAGTGCGCGCGCGCGGGCGGGCGCCTGGTCGGTCACACTCGAGTGGCGAGAAAGAATCGGGCATGGAGAAACTCTCGCGTGCAGGATCGTTTCCGCTCCCTCGATTCCTTCCCCGTCTCTCTATATGTATATATCGTAGAGACTTTGTCGAACGAGAATCGTCGCGGGTTACTCGTACACAGAGCGAGCGCGACTGTAGTGGATATAACCCCCCCCCCCCCCCCCCCCCCTCCCCCTCTTCCCACTTGTACAACGCACAGCGAAAACGAGTGTGTCGAGCGTGTTGTACAAGTGCGCGGCGGCGGAACCGCCGGGGAATCGGACAATTTTACATGACCAAAATTTACGCGTTCCCCGCCGAAGGTATCCGTTGTTCGAGCACCCGGCGAGCGGCCGTTCTAAACACACGCACATATTTACGTATATATATGTATATGAAAAAATAACCAAACAAACTCTCTCTCTCTCTCTCTCTCTCTCTCTCTCTCTCTCTCTCTCTCTCGTGCACGATTCTTGCCGAGAGTTCTTGATTCTCTCGCCGCTTCCGATATCGAGCCAGCCTAATCGTGTTTCGAGTGCAAACTCGTCCGTTCAAGGAAACTCTATCCATCTTTTCTCCATTTGACAAAATGGACTAATCGTAAAGTCGTATTTGCCTTGTTTCGAATTGCGCGGCATTGGGCCCCTGAAATTTGCCGAGTTCTCTATCTCGTCGTGTGTATGCGCGGTTCGTTGAATCAGCCATTCCCATGTTATACTCATACCGTACCGAAACACGCGCGATCGGTCTATTTGCACAAGCGCACCGCGCGAGGCATTTCCTTCCCCGCGAAAGTGTGCGCCTCGTCGAGGAGAGTCCAACCTCCTCTCTCTATCTCTTTCTCGCGCGCGCGCGCGCGCGCGTCCCTGTCACAAGCAATCCGTTTCTCAGCGGCAGCCCTCGCGTGTAATTATTTAGTTGGCATCTCCCGCAGACCTTCCGGCAAACAGTGCAAATGTCGTAACAGTTGTAGAGGATGCAGCCGCAACTCGAAGCCGAACACGCGCGAGTATACACGAGTAATCTCCCTTGCTCCATATCCACGGGCCATCTTTTCTCAGCTCTGTACGCGCCAAAGGTAGAGCGCGCGACGACGGTAGCGGCGGCCAAGTAGAAACGGCGGCTTGTCAAATTGACAATCGCGTCGCGAGCGGTGGTGGCGGCGGCGGCGGTGGCGGCGGCGGCGGCTGAGTGCTTTGCATCTTTCTTTATTTTCACCGTGGAAATTAATCGCAATCGTATTATTGCCGCGGGCGTCGCTCGCTTCGCCTAATCTTATTTCCATCCAATCCCTGCTTTCTCTCTTTCCTCTCAATTATGACAATTAGCCGCACGTTTGGCGTTACGTTGCGCGCGCTTCGATACGATCTTGCCTCAATTATTTTATTCCCTGTTATAATAAGCCCGAGTATATCTGTAGATCGCGAGGGAGAGAGAGAGAGAGAGAGAGAGAGAGAGAGAGAGAGAGAGAGAGAGGGCGGAGATGGTCGAGGAACGAACGAGAGTGAGAGCTAAATTTACCAAGACCAGATAACGTTGACTGCCGGCTTTATCGGCCAAGCGTATACCTACCTAATATCCTCTCTCTGCAGCTACGACGGATAGTTATCTCTCCCTCTCTTCACTGAGTAATTCCTGACCCTGTGTTCTGCCCCTGCTTCCCGCTTTGAGTCCATAGACAGAGCGCGCGCCTGGCGCATACTATAACCGAGCTTCCCTGCACCCGCCCCGTACCACCGCGCTCGCGTCCAGAATCAGAGACGTAGGTATCCTTAATTAAATTAGTACTAGCCCGTCGCACGCTATTCTCCTCCTCCTCCTCCCCCCCCCCCCCCCCCCCTCGGTCCACCTCTCCATATATACACCTACATGTATATGTCTCTATGGGATAAGGCACACTCGACGCGACTATCTCGGGTTCAATACCGTACACGATATAGTGTACTACTCGAGAATACAGTCGGCTGTCGTATAACTCCCTTCCCCCGCGTGGCCGCGCTCGGTATTATATATAGAGTGTGTGCGCGCGCGCGGTGTGGCACGAAAGCGCGCACAACCCTGCCTCGATATAATCCCAACTAGATATCGCATTAACGACCTCGTGTGTTATCGGTAATTGAGGGGAGACATGCGCGATCGAGACACTATCGTCGTACACCCCGTCCCGTCGAGAAAACGAGGCGCTTGCTCTCGTACATTCTATTGAAATTATATAGGAGCGTGCACGCGGCGGGACGATGGGGGGGGGGCAACGAGGGGAGACGGGTTCTCTCAAACGTGAAAAAGTCCTCGCTTGGCGGGATCATCCTCGCGCCCGCGCGGCCGCTCCGCATTCATCCCCGAGACGCTGCTGCCACTCGCAGATATGTATATTGGGATGGCGCGGAAAGAGTAAGTCTTTGGAATAATTCTCGAGCTTGAGTTTGGCCGCGATAGACGCGCGTGCGGTCACGTACGGGCTGAGGCAGCCCGGCGCCTACGGTGTTGTACGTGCTCCTTAATTAGCGACACGTGTAATTAGGCTTATTGAAGGAACGCCGCGCCAATTACGGGATGCCAGATAATATCGACGACCCTTGCTTCCAAACATATATATATATAGCACGGAAAATATAGTCTCTTTGAGCTCGGTTGATCTATTTATTATTGAAAAAAAATGTTGCAACGGCTCCAATAGTGCGGGAAATTTTGCCCTCCGCGTCCTTCACCGTGTGTCGCTTGTACGAGGTAGTGCACGAAAACGCACGCTCACTCGTCATTTTCCCATTTCGAGTAATTGCACGCAATTAAGTACGATTAACGAAACGTAAGCCGTACTTTCGTTATCTTGGCCACTTGGTTTAATTGACGCTTTCTATCTCTCCTTAATTGACTCTCTCTCTCTCTCTCTCTCTCTCTCTCTCTCTTTCCAGCCTACTTTCGTCACTTGTCGCCTTGCCGCTTATACCCGTAACTGTGCGAACGTAACCTTTTCTTGTCTATTGTCAATGGTCTATTGTCCATTGTTCCGAGGTACGAATGGTAACCCCCCCCCCCCCCCCCCCGCTGCCCCGGAAAGCACGCGGGATTTGACTTTTCGGGCGCAATTACACGCTTTTGGAAGCGACCAATTGCGACAATCCAAAAGAATTGTCACGTTATCGAAGAAAATCCGACAGGATTCTTCATGAATAGTGTCGCATTCTGGATAGATATACAAAACATAAAAACACGCAAATAAACAAAACGAGTACAAGTAAAAAAGTACGTCGTTATATATGTTAAAAATTGTGATTCTAGTCGCATCACTGAAAATGCGAAATTGCGTCGTTAATTTTATTTAATTTTACCGCACTCTGACACAATATCGCTACACGCGTCGATACCTTTTTTCTTCTTCTCGTGATTTTTAACAGTAAGAACAATTCTCAAGCGGCCTTGATCGTGGAGAACGAGGTCCGCGATCAAATTGGATCCCTCTGTGCTGTCTCCCTGGAAAATGTCATCCCTACAGAGCAAGGACGTCGCCAACTAATGGGCCAAAGGGGGGAGGGGCAAAATGGGGAAGTGTCCCTGCCCCCCCCCCCCCCCTTGGCGACGCCCTTGCTACAGAGATGTGGTTTCATCTCGCGGGGGGACTCTCTTCCGGACATGCGACAAATTCCGCTTGTGGATTTCAAATAATTTAAAAAATCTTCAAATGAGGTGAATCGCGGCAAATGGCGCAGAATCCACTTGGATTTCAATGTGGAGTCTACGTGCGCGGGGTGGGCGGGGGGGGGGGGGGGGGGGGGGTGGCTCTCCGACAAATCCCTATACGCGCGAATGTGGCAGGATCCGGAGCCACTCCCCGACCAATTTCTGCACGGTTTGTCCTCTTGTCCGAATCGCATCTCCCGATCTCGTTGCTCCGATCGAGCTTTTTTCCCCGCCGACGTGCTCCGTGCCAATCGATATATCTATAAACGTACATCCCACGGGGGCCAAAAATATCATCACACATGTGCAACTTCCTGAAAATAATGTGTTATCAAGTAGCGAATTAGTTTGCCACGCGTTCGAGTTTGTAGCGCGAGTGACTATATACATATATATATATATATATATACACACACACGTGAATTTACCCATAAAACTATCCGCGCGGCGGAGCGGCACGTGTACCGCGTTCCGGCTGTATACCTACGCGCGGTGTACGCACGGAAACTCGAACGTACACTCGGCAACAATTATTTCCAGCACATACGCCGCGTGCACGCCTTGGCCAAAGTTAACGCTCCCGCAACTTGTTCAGCAGCTTCGCCTTCCTTACGAAAATTTCTCGCTCGCGTATTCTCCCGAATTACAACTTGACGTTTGGAGAAAATTGTCGTCAGACGTACGACGAAAATAATAAAAATAATAGAGAATCAGAATGCGCGATCGAGTCGGGGAAGGTCGTGGTAGCCAGGCGAGAACGAGCGTTATTCGCGCGTCCGTGCGCTCCACGCGCAATCACCTTTCTCCGCGCAAAGCGAAGAAAAAGAAGCCACGGCTGGCGACCGGGCTTCGTTTAGTCTACGGTATATTTTCTTTCTCTCCTTCGGTGCGCGTCCCGCGGCACGTATTTTACCGTAACATATATACGTATGTATAATACGGGGGACGAGATGCAGAGGTGAGCGGCGGGCGGGGGGGATTGCTTCGATCAATGGGTGTCTTAATTGGGCTTCGGTAGAAAGAAACCGCGGAGCGCGCTTCCAATCGTATAACGATTCACCTGTCGTACGTTACAAGCGGCACTCGCGGCCGCAACCGAGATAGGCCAGTTCCATCAGCGAGACTGTCCAATTGTTTTTTTTTTCGTTTTTTTTTTGTTCCGCGAGTAACGTCAGAGAGCCGCTGGATCGCTCGCGCGACCGTCGTCCATCGACCGCCACTTTAAACGAGAGTTCGTAAAATGCCACACGGTTTGAGAAACGCTCGAGCGAGTATACACGCGCGAACGGGAGAACCGGGCAAGCGTCTCTCTCTCTCTCTCTCCCTTGTTCGCTCGGCAGGGATGCGCTCGTCGCGCCGCTGGAAATCCCTCTGCGGTCTTCCCCTCGCGTTCACCAACAATGCCTCCATTCATCCATTGAACCGAGTGCCAGTCGCTTCTTCTCATGATTTACTTTTTTTTTTCTTTGTCCCCTCTTTTCGTGCCGCGCAGTCTCGCGCATCGCGGTTTGATTTTTTCGAGATTTTCGTTGACCAAATCGAGAACGAGCGACTCAACCCCGCTTCTATATATATATATATACAAGTGAGATATTCCCGAGGATAATCGAGATTATTCGACGAAATATCCGACGAGCTTCCGTCCGACGGGACAAAGCGAATGCGAGAGGGGGATGCGTCTCTCTTTCTCGACCGAGCGCGATCTTATCTCGGCATATTTATCCCCCCCCCCCCCCCCACCCTTCCCCCGCCCTCGTTGGAACGCGAGAGCGCGGATATAGAGCGAACGCGTTAAGCGAGAGATACATCGGAACTATATATACGAGATAAGCCATCTCTCGGATCAGTCTTTCGCCTTGGGCTCTACTCGCTTGTACATCACTCTATACACCTACACACATACAAATACGCGCGCGCATGTATATTTATACACATATCGTTAGATCGGCGGAGAAGAAAATCCACTCCAGCTTGCTCGCGATCGCGATACAGGCACGATACGGCGGCTCGACCAAACGATGCATTATCACGCTTTGGCTCTCCGTTTTTTCAGTCTCGTCTGCCCCGCCGCGTTTATCCCACGATATTTGAGATATTCGCAACGAAAAAAAATAAAAAGGAAAAAAGGTCGTCGCCCAGCGCCCCCCATAAATCGTTGCAACAAACTGGGAGAAAAATGTTGAGTCCACGCGGGCTCCAACGACGGCCAACGCTCGCGGTGACCAATGTCGAAAGTTTGGGCAACGCGCGATAACAAAAGGAACAAGAAAAAAAAGAAAAGAATAACGCGCGGCCTTCCGCGATCTCGGACTACTATTTCATAGGCGCGACGGCGAAACGTAGGAAACTTGTTTGCGCGAGCGGCCAACGCCTCTCCCGTTACGTCGGTGATTGAAAAAATAGGGTTTTCGAGAAGCACGCGATGCGAAGTAAACGCGTCCGACTCTCCGTGCAAATACATACGCCTCGAGGGATCTCGAAGGAGAGCGGAAACGAAGCCGGTTTTATCGCTCGTTTATTCAGCCTCTGTTCGTGGCCGGGCCTCTCGCTACTCCGCGCGCCACACGCATCAACCTGCTGCTGCTGCTGCTGCTGCTGCTGCTACTTCACCGACTAAATTCATACCCCGCACCCGGTTTACTTTAACGAGACTCGCCGCCCGCTACCAGCGACCTTTATATTTCTTCTCTTTAAATCATTCCAATTACAAAAACGCACTCTTCTGCGAGCAGTTTGTTTTCTTTTTTCCAAGTTGCACCCCGCTTTCCGCCCATGCCAGGACTTTGCTAGCGTAACGAGAAGGGGCCTGTACGTTCGTGTAAATTTTTATCGCTCAAAAGAACACAAGCGCGAAGCTGCGGGCGACTACTCGCGACTGGTCGGAAATTCTTGTTCGTTGATCCTCGCGCTCATGTCGCAGACGTTTTTTTTTTTTTTTTTTTTTTTTTTTAATTCTTCTCTTCCTCCTCGTTCCCCGTCGCTTTCGTATCTATATAGTATTCTTCTCTGTGCTGCTTGTTACGATCCAGTGCGAAGTTGCGAGGGCCACTGTGCAAACGTTCGTTGCGCGTTATTTCCCCGCGGCTTGAATTTTTTCACCCCGCTTACGAATTATTTGGCCCTCCGTATCGTCAAAATTATACCCTCCGCCGGATAAATATACCTATTTTTATTCACGCGCGCGCGCGCGCGCATCAATTTTCACCTAGCCTATTTCTCGCCGACGATAATTTTTATTTCGCGTTGCCCCTTCTCTCGCTCTCTTTTTCTATACAGAGGACGGGGCTACCCAGCCGCTCTTGATCGCTACCTACGAGGCAGCGGTACGTCTCTTTGACCCGCTTGACCTATTGATATCTCACTCACTCTCTCCGTTGCTCGACAGTCTTGCCAGGCTTTGTAAACAGCGAATAAACACGCCTTTTCAATATTGTTCATAAGAGAAATAACGAATGTGTATATACGGCGCGTCGATGCGGAGCCGATGAGGCGCGCTTTCTATCTCCGCCCTCACGGACGAGAACGCGAAGCTGGTGCGACGAGGCTCGATGCATATGTACGCGAGTCGAAAGTGTCCTTTTTTTTGCTATGCGGGCAAACAAGGAAGCCCCCCCCCCCCCCCCCCCCCACCTCCCGAGTCGCGATGTTTGAGGGAACGCGGAACAATATTGCGAATCGAATACTAGGATATACGAGAGAAAGAGAAATAAGGATTTGGTCGCACGGGGCGTCGTAACATTCGTCGAATCGCGCTTTTTCGCCGGAGGCGTCTTTTATCTTATATGCCTGCGCGCTTCTTCTCGCAACGGACAAATCCTTTGTGAGGGCGCATTCGACCTAGGGGATACGAGTATCCATTTTTATTACTACCTTGGTCACCGCGCGCGCGCGCGACCAGTCAAAATACATTATATAAATTCGAGATAAAGACGAAGGTAGCAGCGAGCATAAAAATGGCGAATCGGAGAATGAATAAAGCAAAGCGCGCACGTACGCCGAGGGGAAGGCTAGGGCACAACGAGTTAGCTAGGCTGTCGAGAAAACTCATTTCCCGAATAAATCATGCCTCGGTGGCGCGCGCGCGCGCGCGCGCGCGTTATTCTCTCGCGCCTCCTGCTGCACGCTACGCCAACGCGCCGCCCGCCACCTATATCGATTCCTGATGCTGCCAGCTTTTATACATATATACACACGTGACAAGACGGAGGGAGCTAGCTAGATGAGTCTCTCCTGCTGCCTCCTTGCCTGGACGTGGCTTTTGCGACGCGACAAGACACGGATGGAAGAGAGTAGCGCTCGTACCGGCATAACCCCCCACCTCTCTGTATGATGCGGCAATAACACGGACAGCATAAAAATTCAACGATACATCATACGCTGTCGCGTTACATCGTATTTCTACGTGTGCACGTATTTCCATCTCTCGCGCGCGGTTCAACGCCTTGGTCTCGATCGCGATGAAAATATCTCTCCATTCCTCGAGCGGGACAAGTTTTGTCGATTGGCGATCGATGACCGCGCATCCTTTCGTACATGTTTCGTATAAGGGTGTCGCGCAACGAATCCCTCGGACCAGTCCTATTCTCGCCATCTATCCATCCATATACCCAGGCTGAGCCACATAAAGTGTTACAGATACAAAAGTATTACCACCCTATTTTTTTATCGGTGGAGGCGCTTAAGCTACGTCAAGGTCAACTTGACGTTTTTAAATGGAACCATGTATTTTTGTTTTCAATGACATTATTACCGATTTGTTGTAGGTCATCGAAAACAACAATACATGGTTCCATCGAAAAACGTGGAATTGACCTTGACGTAGCTTCATAAGCGCCTCCACCGATAAAAAAATAGAAAGGTCCGGTATGACGGCCTTCTCGAACACTGAAACTTTTGTCTGAAACATTTTTGGATATGATCAATAGTTTGAGTGCTATTGTTCTGTAACACTTTATGTGCCTCACCCTATATATATATATATATATAAATACATACGTACATAGGCAGATACATAGGACAACTTGGTTGTGGGCTCACGGTGAAATGACGTCTACAAAAGGAATAAACACGTAACGAAAAGAATACAGTGTCGTGATGATGCACGTCGAGACAGCAGACTAGCCATATAGGTAGACCTTTTAACATTCTGGTATTATTTTATTACACAATACTTACCTAGCTCATTTTGTTCTTTACGGAGATGAAACTGAGCCGAAAAATATTGAAACAAAAAACGGGTTATACACCTTCCCTGCTCGTTCGGAGCAAAACAGGAACTTTTGTGTACAAACATAGAAGGAAAAGTGTAGAAAGCGACTTTTCAATATCGATATAGTGAAATATCGGTAATTGTTGTCCATTATGTCCATTCGTATAATGTTTTATTAGGTACAAGACAGACACCGTGAAAATGTACCGCGCGCGTTGACAGCTTCGTTCGTTTACGTAATGTTTTAGCGGTGCCATCTGCGCTGAGCTTTCCGTAAGGTTGTTCCCTATTCACGGTGCGAAAATTCGGGAAAGCTAAGAGTTCGTGTCTCTATGCCACAAGGTGTAATTCCATCTCTATAGGCTCATTTGAAACGAGCAGAGAGCGCGGATATGGTGGCCTGCCAGAGTGCACCACTTGACGAGCAATACCTTGAATACTTTCGCCTCCAGTCGAGTCGCAGCCACAAGAGTCTTTTCCAAAATTAACTGACGTGCTCATATACCACGGGACGTCAGAAATGAAGCGCACGCGCGCGCACACACACACGCACACGCGAGAATTGAGCGCAACTGTAAGAATATAGCGTTACATTCCTTAGCCAGTCCGAAGTGTGATGCTACAGCAGTGTTCAATGTCCGATAGGATAACGCCGCAGTATGACGAGTTTCGCTCGTACGTGCGACACGTTATAGGAAGCTGCGGGGCAGGATACTTTAGGCTTCTTATGTCAAAAACGAAAAAAACAAACCAATAAAACAAGGACGTCAACGAGTCAGACTCCAAGGATAACTTGGTAGTCTTAGCTACTACCACCAAGACAATAATAATGTAAGTTTTTTCCGGCATTGAGAAAAAACCCATTGAGAGATGCCCAGTGCATCCTTATCTTACTACTATTCACGGCCATCGGCATATAACGTTGTACTCACACATAGCCAGAGGAAACCTCAAGTCGGATACGTAGAGAGTAAAGAGTAGCGGGCCCAAACAGGTCGCATCCCTGCTCGGAACTCGTAATTTCACCACGAACCAGCTTGATCGCGGCAACGGCATTTCCCAAGAACTGCATGCCTGGAATCTGCCGCTGCGGCAGAGAGAGACAGAGAGAGAGAGAGAGAGAGAGAGAGAGAGAGAGAGAGAGAGAGATTTTCTTTGCGCGGTATATCCGCGTGAAGCAGCAGGCTTTCCTCGTGTCGCCGCTGACACGCACCTACATGAATATACACACGTTAGACGTGTACAGCGGAGGAGCGTTGCGTATTGCCCGGTACAAGAAGTGAGTACGCGAACGGGGGGGAGGGGGGGCAGGGGGCTTGGTGAAAACAATGCCAGAGTCAGCGGCGAAATAAGGGGTCTCGTACAACCACCTCGTAAATTACGCGCCACCCGTTTAGCGCGCGTGCGGGAAAGCCTGAGGAAGCTGCAAATACGGAAGCACCGTAAACACGCCGGGGTGCGTCTTTTTTTCAGTCTCCCTTGCACTCTTCTCAACGGGGGGCGCGCAGCAGACATAAGTCCGAAGAGAATTCATGGCCGGGCTTCTCTACTCCCTTTTTGTCAATAAATATTGACGGATCAACAACGTATACACGTTTTGTCACGGGCTTATAATTCCAAAAAAGCGGCGCGGGCGGGTGGGAGGGATTCCGATTCGGGCAGGAAAAAGAGAGGAGATCCGTACCAACGATATTTATTGCCTCGTATATTTTATCGCACATTCTCGCGCGACGTACTTTATACATTTAAGCTCACCCGGGACACGTATATCGGATCCTCGTTTCGGACCTATAAAATATATCAAATACACACACACACACACACACACACACACACACAAAGATGTACCGTCCCGTCCTCGCTTCTACGGATGAGAGTTTGCCCCCACCGGTATACGCGACACTCTTGTTATCGCGGACCTATATTTTCAAAGTCGACGCGCTACACAGCTGGTCCGCGTTTCTTTTCCATTGTCTTTTTTCTTTCTCCCCCCCCCCCCCCCCCCCCATATCGGCTTGAGATTTATTGAGGAGTGTTTGCGTTTCCGTCTACGCGCCAAATATCATTTATAAAGCGAATTTTTCCTACAGGTAGGTACTTGATAACTCGGGCGAGTCACTCAAGACGGTATCCGATACTCTCCTGCGATATAACTCGGGTGTCTGCTCAGCTCCATCCTCCCATCTCGTTTTCGTGAATTTATTCATTTTATTCATTAATTTATGTATGCGTGGAGCAAATTCGTGCGACGAGCAATACGAGGCCGATAAAACGCTACGCGTTAATTCCAAGAGACGCGTCTTTTTTATTGGCCAGCCGATCGCGCCATTTGTCTTCTAGATCGATATTCGCCGTACTCAAATCGTATAGTTGCTCGCGTTATTTTTACGAGAGGTCGATGCAACGCCGCAGTCCCGGATTATCCGTATAAGCAACGCAGGCAGCCATGTGCGAATGGCATAATGGCCAAGTCCCGAGCCAGTACTGGTGCCGGAGTTGCCAATACCGGCTGGCGATCATGGCCCGATACACAGCCAGTACATAAACGGTACTTGCCAAACTCCGAAATGGAAACGCTGGTCCTAAGCTCGGCAACAACAGCGTTATTGGCACAATACTCTGACTCACAGTACTGTCTGACTACTTGCCGCCAATATTGGGCCAGCGTACATGAACGATACTGGCCCGGCGCCTCCTCGGGGTCCACGCGGTGGCCGGCCCGTAAGAAAAATAAGTCGGACCAGTAGTGAGGAGGTGCGGTGGGGGGGGGGGGGGCATAGCATGGTAGAAACGTAACAAACGTATATACTACTTGGCGTTGGGCTGCTGCTATCGCGCGACTCTATATTTTTATTCACAAAATAAGCTTATGAGCTACGTGTGTATTTGTTGAACGCGTTTCAAACAACCTCCACACGTTTTTATTATTTACGTTGGCAGCACTGATTACTTGCCGTTTGTTTCCCCATGAAAAATAATACCGGGGGATTCCCCGCCTCGCTCGATACGTTGAATCATATACAATGTATTACGACGCGATATACTACCCACGCGTCTCAGTCGCAGACAGAAATGTTTGCATGCGTCTTTTGGACGAGAAAACCGCGCCCCGTAAACGCGCATTGTTGACCATTAAATCTATTCACGTAAAAGACCTTTAAATCTATTAACGTAACAATCTGTACACATACTATGTTAACTTTCAACTGTATTTTCACATTTGTTTATTTCAAAAAATATTTATTTTGTAAGCTGCTATAGCTGATCTCCGGGAGCACCTCTAAAAAAGTCGTTTTGCGGTGAGCACCATATCTCTGGACTCGATCATCCAAAATGAAGGGAAAAAGAGCCAAAAATATTTCGTTAATATAATGGATTATCTTGTAATTGATCGAAGGAATAAGCAAAATAATGATTTTTTACAAAATGGCGACTTGTCGAAAGAAGAAGAAAAAAAATCGATTTTTCCACATAATAATGGCCTTAAATTGTTTATAAAATGGAATATATTTATCGGTGAGAAAAAACCTTCGATTAATTACTGAAAAATATACTTGAAAGGATTGTGTTCAAATTTGAGACTTATCGGTGGTTTGCCCGCGCGTTTCCGACAAATATTGCTCACCTACTTGAACAAAAAAAAAAAAAACACACAGTTTTGAGAGAAACGCGTTTGAAGTTTCGAAAGCACTTTACATATAGTAACAAAAAAAATGTATCTTCCATCGAGTCGTCTATTCCGGGGCCATATGATAAACCCTCCGCGCCCCCCTTCGGCAGCTTCTAATAACTCCGGTTGCTGTTGTCTTCGGACTCATTCTTTCCTCTCGTGTGCTCTCATGCGCGCTCTTCGGTCGGAGATCGTCACGCGCTGTGCCTCCTCTCTTTCGGCATATAAATGTGCATTGGGCCCAAGTGAAATCCCTATTGCATTCA
The DNA here is from genome assembly GCA_951751655.1 of Ophion costatus. Lineage (NCBI taxonomy): Eukaryota > Metazoa > Arthropoda > Insecta > Hymenoptera > Ichneumonidae > Ophion > Ophion costatus. The sequence continues at coordinate 74,150 of OX632363.1, read as the reverse complement.
TACAATACAATAGTGATGCTGTACCTTCATTGAGTACGCCGGCAGTGCCTATGTATGCAGCCAGTTGCACAGTTTTCGAACCAGACGGAACACTATTTTTGGAAAAATTTTCCATATCAGTTGATTGTAGCCCCTTTTTTTATTTTATTTTTCTTATTAACCAAATCCTTGTTCAGAAGCAGTTTGAGGCAAAACATCAAAATTCGATATTCAACAGACGAATCACACGGCACTAATATTTCCTCTTGCATTTTGAATTTTTTTCGCAGCGGCACCAAAACTACTTTTATCCGTTTCAGCTGTTTTTGGATTAAAAACGTTTCTTCGCTTCTTCGCTCTCGACTTTTGCATTTAAGAAGATGCCCTCATTTCTCTACTATATTTCATTTTCACGAAAATATCACAGGAGACAGTATAAACGCGCCAACTTATACAAGTTCACTGCTTGGCTTTCCTATTTAGACTGACTAATAATATGCAGTATTTGCCATGGTTTGGTAAAAGACGAAGTTACATTTATCTCGCAGGCATATGAACATAGGCCTATTGCACACTGTCACTCCATGTATCTGAATACAATAGAATGGTACATTCGCAATAGACAGCCGGCGCTTCGAACGCTCTGACGCGTCATTACAAATGTGCGTGTAACTTGGAGAATATTTTTCGGATTGATAAGACATTTTCCGTGTGCGTACTTAAATATATGTACATTGCGAAAACAAAATAAATTAAAAAATCGATTTTTCGAAAATTTCAACTGTACACACGGAGAAAACAGGAGCCTCGAAGTTTAGAATCAATACTATGCTTCGAAAAAAAAATATCATTAAATAACAAAAAGTATCGAATAAAATATACAAATAGTAATTATGGTATCGTAATAATGAAGAAATTTAAATTTTAACCTACGATATGGCACGTAAGCTGATACAAATAATACATTTTATTCGGCATATTGTGATTTTTCGTGGTATTGAAAAAATATTTTGCCCACGTAATTGGAACAATTAGTTTCCAGTATTCTACAAAAAGTGCGCGGTATAAAGAGTCACATTTTACTAATCAACTTCGTAATATTTTTCGCTATACGCCCAAGATTGATACTATGCGTATAATGAAATCTATACATACACGAAGATTCATGCTGTATACGTATAGTAAAATCCACATGACAATATAGCGTGTAATAAAGGTTTGTATATTACAAAGTACGCATTATTTTTACTATACAGCGTATAGGACTCGCGCCTATGCGAGAATAGTTTCAAATGTAATATGCACGCATCATTTTTACTGTACGGTGTGAGAATCATTTTTACACTTCTATAACAACAAGTCTTAGAATTTCCGAACTGGTAGTAAACTGCTATATTTTCTAGCACTGAATATTATAATTCTGGCAATGAGTGTTAGAATTTGAGGCCGTATTTTTCTCCGTGTATATAACCACTTGAAAAAACCACGTGCACACACTCTTGTCCGTTCATTTTTCATTTTGTTCAGTCATTGCGACCGTCAAACGTGGTGAGTGCGTTTCGAATCTAGAAAAGAGCGCGACACACTTTGATAGATAGATTGTGCAGAGGAGTGCTTTAAGAAAACCGACAAAACTACATAATCGAGACATTCGGATAAT
>OX632363.1:59215-72311 GCA_951751655.1 Ophion costatus | reverse complement strand
AAATTGACATCCGATTTAGATGAAACATGCGCCGCGTTTTGTTCGATATCACTTTTGTCCATTTTGAAGGCAATTTCATAATTCCGCGATTGCGAAGGCGCATTACGCAAATGGTTAGAAAAGGTTTCTTTTTTTTTGGCTAATCTTCAGCTCCTCGGCCGTATGGAATAAGTGCTCACATGCTCGCTCACTCTGACTCGACGATTTCCATGGTTTTATCGAAATTTTCGTCGATTCGCCTACCGCAGAGGATGCCTCATCTTCGACGTCAATTTTTTCTTTTAAGCGTAACGTCTGTATACATCCTGAGATGTATGAAATCCACTAAATACATTTAGCGGAAAACGCTAAGAATTTTTTACTTGACCTAATATTTTTGAATTTTGAATTTTGAATTTATGAAATATTTTATGCCCATTTAATAGACGGGCATTGATGCCCCCTCAGCCAACACTTGAACAACGCACACCAAATACGCATATAGCTGGTCATATATTCCAATATGGTAGCTAAAAATCACTGCGAACATCATTGAAAATCACATGCAACATTATTCACTGATATATGTATATATTTTAGTGGCGAGAGACTACGAGAGGGGCATTTCCGATTCTCTTTTAGCGTAATTCTCAAAAGTGTGGAGAAGGCGCGTCCGGCCGAGAGCAGATAACTCGTACGAATAATCCGCGGCTGTCCTGGACGTGTACGATAATATTGTCTCTCGAGCGAGAGGCGCGTTATTATCGCCCGACTTTGGCAGGCTGCTTGCAGGCGAATTGTTGTAAAAACAACTGCGACGAAGGGAAAATAAGTGGGGCCTGCGCCATCCGTGCGCGCTGATATCCGCCTAAAGAGTTTTAATTATTTTTCTTGGGCGAGATGTGACGGCGGCGTTTACCACCGAGATCCGTTTCGCTAAATTACTTTGCCGGAGCCAAAGTTTTTTCTCTCACAACCTTTCTCATTGCCGCCGGTGACCCTCTCGATTCGCGACATCCGCAAACTCGAAATGTTGTCCATCCAAACTGAAAAGCCGGATCACGGATTAGCCAGGTTTCAAGATACGCTCCGGAATATACCCGTATAAAAGCGCCCCCGCGCCTGTCATCTCTGCTGGATATCCACCGGATCAGTGAATCCGGATAACGGGTGTAATAAAGACAAACTGATCAGTCCTGAATCGGGTGACCCCTAACGCGAACCTCACATGGCTCTGCTACGGGGTTACCTGTCCGCACGGGCTGCGACCGATTTTCCTTCTCCCATCCGTGCTCCGAGATTGGCTAATCGCCGGTAGACATCCGGCGGAGATCCGCCATGCACTTGGAAGTATATGTCTGATCTGCCCCGCAGATGTCTTCCGCGGCGGATACCTTTATTCGGGGCCATCAAAGTAAACAACTGCGTTGCTGCGTGCGCGTTGATGATTCACCAACATTCTAATAAAAGTCATATGGCGTCCATGCGAACGCCCCGTTATCATCGAATGAAAATACAAAGAACGAGAATGAAAACAAATTTGGAGTTTGCGTCGTGGGAATGCAACGCTTTTTTTGCCTTCACTCTTCATTCGTTTATTTTTATCATCGTTAAAAGGTAATCGAACAAATCAATAAAATTGAATTTTATTGGCACAACATGAAATTGTATTTTCACAAAATTATCATCAGTAGGTTTTTGTTGTTGTGTTAATTGCGGTCGCGTAACATTCTAATATAAGAATACGTTAAAACGTGCGAGTTGTATTTGCAAAGTCAAAATTGCCAAAAGAATCCGGCAAAAACAATTGTTCCGCATTCGAACGATGATGCAAACTTCAACGTCGTGAATAAAATTATTGACATTCTTTAGAATAGAATTAGAACGATGAAGAAAAAATGGAAAGGAAAAAAGAAAGCTTACACGAGTGCGGTGCGGGGAGAGGCTGGATAGGTAGCGCCCTCGGCTTTGTAATTAGAAGGCATACCTTCAATCCCGAGGGTATGTCAAAAAAACCTTTAACGAGACAGAATATACGTTTTATTCCAATAATCATCTAGGCAGGATCATAAATAAAGCGTATGGAAATAATAAATCCTACCGGAATATTTTGATTCGTAGATTTTTGATTTTTTTTGTCTTTCATTCCTGGCAGCAGAGACGAGGCAGGAAGTGGATCAGGGCCTGAAAAGCAGGTTTACCGATAAGTTGCGTTACCGGCATCCATCCGCGTTATGGCCGCATGCAAAAAAAACGTGTAACCCTCGATAAAGGCCTGATCCGGCGGCCTTTACCGCACCGTGGAACGAAATACGGTATGCCCGATCGAGCTCCAGTGTGCCTCGCGTAATCTCTAGTCCGGGCATACGCTTCACTCCTAATCACTCAGCTAGAATATCATTCGAAGCGAGATTGACAATTTGACGCCAGCAGCGCGATACGATATGCAACCTCGCGTTGACGCGTCGTAAATGGAAACGAGCGCGCGCGCGTCTTTGCTGTCGCGACGACCGCACATATACATATATATATATATATTCGCGCTCGTTCGTCGCATCGAAGACGCACCGCGCGGGGAACCCCCGGCCCATTTTTCCACTCCAAACCGCGAAATAATCGTGAAAAATAAGCTTGGCTAGCGGGTATGCGCGCCTCGCGTAATGCGAAAAGTTGCCTCCGCTTGCTCACTCGACCGTATATAGCAGATGTCTTTCCCCACCACCGCCACCGCACCGTCCCCCCTTTTCCTTCGTCTTGATTCGTTCGGGGGAAGATAAAATAATCAGCCGAATTTGGAAAAAATTATTTCGCCGCTCCAATTATTTCCGCCGCGACTGTCGCGATTGTGAATGAGATTCCAAGATTAATCGGAGCAAGTTGCGGAAAGCTTTTCGGAATATGTGCCGCTCGTCGAAAAGTAGGTGGTACGCCAGCTGCGCGCGCGCTCGCGCGCGCGCGAATATGTCCGAGCGCCGCGAGAGACACCGCCACGACACTTTCCTCGACAATCGAGTTTGGCTCTCATCGTTTTCGCGGCCTGCGCGCACGCACGCTCATCAAGAACACGTTTCCCCGGCGAAAACTTTGCAAATTTATGCTTGAGCAGCGCGACGCGACGAGGAGAAAACAAAGAGCTCCACGGTGACGTATAGCTGCTATACGCGCGCGCGCGCGCGCGGGCCTTCAAACTTTTTCCCAAAAAACACCGTGAGCCCTATACCCTCGTGCAAATCCATGGATCGCTGCGCCTATTATAATCGGGGCGGCGGCGGCGGCGGCGGCGGCGGCGGCGGCGGCGGCGGCGGGGCGAACTTGATGACCGCGGCTATATTGGTTGGTATAGGTTTACCGCAGTTTCCCGATACCCATGACAGGCAAATGTCACGATGAATATGATACAGAGGGTTAAGTCGGCTGCGGCCGCAAGTGTGGAAAAAACAGTCGAGTATCCTAGGTACTTGATACGTTTATGTAAAATCTTTTTCCAAGACAGGACACCGGACTGTAACTCACGATTTTCGGATGATTTCTTCTCGAGCAGAAATTGCGCTAGCCTGTCCGAGTTACATTCTTTTTAAAGAAATAAATAAAATACACGCTTGAAAGAACTTTCAGGCTTTATAAGGTAAATACATTGAAGTATGTGAAAAAGAAGAAACGAATAATTCATCGTGAAAAGAATGCAAAATGGCGGCGCACGAGTCGCCGCTATGGCACTACTGGTTTTCAGCGATCCCTCTCCGCGGCACGCAGTATAGAACTGTTTAGTAGAACGCAGTAGAACGTACATTTCATCCCGGAAGTAAAAGTAAACATTTTTTGTTAATTATATTAGTTTTTGTAGTCGACTACGGGGGGATATTTTTTACAATTTTCAAGCCGATCGGACGAAAATTCTTCGAGTTCTGCTGCGTGCAGATTTCAAAAACAAAGTAACCTCACATTCGAGGTTACTTTGACACTTTTGGAGAAAAATAAAATAAAATTGCGGGGTTTCGGTGGGGCTTGAATTTCCTATACATTTCAAAGCCAAAGCAGACATTGTTCTATTGGAGCAAAAAAGTTGGCTTTTAGGATGTTAATGTTATCTCCAAAAAACTTGTAAAACCTGTCCACAGGTAACACCGCTTTACGCTACCTACTTTTCAACACTCGAAATGCATTGTATTTTAACGTTTCATTCGTGACTCATTCGAAACGTGCCTTGGACAATGCATTTATGTGTGTTACGGTAGAGTTGAGCATATTTTGTTGTGCGTATTTGTAAGCACTGGAACACACGTGCCTAGTACCTATATTGGAATTTACATGTCGCTATGTGATAATGCTCCATACTCGCGTGACATTTTAAGATACACTTGATACCTATTTTAATCAAATTAATCCAACAGGCCTCTAGTTGACATATCTTTCTCTATTTTCCGTATAAAACCCTTCGGAGATCTGTGTTCTGTCTCATGTATATACCAAGTGTTCCATTTTAATCTTACACCTGATTTGTCTCGAAGAAAATACTGTCCCGATCAAGTATCGAGTATAGTAAAACTCTTTTAAACTTTTTAAAACGTTGTTAGTTCTGGCCTGACAAGCTTGTTTCGTAAAACAAAAATCACGATCCCATTTTTTTAATTTTTTTATTAACATGTAGGCCATCTTAACGTCGCCATTGCGAGTTCTGGACCACAAAAGGTTTTTATGTTAACCCTTCGAACCTTAAAAGTTTTATTGCACTCAATGCTTGATTGAAGCAGTATTTTTCGCCATAAATAAGGTATAACATTAAAATGGGACATCCGGTATATCGAAGGTTCTTGTACACAAAAGAGTGCGAGGCCTGGGAGCAGGGGACACACGCGCGCGCGCGCACGCGCAGAGAGAGAGAGAGAGAGAGAGAGAGAGAGAGAGAACTTTTGTTTATTTTGTGCTCAGAGGCCATAGCCCCCCCCCCCCCCCCCCCTCCCGAGCATCGTGCTGCAATTGTACATGGCGCGTATACAATTTCAAATATACTGTACTTTAGCCTACATTAGAATGATGACTAGTAGTATTGGGTTGCTAGAGAAGTAACGAGCGTTTTTAATTTGCTATCAGAATATCCTCGCGCATCGTCGAGCGTCTAGAATGTTCTTATGAGACGTGATAAGGATGAAATGTGTGTATATATATATATACGCGTTACTCATAGATCTGTTTATGATTTGTTCGTTAAAAATGGAACTGACAAGAGCACGCGTCCGACATTGTATTTTATACGAGTACCGTTTGGGCCACACAGCAGCTGCAGCCGATCGCAATATACGTGCGGTATTATTGAAGGCGAGGACGCGATTTTAGACGCCATGAAAAAAAAAATCGACAATCGTGAACAGTTGCCACGGTTTCTTAGAAACTTTTTTGAGTCACAGCCCAGAAGTTTTTACAAGCAAGGTATCCGCGTTTTGCCTAAACTTTGGCACTGGGGTTGTAGACATCGATGATGTGTATATAAATCAACGGATATAGATACATAAAAGATGTTTAAATATTATAGTATATTGTAATTTAGATAAAACGGTCATTACTCGAATACCAACTCAATATATAATGAAGTTTAAACTAAGACTGAAACTAATACCAGACTAAACCTAAGCTAAAAGAAGAGCATGATACTCGATAAAAGGCTCTAATTATCCGAATGACATCAATCAATGGATACAGTTTATGCGATACGACAAATAATTATAGGAATTACTTCCGTTTGTTGTATATCTGTATAATTAAGATGTTACAAGTAGTCGCTAGCGTATATTTTTCACGATACACGTTGCAAAGACGCCCAACGCACCCTGCCTTCGCTCGCTTTCATTTGTTTCCCCTCCCGCGTATATACGGACGCGTTTTCGATAAATTATCCGGATAAACGTTGCAAGATTTTTCGTTCGTCCCCTCGCGTTAACTTTCGCCGGAGCGATTGCCTCGTATTATTGGACTCACGCGAGGGGCGGGCGGGGGCTATGAGGCATCCCCACAGACTCGTCGATTGTGCAAAAGCCATCCGCGCGAAGCGACCTTTCTTCCTGCGGCAACTTATCGAGAGCGAGTACGCGCCTACCTATGTCCATATAGGAATGAAAGAAGAAAAGGGTGGGAGGAGCTGGGGCGAAATGCGATTCAAGATATAATAGCAGCGCGAAAGTATTCTCGTACTCCTCCGAGAGATGTAAGATGACAAGAAGAAGGAAGAGAAGGCGAAATATTTCTCGTTTATGACGGTGGTGTCTTCGAGGACTTGACTGTTTCTTGTCCTCGCCTCGCAACTGCTCGTATTATAACGCCCGCAGTGTCGAGTGGGGGGACGTGGTAAAAATGAAAAGGAACTCGAGAACGTATTCCTCTCGCGTAACACCGGGTGAACCTTCAAACTTTTCCCGTACAGAGCCAGCAGCTATCGTGTGTAGTTGCGCACCCGCTCTTGCTTGAAACGCGAGCGTCAAGTAGAGTCTCTCTCTCTCTCTCTCTCTCTCTCTCTCTCTCTCTCTCTCCCTCCCTCCCTCTCTCTCTCTCTCTCTCCCTCCCTCTCTCTCTCTCTCTCTCTCTCTCTCTCTCTCTCTCTCTCTCTCTCTCTCTCTCTCTCTCTCTCTCTCTCTCTCTCTCTCTCGCTCTCTCTTTTATGCGTTTGTCGAGTGTAGCTTGCAAAGATGCTCTGGGAGAGAAGCGGAAAAAAGGTTGAAACCTACTACCTTTTCGTTGGCGTATAATTTTAATTATAAACGCGTGGTAGACGGACATACCGAGCGAGCGTTGCGCATAGGCGCGACAGCGATCACGTTTGGAGCGTGTATCTCGTGCACCCTATATGCGACCCGTATATCCATGCTCGATTCCCACGAGGCCGAAATATTCGCGAAAACCCACCGGAATTTCAATCAATTGAACATGCATTTTTTTCTCTCTTTTCTTTCTTCTTGCGTCCGCGCGACACTCGCGATAGCTTCGAGCGAGCCGCGGATAAACTTTTCATTGAATAATCGCCGTCTCGCCGTAGAAGCCAATTGATTTACCTGGATTAATCTCGTTCGGAAAAGTTTGACAAATTCGCTCGATTGAGGTCTTTTGCACGTACTCGCGAAAGCACAGTGTGCGAGAGGGCGGCGAGGATATTTTGCCTGTACACGGCGTATGTCGTTTCACGTTTATTCGCGCGAATCGGCGTGAGAAGCTTCGCTTGTTATTTCCCGGCTGACGATGATGCGTCCAATGAATTCATCGACGAGTGAATCAAGCCGCGTACGTTGCTCAAAGAGATTCCCTCCGTCAAAGGATTCGCCCGAACCACGCGCCTTTTACGAATGATAAGTTAATCCAGCTTACGATGACAAGAGCAGCTATATATACCTACTTGACGAGGGAAAAAAAAAACATTTTAATAAACCCTGTTAAAGTTGTGCGCATCGGAAGCCTTCGAATCAACTTTAGCAACGCGCATTCGTTATTTAACGTGGTCGGGTAAGAAGGGGAGGGGGCAGATGTCGAAGTATTCTACATCCGGTGGGAAAGCCCACGGGAGTACACGAATCTCGCCTCTTTTATCGTCATTTCAACGACGCGTACAGTACTCGGTACTCCCTTACACACCTTTCTCTCTCTCTCTCTCTCTCTCTCTCTCTCTCTCTCTCTCTCTCTCTCTCTCTCTCTCTTATTATTATTATACGTATGCCCCTTGGTTCGCGGTGGCGCACCAAGCTTAACTCTGATCGGCCGCTAATTCGAACCTTTTACTCTCCAGTTTCGTACTTGTCACCCCCTTTTGTATTGCGCGTTATGGTATGCGTGCGAGAGAGAGAGAGGGAGAGAGAGAGAGAGAAAATGGTCGAGTGAACCCGGGCGATAATAATAATGAGAACGCCCCGAGTCGAAATGTTCAGCCTATTTTGACGCTACAGCTCGGCACAGAAGGTAGTAAATAAGTAGATTCGAATTGAATGTAAAATGAACTCCTACTTAACTTTCAAAAGGGGAACAAATGTCCCTTTTCTCCACTTATAGGCCCTAGGTAGAATCTTGATACCCTGTTCCTCTTTAATGTCATACGTATGCACGCATACGAGCTGTATTACGCAGTCGGGCATACGTACGTAAATATGTATAGGTAAAATGATATATATATATATATATATATATATATATATATATATGAGGTATTCCAAGTGTAATCGAACGGCATAAAAGCCTGATCTTCTTCAATCTTTTTCAAAGTTGGCGATGTTTTTGTATCATATATTTTGAGTACGTAGTATTCTTTTTCAGTTTTTTATCGGCTCGCTAACTCGGCTAACTCGAAGATAAGATTTTACACATGATAAAATTTCAAACGATCGTATCGCAGTCATCTCCTCGTCGTACGAAAAAATGTCCTCTACAAAAAAGCGTTTTTCTATGAACTATTTTGAAGAAAAAAAAACCCCAAGTACTACAACACTAAAAAAAAGAAAAAAACCTTCAATTAAGCATTTTTTTAACCCCAATGACCAGGTTCATCCTGCTGAAATTTACACTGAATTTTCTTTTATTAGTGTAAAACAACATCCCGAGTAGAAATCTCGCTACGGCTACAAGAAAGACCCGATCAGGCTTCCTGATTTCTTTTTTCGGCCTCGATCAGGATTTTTTATCAAGCCCTGATCATTTTTGAAACGCAATCCCCTACTTCGGCCCGATCAGGGTAAACAATCGAGGTGTGATGAGGGTAAAAAATCAAGGCGTGATCAGGATCGAAGAAAAGAGCGAATGGCTCGCGAAATAATATTTTCACGCTTCTCGTTTTTTTACCGTTGGCGTACGACCTTAAATATGAATCCTAGGGGAAAAAAAGGTAGCAACAAAAATTGTACAAACTTTCGTTCTCTAAAAGTTTGTTTATGCTCGTTTATGCCCTAAAGTAAAAAATAAACGAGATAATGCAATGGCCGCTTTGTTCAAGTTTAATTCGTAAAATATCGACAATAGAGGAAAAACTGTAATAACCAAAATTGTAAAGCACTCGATTTCCTACAAGTTCAATCATTACGACTTTTTACTTAAAAATTGTAAATCGCCGAGTTATTCGACAACAACAATTTCCCGTCAGATTCAAGACGACGATATTAAATGAACGCAAGCCCAGCCCAGAATGAAACTTACATATGTTGTTTTACACCGATAAAAAAATAGTTGAGTGTAAATTTTAGCAGGATGAACCTAGTCATTGAGGTTAAAAAGTTAAAAAATTAAAGATTTTTTTTTTTTAACGTGGTAGTACTTGGAGATTTTTGAATGTTTTTTTCAGAATAGTTCATAGAAAACCGCATCGTTTTTTGAAGAGGACGTTTTTTTTCGTACGACAAGATACGTACACTACGATAGGATCATTTGAAATGTTATCACGTGTAAAATCTCGTCTCTTCTCTATAGTTTGTTATAGCGTTGAACATGTTTGCATGTTCGTTGCTTGTGCGTAGAAATAACGATTTGCGGACAGCATTCATTTTTAGTTACCATTTGAAGAAAATTGCTGCAGAAACGCATCGAATGCTTGCGTCGAAGCTCACGCGGTCGAAGCTTGCATGCTCATGGTAAATCACTGTGCCTTGAGTGGTTAAAGTGCTTCGAGTGGGGTTAAAACAATCAAAAGTGCGGCAATTTTGACGCGAGAAACGAGGAACGTGCGACACGCCACCGAAAAAGTTTCAACACAACGAATTTGAGTTGCCAAAACCTGGCTAAACTGTTGAATAGTGAACACGATCGACAACAAATGATCTATTCGAAACAATATTTGCGTAAAAACAGACCAGAAGATGAAAAAGGTGAAAGAAAGTGATTTTGCTTTATGATAATGCACCATCACACATAGCAAAACTGGTCATGGAAACGATTGAGGCATTTATAGTTGGGAAATACTTTCGCATACGGCTTACTCCCCAGACTTGGCGCTCCGTCCGATTACCACTTATTTGCATCGATGGAACTGCTTTGCCTGAAAAGAGCAACAGTTTATTTGGCGTGGCATCCACAAATTGCCCGACGCAGGTGGGAAAAAATTGTATAGTTAGCAATGAACAATACTTGGAAGAACATTTTTTTTTATCATTTTCATACAATAAACGTGTACGTTGAAAGCTCTCTTTATTATCCTTTAGTTATAGGGATAATGGAATAATGAGGCTAGTAAAAAATTTCGTTAAACATGTATTTATTTAGGAAAACTGTTTTCGTTGGAAATTTTCCGAGATTGCGCGCCAAAAATAGGTGTTACGAAATAGCGTTTTACCTTACCGATAGAGAAAGAAAAAAAAATATATATACTCGACTCGTTGCAATAATTCGATAACAAAATGCCATATCACTCTGGGCCAAAGATGGACCGACGAGTGGTAAGCGCTTCATTTTCATTATTCATTATATGCCAAGATCAAACGATAATGATTGCTAACATCAAACGATAATGTCGAAAGTCTATTTCTGGCAAAATTTTTCTGGAGATTGGTAAAAAAAAATTAACGAAATGCGCATCGATGAAAATGGATATTTTTCGGCATTTTTAAACTCAGCGAATTTATCGTTCGTTCATTCATAACGATGCGCGTATGGGCATAGCCGCACTGTGGGACAAGATGTCGCCCCCCCCCCCCCGAACCGTACGAAACATGTATGAAAATATATAATTAGACGATTTCGATATTGACATTTAAAAACCCAAACAAACAATTACTTTGGAGGGTGTCGGAAAGTACTCGATTGGACCGCTTCTATATTCACAATTGTCGTAATGAATAGAACACGAGATGTAGAAAGGAAGATTTTTGAATTTCTCGGTAAAATGGATGAGGCGCCGGCTCTTATTCGACGTAAAATCGTTTGAACGTCACGACCACCCGTTCTTATCCTGGCCTTATTTGGTCCAGGATGCATCGGGAGTTTTGGTCCGATAAAGTTGTACCGAAAAAATTCGTAATGAGCGCGGATGATTTTTTCCGATACGTTTTCCAGAAATCGCAAAAAGCAAGTTTCTCAACATCTGGGCCCTAATTCACAATGACAAGTGAGGAAATGCTTGCTTCGAAACCGTGGCGATTTACACGCAGATGCGGCGGGCGGCCCCGTTTAACGCGATATGACCGGTCTGTCCTAGATAAATGATGGTCAGGGTCGAGTCAATCGAAATGTGACAAATTATTCGAGTAACAAACAAGTCTGTCAATAGAGTATGCCAATTTAATAGGCTAGATTTGGATTAGTAAAGCCTGGTAAAATAGTTTGGTAATTTGGCAATGGAAGTTTCCATTAGAAACACGAGTATACTTGCTGATTAATTTGACAAAGGGCCTTAATTCTACCTAAATATATCTGAAGAAAAATATATCTGAAGAAAAATATATCTCTCGTAAAATGAAATAAATGAGTATTGAAAATTGACAAAAATCATTCGAACCAAATCGCGTATTCGGAAAAACTTGAAGTCAGGTGTTTACATTTGACCGATAGTTCCAAAATATCTATTCGTTAATTTTTACCATTGGCAAAATGTACATTTTAACATCGAACAAAGTGAGCTCAACCGAGCCGGGGTATGCCAAGATATAGGGACAGGCTGCTGCAGACGAGCGAAGCAGCGACCGCGTAAATTTTGTAACTTCGGCATACGGGTTTCGCGACACGATTGAACAAGTCGATAACAGTTTATCGAAAAATTATTCAACGAGTACTCGACTCGCCCCCCGTTTTTGCCGCGCACTGAACCGAAGCGCGTCGCGGCTACGCTTCCGGCTGGCCGGATGTTGCAAAAGCAAACAGCCCATTCGGTAAGTCTATATCGCTCAAAAAAATGTTAATTAATGAAAAGAATTTTTTTTCAAGTAAAATTCATTAATGCGAATTTATCAATAATTTAATTGACCAATGAATGGTAATGATAATTATTATTATTCTCGCGCTGATATGTTTGGTCGGAACAATATACGTGCTCGGTAGGTTAGACCGCAATGAAAAGAGAAGGAGGAGGCGCAGCAGCAGCAGCATTAGGAAAAATGTAGTCGAACGGTGCGCGCGGGTGAGGTATATAGGAGTATATAGGAACGAGGTTTCCCGCGAGAGATAGGTGCTTCACAAGCGTGCAAAGGAGGAGCGGAAAAATGTATTTTTTGGTGTACCATGTCGAGGCTCCATAGTGGTAGGACTAGCCCCGCAGCATATAATCGAGTCAGCTGCTCGACAGAGGCTCAAATGCAAAGGCATTTCAAATAGGCAAAATTTTTTTCTATTCGGGCGATATGTGAGAAATGGAAAAAGGATTCGAAGAGAGGAGGCGGCGTGCGCGGTTGGGCGGGCAACCAACCAAGTATGCCATCGTTTCGCTTCGTTATATATCCCCGAGCGACGCAGACACCCGTTTCGTTAAATATATTTGCGATATACCGCGATAAGTAATTGGCGAGTTTGGCGAGCGAGGGAGGGAGGGAGGGAGGGAGGGAGGGAGGGAGGGAGGGAGGGAGGAGGGAGGGAGGAGAGAGCGAGAGAGAGAGAGAGAAATAGTACTAGTCGCGCGTGTCTGTCGTTGTGCGAACGCGTTTGTAATGAGATGGTTTGTTGGTCGGCGGTGAGCGCAGTGACGATGACGGAGGCCCACGCGGTAGCGGGCGGATCCGTTCGATTGTCTTGCGACGTAGAACCAGTGCTCCCCGGAGAGAAACTTCAGCTCGTTATCTGGTACAAGGAAGGAACGGACACACCGATATACAGCTTCGACGCGAGAGAAAGCGGCAGGAATCCGGAGCAGGGGATGCACTGGCAGGATCCGAGTCTCGGCGGGCGGGCGTCTTTCTCGCGGATGGACAAACCGGCCACCCTGAGACTCGAAACGGTTCGAGAGAGCGACGAGGGTCTCTATCGTTGTCGTGTAGATTTTCGTCAATCACCCACGCGAAACAGCAAAGTCAACCTCACCGTTATAAGTGAGTTTGTTTGTTGTTTATTAATTGCCGCTCTTCCTATTAATATTTCGTCTGAGCTCTGTATCTTGGTTGCCGTCTATTATCCGGCGGCTCAGTACCCCCGGAACAGCTGAGCATACTGGACGAAGATGGTACCTCTCACATTCGCA
>OX632363.1:24215-54215 GCA_951751655.1 Ophion costatus | reverse complement strand
TGATCCGGGTTCTCCATTGTGAATTAGGCAACGCGCATCGACGAGTACGTTCATGCTCATTACTGTTATCGGGATACGAGGAGTAAGCGTTGTCAATGAAATCGCTTGATAACGTCACAGTTTAAAAAATGTATATATATATATATATATATATATATATATATGTATGTATATGTATATGTATGTATATGTATATTGAGACCGGTTCGTGTAAGGCAACCGGGCGAGCCATAAAGATTCAGTATTTTGTCAGATATTGAAACAATGTACTAGTGTACGTAACGTTCTTGACTAGTATTAACGCGCGCGGTTGATCGAAAACATACGCGAATATGGATCTACGTACCGACGTATACGTAGCTGTTATTCAAAATAAATGGTTAGAATCTTTATTATTTTCAATAACTCGTCCAACGACGATGTAAGAAGGAAAAATAATGTGCTCAACGAATTTCAATAATTATAAGGATTTTGCTTATACCCCCGTAAATATATTGTTACAGAGGAAACTCTCGCAGCATCTGTGAGCAATACATTTATGCGGAATCGACATCACCTTGTATTTCTTTTTCCTGCTACATTTTATTCGAGGCAAGTACAAAAAGCGTATAAAAATATTACATAGTTTTTTTTTCTCAAGGCGCCGCCGCAGCCGTCGCCAGACTCCTCCCTACGTACGTATTCGAAAAATCATCTTAGAAAAATTATACTTGTGTAATTGCTCCATCGCGTGCGCGGTTTAAGGCACTCTATGTTTTTCGCGATCGTTGCTACGTAATTCTCAAATAATGGAATGAATATGTATCCGTGCATCGAAAGATATATGTATATTGATAATATTGGAAGACTTTTTTGAGCAGTTGTCTCCTCAAGATTCGTTGTATATCCGTAGGCCCCGGTATAATCGAAAGTGATAAGCGGGCTACGTGGATAAAGACTACGAGTATTTGATCGGAAAATTTGGCACGTTGCGACACGTCTTACAATGCCGAGGAAAATATATATATACGCGTATGCGTGCGTGCGCGCGTGCGTGCGCGCGCGCGCGCGCGGGTGTGTGTCTCTGTCATTCCTCACCAACAGAGGCAAAAAGAAAAACAAACAGATAATGCGATATCTTTTACTTTTGCACGACGATGACACCGTCGCTCTTGATTCGCACGTAATTGGCCTTCAAATGGTTATTCGTCAAAACTATAAATGTGTTCTGTTCAACCACTTGCAGCTTCATCGCCTCCGCTTGTTTGCCGCCGCTGCCACCAATTTCATCCTCGAATACCGCAATATCCACCTCGTTGTTGTTGTTGTTGTTGTTGTTGTTACGGTTGCTACTGCTGCTACTGCTGCTACTGCTGTTGCTCCTATTGTTGTTGTTGTTGTTATTGCTGCTGTTGCTGCTGCTGCTGCTGCTGGTGTTGGTGGTGGGGCAACAGGCCGAGGATGATTCGTGTTTGGCGTCGACCGTTCTTTCATCCAAAATCGAGCCAGCAGTTTGGTAATATTCCGACGAGCAGACGTTATCGTATGTCCCAATAATCTCGTCGTCGTCGTCGTCGTCGTCGTCGTCGTCGTCGTCGTCGTCGTCGTCGTCGTCGTCGTCGTCGTCGTCGTCGTCGTCGTCGTCGTCGTCGTCGTCATCATCGTCGTTGTCGTCGTCGTCGTCGTCGTCCTCGTCCTCGTCCTCGTCCTCGTCGTCCTCGTCCTCGTCGTCGTCGTCATCATCATCATCATCGTCGTCGTCGTCGTCGTCGTCGTCGTCGTCCTCAATAGCTCTGTCGCAGAGAATCCGATCAGCCTCGAAAAGAGCCGCTGCCGCCGCCGCTGCCGCCGCCGCCGCCGCCGCCGCCGCCGCCGCCGCCGCCGTCGCCGTCACAAACTCATCACCACCGTCCCGATAATTGGCAATAATGACGCTTGCCGCCTTGGAATGCTCCTCTATCGCCGCTACTGGACGAGGATCCATCGAAACTACGCTTCGCGCCTTTCTCTTTCGATTAGTCTCAACTTTTTGAAACTCCTCCTCCGTGAGGCACAGTAGCTCGCCGCTCGTTGTCAATACTTTACCGTGACGCGTCTTCAAGTGACGCTTGTACGTGTTTCTCGTCTTGAATCTGCGATGGAAAAAATCTCGTAGAGATTTTTTTTTAGCCGCCAGGTTTACCGATAAAAAGCTGGATAAATTACCTCTGGCCGCAATCCTCGCAACAGAACGGCGATTCACCGGTGTGCCGTCGACGATGTTCTCGAAAATGGGAGGGGTGACGAAACTTTTTGCCACAATCAACGCACGTGAAACGCGTTTGATTTTCATGTATCAGCATGTGATATTTGAGACTGTGTCTCCTCGTAAAAACGGATCGGCAAATTCGACACTCGTATGGCTTTATGCCGGCGTGACTGCGATAATGAGAGACGAGGGTCGTCGGTGCGGTAAAACTTCGAGGTGGATCGCAAATTCGGCATTGAAGATTGCTACCGCTCGGATTTCCTCTCTTCTTTATGCGCTCCATCAGTACGAGGGCCATTTCCCGCTCCTCCTTGCTTGTCCCGATAAACTTTGCCCGACCCTTGGGTTTGGCGGGTGTTAACGATGATGATGACGACGACGATGATGATGATGATGATGACGATGATGGTGGTGGTGGTGGTTGTTGTTCGGGCGGTGGCGACTGCAATGGAACTGCAACGCTGTTCTCCCTCGTCCCGCCCCCTTCACGGCCGACACTCTCGCACGCCTCATCTTCTTCCTCCTTGACGCTCGTACCGCGATAAGCTAACTCCTCGATTCGTACGCGATCACTCTCTACTACCATCAACATTATCTGTCGAGACAAGACGAAAAAAAAGAACGTATGTCGTAACGTCCGGCACAGGGCGAGCGGCGGCAGGGTTCTTGCGCCCGAACAAGAGGCACTCACGTTTTTCGACATGGCCTCGTCAATCGCCGCCTCCACGGATCTTTCTTCCTCGATCCGTTCGTAATAACTGTGATCGATGGATACTTTGGGCGCGCGTTCCTTTCGGCGACGTCGTTTTCTCGATCGATCCTCCTTTTCGCGCTCAAATTTCCCAAAACTCATCTCGTCGGAGAAATAATCATTGGACGATGCATCTGTAAGGATAAATGAAAATAAAGAAACAAAAAACGGTAAAGTTTGGTCACAAAAATGGAAGACCCGGCTGCGTACGACTTACAAGACCGGCTTTCGACAGGAGAAATTCGCTCGTCGTCGTCGTCGTCCCTGGAGCTGACACTGCCCCTCAAGCGATCCAAATGACCGACGAGGTGCGTCGTTATGGAAATTCTTGCTCTCTTCTCACTGGCGAAGCTGGTATACTTTTGACGACATGCCGCTGGCATCATGGTACATTCGTACGAGTATCTTTTCTTTAATTCATCGCCGCTGAATAGCGCAAAGCGCTTGACCAGTTGACTCGGAGACATGGCGAGTACGCGAGCCAGATTCCAACAAACGTCTCGATTCTCGTCCGGCGGCGGCGGCGGCGGCGGCGGCGGCGGCGGCAGCAGCAGCAGCTTTTCCGGCACTCCCTTCTCGACGAATCCATCCGCGTCCCCAGACTCGGAGCGAAGAGTTCGAGAAGCCACCTCCGCCAGCATATCCAACAGCGCTCCCGGACCGTCTCCTCCTCCTCCTCCTCCTCCTCCCCCTGCTCCTGGAACATGTGTCGGAAATATTAGCCGATGAGAATTCGTGAACGCGGGGCTGGTAGCAGACGTCGTGTACAGACGTTTTTTCGCTTTTTGGCCATCGTTCGCGACGCAACGCGCGATGCCTTAGCGATGCGCGCGCGCGCGCGAATCCCGCTACAACGAATACTCGCGATATCACACGCCCGTGTGCTGTGTCTCAAGATAAAGAACAAGGTAATAAACGTGCAGCACACTCACGCTCGATTCCGTTATAAAAATTTTGAGCGCATTTGTAGCTTCTCTTCGTATTCATGTTGATAAAGAGATTATTCCCACAGCGTATTCACATTCCACTGGTTTGCTCGAGCGCAACTGGTTTTCCGCTCGTCTTCTCTGCCGCTACCGCGTCGTACGTGCGCGTCGGACGCCGCCTCGTCCAACTGTCACAACAGTGTCCGCCAAGTTGAGTCGCGAGAGGGCGCTCCCGGCATCGCTGATTCGCCACTTCCCCGCGCCCCTCGCCGGCCAATTTTCTTACTGACGTCGCTCTTGCTTCATTGAGGTTACACGATGGTGTACCAGCTACTCGACGAGATAGATTGCAAACAAGGAGCTATTCGAGCGGTTAGATTCAGCGGTGAGACAACATTTATTCTCCATTGATGAGTCATTGCAAAATAACGTCGTAACGTAGATATCGGTTGTTTCGAAAACAGTAGATGGAGCGTATTGCCTGAGCTGCGGCTCCGACAGAAAGCTCAAACTGTGGAATCCCTACAGAGGAGTCTGTTTGAAGACTTACGGTGGTCATGCCGATCAAGTTATGGACGCGTGCGCAGCCTGTGACAGCAGTCGCGTGGTATCCTGTGGCATGGACAAATCCGTCATAGTTTGGGACGTAGCTAGCGGCGCTCCGATCAGAAGATTGAGAGGTCACGCCGGAGCGGTTACCTGCGCGAGGTAAGATTACTCCGCTACCGATGACGAGCGTGGTTAATATTCTCTCTCTCTCTCTCTCTCTCTCTCTCTCTCTCTCTCTCTCTCTCTCTCTCTCTCTCTCTCTCTCTCTCTCTCTCTCTCTCTCTCTCTCTCTCTCTCTCTCTCTCCCCTCCCTCCCTCCCTCCCTCCCCCCCTGTTCCTCAGATTCAACGAAGAATCATCCATGGTCGTATCCGGATCCAGAGACAATTCGGCCATGTGCTGGGACGTCAGATCAAAGTCTCAAGAGGCCGTCCAAACTTTGAACGAGGCCAAGGACGCCGTTTCCAGTGTCCGACTCTCCGATCATGAGATTCTGACAGCCTCGTTTGATGGCGCCGTAAGGCGATACGACATTCGCGCCGGTCAACTGTCATCCGATCGTATGCCTGGTGAGTGTGCGCTCGCCCGACTAGTCCCGAACAAAGTAATCATGAATACATCAATATGTATATGTATGTAGATGCTGTCACCTGTGCCAGCTTTACACGCGACGGACAATGCGTACTGGCGAGTTGTGCCGACGGAACTGTCAAACTGACCGACAAAGACTCGGGCGAGTGCCTAGGAGAATTCCAAGGTCACATAGCGGACGATCTCTGCCTCGAATCTTGCGTTGACAATCAAGACACGCGTGTTCTCTCCGGTTCGGGAGACGGCAACCTGTGGATATGGGACTTGGCGAGTCGACGAGTTATCGAGAAACTACCCTGTCGTCGGGATTCACCGACGTGCACCCTTTGCGTTCACCCGCAAAAAAATTGTATCGTAACGGCGAATGCTGGAAAAATGTTTATCTGGGACGAGATGCCCACCACCGCCGCCGCCGCCGCCGCCGCCGATCAATAATCATTTTCTTACCTCTCGAGAAAAAGGATACTAAGCGATAATCGAAAGTCGCGGCTGGTAGTCCGAAAAATTCGAGCGAGCGCCTCTCGCGGTAACTCGTGGAAACTCGAACGTGGCTTCTAGCCAATTCTCGAAGGTTCCGGAAGGTACAAGAAGCAACGTTTCTATATATATATAAGCTGCGCAAGCTACGAACTGCGCTGCTTTAGTTCGTAACGGGACGCTCGATCGTTCGGCCGCTGTAACACTTTATTCGATTTATACGCGAAGCAACATTGTCGTTGTCGAGTCTATATCGTTGTGGAATAAACCCAAAATTTTATCCTTTGGTGAATAATATCAGTGGAAGGAGGATATACGCAAAAAAAAAGAAAACAGTATCGTGTCTCTTGGAAACGAGGTGGGTTTTATTTTTCTCGCTCCTTGTTATTTCCCCCCCGTGCCGTCCCGTTTGTACGAACGATCGGCGGTACATACGTGACGACCATTCAAGCGTTTTGCAAACGTAAAGTTTGTCGCGTGCGATATATCGCCGAAGCGAATCAATTTTAGAAATGGTCGCGAGTCCTCCCGCTACCTCAGCTACCCACGTAACGCCCACGCAAATGAAAAGATGGATCGCATCTCGGATCGTTATCGTGTCGCGTAGCCTGAAATACACTCGTGGTGGGGGGTGGGTCTGTTGTCGACGACCTCGAGTCGCTTTTCGAGCTGTTGGAGAAACGAACAAATTTTAACGAACTATAAGGAGAAAGAATCAGGGTGCGTTATTTGAATCGATATAAGACCCGCGGTGTATAACCTCGCCCGATCATCTTGACAATCGAGCTTTTTCTCTCCTCCGCCGTATTCGCCAAATATAGCTTGTCGAGTACGCGCGCTAACTCCCACCGCCCGTCTCTTCACGATATTGCTCACTAACCGCTCGCAATTTTTTTTCTCCCTCTGGTTGCAGAAGATGGGCAAAGATTATTACAAAACATTGGGAATCGCGAAAGGGGCGAGCGACGACGAGATTAAGAAGGCTTACAGAAAGCTCGCCCTGAGATATCATCCGGACAAGAACAGAGCAGCCGACGCGGAGGGAAAGTTCAAAGAGATAGCCGAAGCTTACGAGGTACTTTCGGACGCCAAGAAACGCGAGGTTTACGATAAGTACGGAGAGGAAGGACTGAAGGGAGATGGTGCGCCGGACGGCACTTCCCAAGGCCAGTCTTACACTTTTCACGGAGATCCCAGGGCCACGTTTGCCCAATTCTTTGGTTCGGCCTCACCCTTCAGCACCTTTTTCGAATTTGGCGGCGGTTCCGCCGGTGGAAACAGGGTCTTTGGCTTTCACGACGACGACATGGGAATGGAAGATCCGTTCGATCTGAGAATGGGTCCGGCGCGTCAGGGAGGCCCGGGCGGTGCGTTTCGATCGCACTCTTTCAACTTTGCCGGTCCGGGTACGGGACGCGGAGGTGGCTCCAACGTCGGTGGCAAGGATCATGCCCAGGATCCGCCTATTGAACACGACCTCTACGTCGGTCTGGAGGACATTGCCAAGGGTTGCACGAAAAAAATGAAGATATCACGGCGAGTGGTCCAGCAGGATGGAACTACGCGCAAAGAGGACAAGGTACTGACGATAAACGTCAAACCTGGCTGGAAAGCCGGTACCAAGATAACTTTCCAGAAGGAGGGCGATCAGGGCAGAAACAAGGTACCCGCCGATATTGTTTTCATCATACGGGACAAGCCTCACGCCCTCTTCAGGAGAGAGGGTAGCGACGTTAGATACACTTGCAAGATCAGCCTCAAGCAGGCCCTCTGCGGCGTTATCGTCGAGGTACCGACCCTAAGCGGCGAAAAGATATCCCTCAATTTGACGCGAGAAATCGTTAAACCCAACGTCGTTAAGAGAATTCAGGCCCAGGGTCTGCCCTTTCCGAAGGAGCCTTCGCGCAAGGGTGACCTACTCGTCGCTTTCGACATCAAGTTTCCCGATACGCTCTCGCAGAACGTCAAGGACATACTCTACGATACTTTGCCCAATTGAATTGTGAGGATTCACAGCGAGAATTCACCACAGGAAAGCTTTTCGCCGTGACTCTCGGACGAAAATGGCGCAAATGCGCCAAACGCTGACGGGGTGGACAGCCCAACGAAACGCGCAACTAGTGTACGTTGTAGTACATATACTATACATACATATACTATACATACATCCATACATACCTGCGCGCACACAGGCGCGCGCGCGCGCGCACACACACACACACACACACACACACACACACACACACACACACGCGCGCGCGCGCACGCACACACACACACACACACACACACACACACACACACACACACACACACACACACAACATATATTATATGCAAACGAAGAGAGAGCAGGAGCGACGAGAGCCAAGTATACGGTCGGGCTTTTCTTTCCTTCTTTTTTCTCTTTCCATTGCCCCTCTTTTTTCAACAAGCTCAACCGCGAGAGGTGCCGCCGCACCCGCTGAGATATAGTTATATGCCGCTACTGTTGTTACGCTATCTCGATATGTTCGACGATACGTTCAATTTTCTCGTCTATTCCAAAGGGGTATCCGTTCTCATTTTTCCGTAAATCCGTGAGATTATGCGTACATATTCACCCGATATAGAACACGAGTGGATGGAACGAATAGAACGACGGAAACGAGAAAGTACCGCAACTGAAGAATACTGTAAAGATTGCAAGTGCGTGTGTGCGCGCGTGTGCGTGTAAGGGAGAGCGTGAGTGTGTGTCGCGAATGGATGCGAGGTGAAGATGAATAAAAAAAATTAAATAAACAAAAAAGCCCAATTGTTCTCGAGTAAAACAAGTTTTTGCATATGATGAGAGCTGTGCGGGAGATTCTGCTTGTGTGTATGTTAGATTGACTTTGCATCACACTTTTGTTTAAATATTTCCAATCAATTATATTTCATAAGTTATTTGATTATTGTTACGCACGAAGAGAAAACAAAAAAGCGACGGCTCTTCGCTAATTATTTGTACATGCTGAATATAACGGATCCATCGAGCCGGTAAAATTCCGTATAATGATTATTTAGTTGTAACGTGTTTGCATTTTATAGGAATTTAGCGACAACAACGGTATCGCGATACGCTCCCAAAATAGAGTAAGCCGACACAATGACGTAATCGAGTTTTGCGCGCGCGCGAGAGTGTATATCGTCGAGCTAACGCGCTATCCCCTCTCCGCGTTTTTATTTTCTCTACCTATACACTTTGTTTCCAAAAAGACACTTACACGGGCGTGCAAATATTTTTATTCAGATTCACGGCGCATTGAGGCCGAAAGGCAAAGTAACTAAATTCAAGGTGGACAAAGTAATATGTCGCAATCAGTTTATCGATGAAATTGCCAAATCACGGGGGTATTATTCGGCCGGCAATTTGTATCTTCTACCGGACGCCTGGCGCAGGGACCGAGTGCGTCCACCTAACCTCAAATATAGAGACCTTGCTAAAAATATATAATAAGGTACACTCGTTTCCATGGCATTTCCGTTCAACGATCAGGTTTACACGAAATCTATCACGCCGAGAGAGTATCAAGTGAGTAAAAGGACTCGATATCCTCTTCTCCTTGCACTTGTTTTCTCTTTTCTCCCTCATTTTAATCGTTGTTACTGAAAGGTCGAACTGCTCTATGCCGCCCGTGCGAGAAACATCATCGTTTGCCTGGGAAAAAACACCGAACAAACCTTTGTCGTGAATAAATTGATTCAAGAGTTTGCCACCGGCGATACGAGGTAAGATTTGGTTTTTTTTTCTCGATGAGAAAACTTGTCCTTTTTACGCGGAGGGTTCATCGTATCCTCGCGGCTCGCAGATCTCCGAATGATCGAGTCCGCCGACGAACCGTCTACTTGCTACAGGATGCTGAAAGATGCGCCACCAAGGCCGATTATATCCGACTGCTGACAAATGTCGGAGTATGCGTCGGCTCGAGCGATTCTTTTGACGAGGATTCGGAAGACGCCGGGGTAAGAGAGAGAGAGAGAGAGAGAGAGAGCGGCGAGGTGCTATCCCCCGCCCGGAGGAATACCTTGATCTTTCGTCGTCATCAGGTGTTGACTTGTACACCGGAGGACTGCGAACGACTCTTGGCTCTGGGCAAGCTCGAGCCCTCGCGGGTAAATTTGGTCATCGTCGACCGATGTCACTCGTCGTCGCGGGACGAGCGGCTCTCGCGGGTACTCCGAACTTTGAGCGGCGGCGGTGGCGTCGGCGAGGTACCTCGTGTCGTCGGTCTAGCTGTACCTCTGTTCGACTTGGCCGCGCAACCTGGCAGATTGGGCCTCGAGATAGAGAGGCTGGAAAATGTGTACGATTGCGAGGTAGAAACGGCCAGTGATATTCTCTCTGTACTCAGGTAAGCGACGGTGACAGTAACGGCCAGAGGGACGTCGTTGCATATCAAACGCCGTGTCTTTTTTTACAACGACGCACCCCTATATGCTCGTCTCGGTTAGGTACAGTCCCAAGCCTCGCGAGTGCGTTATAGAGTACGCGCAAGGCGAAAGAAGCAGCCTGGAGGATAGCCTCGAGAGTTGCACTCTCCACGCTATGAATTTTCTCAAAGATCATCGTTACGATCCAACGGAAATTTATAACGAACAATTTCTCGAAGATATACAAAAGATTCCGGATCCAACGCAAAAACCGTGCGAGATGTTGCAAGATTTTTTGCACACCCTGCGCACCCTTGGTCCGTGGTGCGCCGATCGCGCCGCTCTCGCTCTCCTCCTCCTCACGGAAAAACTCAAGGTCAAGACTCCGTACGAGCGACACTATCTGCTCCTCAACATGCTCTCTTCTCTCATGATCAAAATACGGTAATACGCGCTAGCAAATATCTGTTTATTTGAGGAGGAAAAAAAAACCCGTTTAACACGTTGAAAACCGCCCGAGAGTGATTTTGCAGTGCCCTCTGCGACAGCGCTTTCGAGTCGTTGACCGACAAGGATCGGATATATCGTTACTCCAAACCCAAGGTACATCGTTTGTTGTCGATCTTGAAGACGTACGCGTCGTCCTCAGCTCGCACTGTCCTCGGGCGGGACAATTCTTCCAACGCCGGTAAGATTCCGTTGACCGACAAAAAACCGCGTCGCTACTGAAAACTCTCTCTCTCTCTCTCTCTCTCTCTCTCTCTCTCTCTCTCTCTCTCTCTCTCTCTCAATCTCTTTTCGAGGCAGATGACGAAAGCACCGAGCGTACGAGCGGTCCTCCCGGAAAAGAGGTAGCCGCCTCTCCTGCTCCTAGAACCAATTCGTTCCACGCGCGACGAGGCGGTGGCCGCGGCGGAAGATTCAACCACGATTCGCACAACAAGAGAACGGTGGATTCGTCTGGAAGGCGCAATTATCGCAGCGGTGGCGGAGGCGGCGTTACAGATCCCGATCTCCTATGCGGAGTTATATTTGTCGACAAGAGTTTCACGGCCAAGATACTTTTTTATCTACTGAACGTAACGTATTGTTTCGTTGTGGCCAGTTTCAGGCATCGTTTCGTAGGGTGCGCGGCTTAGCAACTTAACGCTGCTCCTATGTCCACAGGAAGTATCCAAGTATGACGAGGATCTGCGTTTCTTGTCGCCGCTTTACACGATCGATAAGACGATGATGGACGAAGCGAGTTATTCGCGCAACCTCGAGGCCGAGCATAGAAAACAGGAGGAAGTTTTGAAGAGATTTCGAATTCACGAATGCAATCTTTTGATAGCCACGTCGATACTTGAACACGGTATCGAGATACCAAAGTGTAATTTTGTCATGAGATACGATTTTCCAAGAACTTATCAGTCATACGTGCAATGCAAGAGTCGCGCTCGTTCCATGGACGCTTTACACGTGCTACTCGTACCGGCGAACCAATCGAGGGACCTCCTTCGACAATTGGCTCACTATCACTATGTCGAGAAGGTGAGATAAATTGTCGTCTCTCTCTCTCTCTCTCTCTCTCTCTCTCTCTCTCTCTCTCTCTCTCTCTCTCTCTCCCTTTCCCTCCCTCCCTACCTCCCTACCTCCCTCCCTCCCTCCCCCTCGCCCTTCCTCCCTCTCCCCCTCACTCCCTCTCCCTCGCCCTTTCTTATATGCAGCCGCACACAATTTACCGCATTTATTCGGATCGTCCTGCAGATTCTCTTGATGAAATGTTGGAACAACGAGCCTAGCGAAGAGGAGGAGAACGAAGCCGATGCGTACGCCACGCTCATACCGTTTTACAAGCCTCTAGCGGCCGAGGATGCGCCCAGAGTCTCTTTCAACTCGGCCATATCCCTCGTCAATAGGTGATTCGAGAAATTTTACCACTCCTCGCAATTCCGCTACAATCGTTTACCAACACTCGAATCATTGTTGGTGTTGTTTTTCTGTTCATTTATTTCCTATCCTCCGCCGTAGATACTGCGCAAGATTGCCAAGCGACACTTTTACCCGCCTAACGCCAGAGTGGACGACCCAGGTGGTCAATCACAATGCTAATATCATGTACGCTTGTTCTCTTCGATTACCCATCAACTCTCCCCTCAAATACGTAATTTCGGTAGGTTGGCTACTTTGATCGGACACAATCCACCAAATCGCGTAATATATCTTTTTGAATGTTTTCGTTCTCGTTTACCAGTCGCACCCGATGCCAAACAGAGCGATGGCAAGGAGACTGGCAGCTCTTCGGATGTGCGTACAGTTGCACAAGGAGAATGAGCTCGACGACAATCTATTGCCTATCGACAAGGAAAGTTTCAAGGCCCGACCCGAAGATGCCGAGGTTCCGGCGTTGCCCGACGAGGCACAAGCCGATTATTCCGAAGCTAGACCCGGCACAACGAAACGTCGCCAGTATTATTACAAAAAGGTGCTTTGTCACGTGCGCGCAGGCACGCACGCGCGCGCGCACACGCACGCACACACACACACACACGCGCGCACACGCACACGCACACACGCACACACACGCACGGGCGCGCGCGGCGACGACCATGACGATAGCACCTAACATTGACATTCTGGTCGCAGACAGCCGAGGCCCTGACCGATTGCAGACCGGTTGTCGGTGCAGGTGCGTATCTCTATCATATCAACATGTCCTTGAGTTGTCCCCTGCCGGAAGAACGAAATACACGGGGGCGTCGCATCTATCCGCCGGAGGAGTCGGCTATCGGTTTCGGTATTCTTACTCTCAAGCGGATTCCCAAGGTAGGGGAAAGCTTCTTATCCTCCTCCATTCCTCTCTCGTCTCGCTCTCTCCGTTGCTACTTTCGCAGATCTGTCCGTTCCCCATCTATACAAGATCTGGCGAAGTTCGCGTTGAATTGCGACTGAGCAAAAATACAGTCGTCCTTGATGCTCCGAAGATCGAGCGTGTCGCGACCTTTCTCAATTACACCTTTACCAATGTCCTGCGTCTTCAAAAGTATCTTATGCTCTTTGATCCCAACGCTTCGGAAAATTCCTACATAATCGTTCCGGTAAAAACTGGTGAGTGGCTTAGGCGTCTACGTGCGCGAGCGCGGTAGAGTGCAAATCATTGAAATCAACTCGAACAGGGAGCAACGGTGCCAAGAACGAGCACGTCGATGTGGATTGGCACTTTTTGGAACGTATTTACGAAAATCGTTACGCGATACCGAGAGAGGTGCCCCAAGAGGAGAGGATAAACTTTGACTTCGATCCGTCAAAGTACCACGACGCGGTAATAATGCCCTGGTACAGAAATCAGGATCAACCTCAGGTACATCGGGTAGGGGGAAGGAGAATCGCGGTATTTTATTCGCTTCTTCGTCTCAACGTCTTAATCTTCGTTGCAGTACTTTTACGTTGCCGAAATTTGTACAAATCTCAATCCAAAGTCGTCATTTCCCGGCGACGGTTATACCACTTTTGAGGAGTATTACTTTAGAAAGTACAACATCGGCATACAAAATTGCAATCAACCGCTCTTGGACGTTGATCACACGTCTGCTCGATTGAACTTTCTCACGCCCAGGTACTAACCTGACTCAATATACATATACGGACTAGGGTGGCACAAATTTGAGCTCTATTCTTTCCCGTTTTTCTCACCATGCAATTATCTTGTTCAAAGGAAAAAAAAAAAAAAAAAAATCGTCACGCATGCTGCGAGCGGTCAAAAAATATTTTTCGCGGTCGCTCAAGTCTCTCAAAAATTCAAGTTTTCATTAAAGAACCGATTTTACTTTCATCCATGAATTTTACGCTTTATCATCTTTTAATTAACCTCGCGAAAGCTCTAGCCGGCCAATGAATATTATTTAGCGGTCGCTCAAGGTTTTCGAAATTCCGAATTTCCGCCAAAAAATAAATCTCGCATGCACTTTAATTCCTTGTAGCATAAAAACAAAATAAACAGCCAAGAGTTACATTTTCTTTATAATTCATTATAATAATTTGTAACAAACACCAATTATACGACACGTATTATTATGTATTATTGTATTATGGCGTCGCTCGTCACAGAGTACAGCTACGATTGTTCCGCAGTATGACTAACGAGACCAACTGTGGGACGGCGCACTACGATGCCCGGTAAAACCGTTTTTAAATGAAAGCCTTTTTGAAAGGCTTGTACGCCCTCTAAATATTTTTTGACTCCTCGCAGCTTCAGCGACAATTTTTTTCTTTTATTTCAAGAAGATAATTGGATGGTGAGAAAAAGGATAAAAAATAGAGCTCAAATTTGTGCCACCCTAATGTAGACACATGTGTTCGTATTTTTTGTTTTGTTTGTTTTTCTCCCAAATGCAAAGAGGGGTGCGATAGTCGCTCACTTGTAATCGGTCAACAGATACGTCAATAGAAAAGGAGTCGCCTTGCCGACGAGTAGCGAAGAAACGAAAAGGGCGAAACGCGAGAATTTGGAGCAAAAGCAAATATTGGTGGCCGAACTGTGCGCTATTCACCCTTTTCCTGCGTCTCTGTGGCGTCAGGCGGTTTGCCTTCCGTGCATTCTTTATAGAATAAACGCTCTTTTGCTAGCCAATCAGATACGATGTCAGGTCGCGCGTTCTATCAATTTGGGCCAGCAACACTTGAACGAAGGTAATATTCGCGCCGATTACTTTTTTTCTTCTCATTATCCGTTTATCGTGCAATTGGCATTTAAACGATGTTATTTGTCTTCTATTTGACCAGATTTTGAATGGCCACCGCTCAACTTTGGCTGGAGTTTGGCCGAGGTGTTGAAGAAATCCAAGGAAGCGGAGAAAAGAGGAGCAAAGACCGAAGATGCCGAGGCGGCAACGGGTACCAAGAATACGAGAAATGGAAAAGCCGACGTGTCGTTGACTCTCCAACCGAACAGTAGCATCGATAGAGTCGTCGTCGCCGACGACGACGACGACGACGACGACGACGAGGAGCTGGAGATAGGTACTTGGTCGAACGAAATGGCTGCAAGTACAGCATTGAGTTCGTTGGAAGTGACGGGCCTCGATTCACGTTTGAGCTGGGCCGCCGGTGACGTTAGGTACGGTTCACCGGCGTGTGACTCGGACCTCGACGCTTACGATTCGGACGAGACGTGTAGCGATGGAATGATGCATTTTTCGGACGAGAGTGACGATGATGAGAGCCGCGGTCTTCGTATATCTTACATGGGAGAAAACGTTGCCGAGGCAGTCGAGGACGAATCACAAATAACGAAGCGTCGAATAAACAAAAAGATTCTTGATCTTCTGGAAATTGAAAAAAATTCCGACTCTAGCTGTTGGCCCGAACTCGAGGAGGATTCTCGCGACACGGCTCTTTTCGATCGGCACCGGCAGCTTTACCGTGAATTTACCGATAAACGAGAGATCGAGATCTCGACGAGCGGTACTTTTGTAAAAAGCGATTGTGAGATAAAGATCGAGCGAAAGGTCGGTAGCGTCGTTCGCGGACTCGGTGGTGGCCGATGCCTCGAAAAAACTTTAACCTACAAGGATTACGTGGCCGAAGTTGGAGAAAAATTACAGAGGGACATGTGCTGCCACCGCCACCCCCGCCGCAGCAGCAGCAGCAGCAGCAGCAGCAGCAGCAGCAGCAGCAGCAGCAGCAGCAGCAGCGGCACGGGACCTTTCGATGCGTCGAAAAACGAGTCGACGAGGCGGCAGCCGCCGCCGTATTACATAGCTGACGAACGACTCTTTAGTTTCGATCATCAACCGGAATTGGGACAACATCCGGGACCGAGTCCCAGTCTTATATTACAGGCTCTGACAATGTCAAACGCCAACGACGGTATAAATCTCGAGCGTCTCGAGACTATAGGGGATTCCTTTCTCAAATACGCCATAACAACCTACCTCTATTGCACCTACGACACTATACACGAAGGAAAATTGAGTTATCTACGTTCGAAGCAGGTACGCGCAACCTTTTACAGCAAACGTATAACCTTGAGAAGCCGTAAAAATATAATATAATAACAACAACAACAACAACAACAACAACAACCACAACGACAACGTTGTCGGCAGGTGAGCAACTTGAATCTGTATCGTTTGGGCCGGCGAAACATGCTCGGCGAGAGCATGATAGCGACCAAGTTCGAACCTCACGACAACTGGCTACCGCCCTGTTACTACGTGCCCAAGGAGCTCGAACAGGTTCTCATAGAGTCGGGCGTACCCTCTACCCTGTGGAATCAGGCCGACATACCCTCCCTTCGCGACCTTCTCGATCCAAACGAAATAAGTCAACTAGTCCGCGAGACCGAGCATAAACTCGGCATAATGAGGATAGAACTTGATCGTAACGAGATTACTCGAAGCGGAAATGTTCCCGATCATTCGCAATGTTTCATACCGTACAATTTAATAACGCAGCACAGTATACCGGACAAGAGTATAGCCGATTGCGTGGAAGCTCTTATAGGGGCCTATCTGATAGCCTGCGGTCCGAGGGGAGCGCTTCTCTTCATGGCTTGGCTTGGAATAAACGTTTTGCCAAGTAGAGAAGTTCTTATTATTCAGGATGACGAACCAGCGAATGTTTCTCCAGGCGCTACACCCTACGTTCGGCGAGTCAACAACGAAACCAACCAGACGTTCTGGATCCAGGTACTCGTGGCCCAGCTGCATGTCACTCGATCCCCCCCCCCCCCCCTCCCCCTCCTCTCTGTTTCTCTCGTGTTGTTCATGTTTCATGGGCCTATCTCGAAACAAGACTCGATACGGGAAACTGGAGGAGCCGCCGAGTCCACTTCTGAGGCACACATCCGATCCCGAGGGCGAGCTAGCTTCGATGCTCAACGGTTACGAAAGACTCGAAATCTCCATAGGATACAAATTTCGAGACAGGAGCTATCTTCTTCAAGCCTTTACGCACGCGTCCTATCAGCCGAATCGACTAACCGACTGTTATCAACGCTTGGAGTTTCTCGGCGACGCGGTACTCGATTATTTGATAACTCGACACTTGTACGAAGATTCGCGGCAACATTCTCCGGGGGCTTTGACCGATCTGAGATCGGCACTCGTCAACAACACGATATTCGCTTCTCTCGCCGTACGATGCGGCTTTCAAAAGTACTTTAGGCATTTGTCGCCGGGACTCAACGTCGTTATCGATCGTTTCGTCAGGATTCAAGAGGAAAACGGACATTCCATCAGCGAAGAGGTGAGCAATGACGCGTCCATCTGAAGCGTGGTCGCAGCGGTGGCGACGGAGGCCGCGCCGCAGGTCGTCGTGGTGGTGTGGTAGTAGTAGTAGTAGTGTAGTGACGGTGGCGGTGGATGTTTGTGTTTTTTTTCAACCCGGAGCTCGCTCTCATCTCTTGGCACCTCCTCCGCTTCCTTCTTCCCTACCCACTTTCTCCACTAGTATTACCTGATCGGTGAGGAAGATTGCGAAGAGGCGGAGGACGTTGAAGTACCAAAGGCGCTCGGTGATGTCTTCGAGTCGCTCGCAGGTGCGATTTATCTCGACAGTGGAATGTCGCTCGATGCCGTATGGGCTGTCTACTACGGGATCATGAAGACCGAGATAGGTACGACAATTGCTCCCGCGAATCATTATTCCTAACAGTTGTCTCTCATCCTGTGTCTCGTTTTCAGAACAATTTAGCACAAATGTACCAAAGTCACCGATTCGCGAGTTGCTAGAGCTCGAGCCGGAGACAGCAAAATTTGGCAAATCGGAGAAACTCGCGGACGGTAGGAGAGTACGTGTTACGGTCGACGTTTTCGGCAAAGGTTCCTTCAAGGGTATCGGACGAAATTATCGAATCGCTAAATGCACCGCGGCCAAGTGCGCTTTGAAAAAATTAAAGAGAACACAGACACAGAGGGTTTGACGCGGCAAGATGGCTTCGTCGTACGAATTATTATTATTATTATTATTATTATTGAGCTGCGAAATTGAACCGCTTCGCGCCTGAGCAAACTCAAACAAATACAATCTACGTGAAAATATAATATTTCGTATATTTTGTAGGAGTTGGTTATACAAGTGTCGCGAGGCGAAGATCGATGCACGCCTCTTCCTCAAGTTCCAACGATTCCGGAGTGTCGCTCGCTTCTATATCCTCACCGTCGAACGACATTTTTATTCGAGACGATGCCACGTTTAGCTTTTCCGCACAGATCGACACCACCCTCTCGAAGCTCTCCTTCTTTCCTAGTTTGACTACGATCTTTCCCTTTGTCGACATTTGCACCTTTATTTTGCACGTGTCGACCAGATCTTTTGGCTCCTCGTCCTCGACCTCTGTATTTAAAATTCCTCCATCTGCAAAGAGACTCGTGTTTCAGATATCGTAGCTCTCTCTCTCTCTCTCTATCCCCCTCCCTCCCTGTCGCTCTCCTTCCGAGACTCTTACCCAGAATGTCTATGACTCTAAGGCCAACCGAAGCTGGCGTATCCGTCGGTAGAACGGGCCTGTTACCTCTCAATATGAGAATCCGTTTCTCCGATACACCCTCGCTTTTGCCAAAGTGTTTGAATATTTTCTCAAAGGTTTCGCGCTGCGAAGGAACAAACGAAGAAACTAACATACGAGTCGACGCGCCTTTATCGTCTCGCATTACCGACGTACCCTTTTTAGTTCCAGACGTACGATTCCCCTCGATTTCCATTTAACTTTAACATCTACGGTATAATCTCTGTCATCGTCGTCATCGTCGTCATCGTCGTCGTCGTCGTCGTCGTCTCCATTGTTCTCTTCCCCTTTGCACGCATCGCTCCCTTCCGAATCGTCCAAGTTGATGCTCTCAGTCTTTGAATCGGTTTTCTTAGACTCGTCGACAATGTTGGAGGGCAACGGCGAACGAGTCTTGCAAGAATTTCTTGTATTCCGACGAGGCCTCTCCGGCGGTGCTCTTGAGCTACGCGTCAAGTATGTATTGCTTTCATAATCGGTTGCAGTGGCTACGTTTGCTGCTTACCTCGTACAAATAGGGGGAGTGTCTTGATCACTGTCGATACTCGAATCAAAGCTGACGATGGGTGACTCTGTCGGCGGACATTTCTTCATCAGGGCTACACGCAACGCAATGTTTATATTTTAATTATAAAAAAAACCAATTTCAAAACCCTTTTTATCAGTCATGTTTCGGAAACAGCACCTTTGAGACGTGCCGCGGAGCCTATGTAGATATCATCATCGTCGTCGTCGTCGCCGTCGTTTTCGCTCAAATCATCAGAGGTTAAAACCATCTTTGCTACCGGCTCGTTCGTCGTGCCTTCGAGTGCCTCAACGGTAGTGAAAAAAAGAAGAGTGGCGAAGGGGATTACTCTGTACGAAAAATATGCAAACGAGCTCTTTACGATTATTGCTGGAACAAACAAAGCCAAAGCAAAAATGCTTCTTTACAATATAATTTCAATGCCGGCAATGGAGTTTCGAAGCTATTAAAACGCGCGGTCGAGCACACCAGGTGGCGCACCGTTCACCTCCTCGAGACGACGTCACGCGTTACTGCGCCGCCGTCAAGTGGCCTGTCTTCTTTTCTCGTCAAGGACGCTGTATAAACTGCGCGTATGTGTGTACGCATGATGCACCAGTGTGCCCTCGAGCACCATTTAAAGATGGCCGCTGCTCGTGCCGTCGGCTCGTGTCACGTCAATTAAGATTTTTCTCGGGCATCGTAACTGCTCTTGCGCGTATGCTTGTACCTCCCTACGCGTATAACAGTGTGGCTCGTCATCGGTCGTCGCAACTTATCGCAAAACAGCACCTGTTCTTTCAAATTAATCGCAATAAAGAGTTTGGAGATACGCGAGACGAGAATGAGACAGCAGCAGCAGCAGCAGCAGCAGCAGTAGGTGGGCGGCCTATGTTCACCCCGCATACACGCATGCACGCATCATGAATTGTCATCAGATACTGAGTGGTGCGTGTAACGCAGGCGATCGCTGTTACGCCGTCGGCTCGGTCGAAGGAATATCATTTACCGTGAGTCGAATCATGTCAAATGAATATATATTATTTTTTTCAACCCCTCTGTACGCGTTCGCCGATAGCCCTCATCGACCGAAGCAGGCTCGCATCGACTCCCTCGTTCGGGAAGAATAAACGAAATCCATTGCGATTGTGGTTTGTTCCCGTTGTTTATTGCTTCCCCGTGTAGGCGCCTCTCAAAATCGAAGGTGCTTGGTTGGGCCGGGCGGATGGTCGGTCAATTTGACAGCGTGATCCTTACGTTACTTTCCCCGCAGGCGTACGCGGCTGGATGCAACATAGTCGTACTAGCGAGTAATTTCGAGAGAGTCCAAATAATACCAGGAGCGATACACAAC
Organism: Ophion costatus; assembly: GCA_951751655.1. Lineage (NCBI taxonomy): Eukaryota > Metazoa > Arthropoda > Insecta > Hymenoptera > Ichneumonidae > Ophion > Ophion costatus. Next base: position 33,952 of record OX632363.1, on the reverse strand, counting down.
TACATAAGGATAAGCTGTCTGGATTGCAGCACCGATACTGGAAAGATAGCAGCTGCGTATGAAAAACGAGTGTGCGTATTCGAGCCGACGCCTCTGATACACGGCGCATGTTCTCACGTAAGTACAGCCGTCTCTTCATTGTTTTTTCCAAGCCTGAATCTCTTACGTACCGTCGTCGTGCAGCAATTGGAGTACAGATGGGTCCAGACGGGAAGTCTGCTTACCGACTCGGACATAAGTTCGCTGTCTTGGAACCTAGAGGGTACGCGCTTGCTCACCGGAGGCGAATTGCTTCAACTCTGGCATCAAAACATCCAGCCTTACGAGGAGGAACGAGGTTAGTTGGACACTTGGACTTTTTCGCCACATGACCAGTGTCGATCGCCAAAAAAACAATACAATTATATTCTATAAGAGGGCGCTTCGTCTTGGCGCACGGCTGCAAAAGCAAAAATAAGCGTGGTCGCGACTACGGAAGCGGCACCACGGGCGTGCGATGGTGGCGATTCTTGTAACGATCGTGAGTTTTGTTCCTCTTGATGCCGATCCGAGCGAACGATACAGGCGTTTTGCGCTTTTTTACACTCGTAACCCTGTTTTGCTCTCGCACTATGCAAGCACCATCGATACGCTAATTCGCCGCCGTTAATACGTTTGGCTGGTTGTTTTTTTTTCTTCATATTTTTTCAAACGCTAAGCCGAATGGCCCACGAGCGAAAACGAACAGACGAAGCTCGCTCGTTATTGTTCACAAGGCGCAACGCGGAACAAGTTTTTTGCAATGTGCTTTTTTAGAAGGAGCTGTGACATTTTCGATCGGTCCCGAGGTCGAGAGTCCTTATCCGGGAGGGGACAGTGGCGCTTCGGCCAACGAGCCAGGTTCGTGGAACTGCGTGTGGAGGTGCCGAACGGCCACGCCGGTTCATCTCATGAGCTTCAGTCCCGATGGAACGCTCTTTGCCACTACAGGACTCAACGACCGACTCGTCAAGATATGGTTCGAGAACAAACAACGTGAGTACTCGCATTTTCTTCGTACAAGCGCGTTTCTTCTATTCGGTCGTTTGAACATTTTCAGTCTTTCCTACACGAGGCCAAGATCAAATAAACTTTGGTCAGTCGATACCAAACGATAGCTACAGTTTCGTATACGTGGCACATCCCCGCGCGGTAACCCATCTGTCCTGGCGTAAAACTAGCAAGTACATGCCAAAGTGAGTCAAAGGAGAGGTGGCAGCAACAGGAGCAGCAGCGGAGAGTGAAAAGTGGCCCGAGAATTTTTCAATAACACCAAATATTGTAGGGGCTCGGTGTCGAACATACTGGTTACTTGTTGCCGAGACAACATCTGTCGAGTATGGGCCGAGACCGTACCACCGGAGATCGAGGGACTCGCCAACATGAGTCAGTTCGAGGGTTCGGACAGGCACGGCCATCACGGCAAGCATCGTCATCACAGTATGCACAAGCATCGATTCATGCAGCGTCTCAAGCACATGAAGTACGCCATTCCTTTGCTTTTTGTAAAGCCATCCGCTGCTGCTGACGCTACTCTTACTACCATCTCTCTTCCTCCAACCCTCTTTTTCCCCAAGGACGTGCTTCCACATACGACGACACGCCAAGCAGCAGCAGCAGCAACAGCAGCAGCAGCAGGAGCAAAATCAAGCCGGTCTCAATGCTCCAACTCTCCCGACGCTACCGTCCACGTACTCGGTTCATGATTTTCACAACAATTATCAGGGCACCGGACACTATCCTGGAATGCATTTTCATCTCGCAGCGAGTATAAACGCCGAAACTGGTAAGTTGTACGCGCTTTTCGAATTTGTCTCTTTGAAGCGTTAACTCGCTCGCAACCCTTAAAGATATACCGCTCGTACCGAGTCTCGTCACGGGAGATCCCGACAGGGAGCTCAATTTCATTCTTCATTGGCTCAACAACAAGGAGATGCATTTCACAATGCAGGCCGAAAGTATACTTCAGGAATTGACGCGCAGGGTCGTAGAGAAGGAGGAGGGATTGCAGCAGCAGCAGCAGCAGCAGCAGCAGCAGCATCATTATTCTCACCCGCAACATCATCACGAGACGACGGATCACTCCGAGTCAGATGCCGAAGGACACCACACACCGAGTATTTGATCAAGCCGTTGCTTTTTTTTTTTCTTTCGTTGCATACGTTATTTTTTTTCTCTCGATCTTTCAAAGTATTCGTTAGGCAGCGTATTGTTGTTCCGTAACGGTCTGACGGCAGGACTCGGTTTCTCAGAAAAAGCACCGAGGCAGAATCAGCAGAGCGTTCAAAAGTTGAGCGCTGGTGGTGGCAGCGGCGGCCTTGGTGGACGTACGACGAGTCAGGAGGATCAGCAGCATGGTAACGACGAGTATCACGCCGCTCAGACCGGATACTCTCACCAAACTCTGAGGTGAATACCCGGTTTTTCACCCGAAGGAATACATTTTTTTTTGGCGTATTCTGACGATTCGATATACGATACGACCTCCTCCGTAGCAATACCGCTTCGATAAATTCGATCGCCACCGATGCAACCTCGAATCACGCGCCGGATTCTCTCGATACGAAAATTGAGACGCTTCTTCGCGATTGGCATCACAATCCCGATCTTCTCTTCTCCATACATCCGATCGACGGAAGTTTTCTCATATGGCACATAGAATGGCTCGACGAGTATCATCCCGGCTCGTTTCGGCAGGCACAAATATCCTTCTCGACGAGAATACCGAACGCTTTTCCTCTGGGTGACGCCTCAACAATGAGTCACAACGTTTCCATGTATTCGCACAACACGGGAGGTCCTTTACTCAGTATACGGGAGGTTGCAAAATCAACGGTCAAGGGAGCCAACGATCGTACGAACGAAGTTTCGACACCTCTACCGAGTCTAATCGAGCAGGACGAGGAACAATCGACTTTGACATCGAGAACTGGTCAGGAATTGCTCGAGAGTGCTCACGAATTGGCCGATCGAGGGAAAAATCCGTTGGATCGGACAACGGTGGGTGGGGCCGGCAGCGCTAGCACTGCTGCTGCTGCTGCTGCTGCTGGTGGTGGTGGTGGTGGTGGTGGTGGTGGTGGTGGTGGTGGTGGTGGTGGTGGTCCTGCTGCTGCTGCTGCTGCTGCTGGTGCTGCCGCTGCTGCTTCGATAACAACGATTCACGAGAATGTCACGACTGTCAAGACGGTTCAAGAGTCCCTCAACGATATGCTGAATCATCCAAGCCCGATGGTTTCTATGGTCTCGAAACATTCAAACGGAACGTTGAATCTTTGGCAGTTGACGTTTGCTGATAAAACAAAATTTTCTCAAGTATTGAGTATCGGTCACGCGTGCCGAGCTTCCGGTCATCGTTTTCGCGTCAACGACATAACTTGTCATCCCGTGTTACCCCTCCTCGTGACGACTTCTCATCACAATATACCGGAATTTTCGAGTCCGTCGAATGGCGGCGGCGGCGGCGGCGGCGGCGGCGGCGGCGGCGGCGGCGGCGACGGCGACGGCGGTTGCGTTGCCAACGACGACGTACAGGATCGTGGTACCCTACCGAGGCTTCCGCCTACCTCGATGGAGCAACATCGGGACAACGAAGCACGAAGCAAAGAAATGATGTCGGCTACGGGATTTTGCAGCGAGCTAATACTGTGGCGCGTCGACGCGGTCGGTCCTTTGTCCAAGAGCGGAGGTGTATCCGAATTGGCGCGTATCAATTCACCAGAGATCTCTGCGTTCAGCAACGTTGCCTGGATACCTACTCTCTTACCCAGCACGACCCTCGGTAATTTGTCAAACTCGCCGAGCGCGTGTTTCGTTGCGAGCGACGGTGAGTCACTGAGGGTTTATCAGGCGGTTATCGACGCTAGAACTTTGCTCGCCGAAGTCTCGATAAGCGAGCGTAGAAGTCGCATGATGGACTCGATGGCGAGTCTAGAGAGCGACGTTTCTTCCGACGATGGAGCAACAGGAGTGAGAAACTCTATTCACGATCGTATAAAGATCGTCTCTCAACAGTCGACGGCACGACCCGGTTGCGTCATACAACTCGATGCTATATCGGACGCGACACACGATTGGCAAAACACCCAATTTCTCCACGTATTTCAGGAACAATTAATCACGGGAGAGCGAAACGACGAGAGACAACCGGGTGCTTTCGACGATACCTCGAACAACGATCTTGGCCTAACAGAATCGACTCTCGACGCGATGGTCGATCTTCGCCAATCGTCCGTTTTTGAGGAACCCTTTTACATCGTCGTTCTCGAAAGAACCGCTCGCGGTACAACCGTACATATGTGGCGTTTGGTAATAGCCTCTCAATCGGACAATAACGACGGACTTACCGGTTCGATGATGTACGTTCCGGATTCTCATCTGGTGCAAGATGAGGACGAGGACGGCGGTGGCGGCGGTGGTACGCCAGGTCGACGATCCCGACGTCCCAGTCAAACAGCGCCAGCTTTGAGTGGGGGTATCGGTGGAAGGAGCAGGCGCTCCAGTCAGATAGAGTACGAGGTGGCAGCGACGGCGGCGGCATCATCATCATCATCATCTTGTCTCCCGAATCATCAACGTCGAAACAGCCTCGGCAATGGTGGTGGTGGTGGTGGTGGTGGTGGTCACGGTCATGTACTGATCAAAACGACAAAAGTTTGCACTCAGGAACTGCCATTGCCGGAGGGCGTCGAAGTCGTTCACGCTGCTCCCGCTGCTGGACATCTCAGTAGTTCGTCCATTTATCCGGCTTGTTTCGCTCCGTATATCGTCGTTACAGCCTGCAGCGACAGTACGATACGCTTTTGGAAGTGCAAAGTTGAAAAGCGAAGCGAGACCTTATGTTCAGAGCCCGGGGCTAGTAACAGCAATGGCGAAGATCGACGATTGAATTACGAATGGCGAGAGTGGGAAATGATACGAAAGGATCAAGAATCAACTATCGACGTTTCTGGTCAACCGTTGAACATTAGCGCAGCCTACAGCGGTCGTATCGCCTGCGCTTACAAGTACGGAAAATCTTTTACCCGGCCGACCAAGAGCGATCCGGACTCGCGTTACGTTAATCTTTGCGTCGCGATATACGAATGCGAGAGTACAGGTGGAAGCGAGTGGATACTCGAAGACACGATACATCTCAAGAATATACATTTGCCGCGTATTCAGCTCGATCAACATTTGGATCTGAGCTACCTCTACGATAGCAAGTATATGCGGAAGAAGCAAAGACTTGGTCAGGTATTGCAGACTCTCAGTCACGAGGACGTGAGATCACCGAGAAACGGTAGTGGTGGTGGTGGTGGTGGTGGCGGCGGCGGCGGCGGCGGCGGCGGCGGCGGCGGCGGCGGCGGCGGCGGCGGCAGTGGCAGCAGTAGCAGCAACAGCAACTGTAATGCCAATGGCGACGGCAACAACGGAAACAACGACGGCAGCGGCGGGGGCAAGGCCGGTTTACTCGCCGTTCCATCCTTCAGTACTCTTCAGTCATTGAGGAAATCCATCATCGAGAACGGGAATACGTGTCCCCTGACGCAAAAACATCTCGTACAATTGGACTGGGTCTCGAAGGAAGACGGTTCCCACATACTAACGGTCGGGGTTGGTTCGAAAATAATGCTGTTCACTCCAGTCTGCTCGGATCTTGCTCAAGCAAATATGAAAGCGATGAAGGAATCTCGGAGTATAAACAATCGGCCGATACTGCGTAAAACTTCTTCCCTTGCGCAGCCACAATTTGTCGACGAGATACGTTGGATGAAGGTGAGAAAGATTCGCCTGACGACGGCGGATGGTCTACCGCCTCTCCCGATGCAGATATCTTGGGTTCGCGACGGTATACTCGTCGTCGGTATGGACTCTGAGATGCACGTTTATTCTCAGTGGAAACCGAATCCTAAAAATCAATCGTTTTTTTCGAATCTCGGTGAATGCGAGTCGGATGAGTTTCAAGCGAGTCGAAATTTGCGGGACGAGGATCTGCGCACGTTGGCAAACGAGACGTCGCAGCGACGTTTGGCCAACGTATCCTCGATGCCTCATCTCTCACGGGTCAGTAGCATCAATCTAACGATGCTCGACGCCAAGAAGAAACGCGGTGCTATGCAAAGCGGTGATGGAGGAGGTCCCAATAATTTGGATTATATGCCCGATTACGGTCTCTTTGAGGCATCGAGGATAGCATGTCCAGTATTGCCACAGTATCATCCGAAGCAACTTATGGAACTTTTGAACTCTGGTAAAATTCGATGGGTCAAAGCAATACTCGCGCATCTCGTCCGATGTATCGCGAGTTCGTGTTCCATTCGAGCGGACGACAATGAGAGTCTCAAACAGCAACGAAGTATCGTCGCTGGTGGTGGTGGTGGTGGTGGTGGCGGCGGCGGCGGCGGCGGCGGCGGCGGCGGCGGCGGCGTTTGTGGTACCGGATGGTCGCGATCCAGAACAATGTCGGTTAGTTGCGGTGGCGTGACAGCAAATTCGCCTACCGAACAGCGAGGTTCCACTACCCAGATACCGGAAGAACTTACCCTCGACTATGCCGAGATCACATCGATATCGCCGTTACCCCTGTGGACTCTTCTCATAGCTGATAAAGAGACAAACGCCTCGGTCGGCCAACAACAACAGAGCGAAACGCAAGCGCAGCAGCAACAACAACAGCCGCCGCCGCCGCCGCATCAACGCGATTACAACGAGTTGTTCGAGGGCTACATGGACGAGGGAGATTCTCTGGATGACATGCTCGATGAGGATTACGAGGAGGAGGAGGAGCAGCAGCAGCAGCAGCAGCAGCAGCAGCAGCAGCAGCAGCACAGCTCGAAACAGCGAAAGGATCGTCGAGGCTCCTCGGCACCCGAGAGGCAAGCTATATCTCACTTTGGCCCTCGACAGGGCAGACTCCTTTCCCGACTCTTGACTCACACTCATTTGCCCGGTCTCTCGAGTCTCGACCAGATGCACCTGTTGGCTCTAGCTGACACCGTTTCTACTTGCAACGTCGATTTTGCCGAACGTTTCGCAAACGACGCTGCAAAGACCGCGATTGCCAAGGAAAATTTAACGGGTATACCCGACGGCGAGATTGCCACGACCGACTCGTTGGATGATTGCGGCCTCAGGTTTTTACTCGCCATGAAGCACTACAATTATCTCATAAAGTGTCTGCCTCTCGCGCAACGAGCGCAATTTCAAAAGCAAGGCGTCTCGACCAACAATCTCGTGTGGGCTTTCCACTCAGAGTCGGAAGAGGAACTTTTGGCTCTTATACCGTCGTACGCTAAAGGGCAGCCGAGATGGTCCGTACTGAAGGAGCTCGGTGTTGGCTGGTGGATAACGAGCAACACGGGTCTCAAGCGTTGCGTTGAAAAAATTGCTAAAGCGGCCTTTCACGAGAAACAGGATCCCCTCGACGCGGCTATATATTATCTCGCGATGAAAAAAAAGAATCTCGTTTGGGGGCTCTTTCGGAACAAGAGGGACGAGAGAATGACCAGTTTCTTTGCGAATAATTTTAACGAGGATCGCTGGAGAAAAGCTGCTCTAAAGAATGCCTTTGCTCTACTCGGTAAGCAGAGATTCGAGCACGCAGCAGCATTTTTCCTTCTCGCCGGTGCTCTCAGAGACGCCATTGACGTTTGCCTACGGAAATTGAATGATATTCAATTGGCAATGGTTATGGCGAGACTCTACGAGGATGACGTAACCTCGCCAAATCTCAAGAGACTTTTGTACGAGGAAATATTGGGTTGCGACAAGGAGGGCAACGATCCCGATCCGAACGCGGCTCATCCGGATCCCTTTTTGCGAAGCATGGCACTCTGGATTCTCAAGGATTATTCGGGTTCATTGAACACGCTTCTGTCGAGCAACGTCGGTACGATGCATCCTCAGTACAGCGACGACGAGGCTGAGAAAAATCCGAGCGAGACCGCAGCGACGCCGGCGTGCGGTATTGTTATTTTCCTTTTCTCGTTGTCTTTGCACTCCCTCCCCTTGCCGCCCCCTCTCTCTCTCTCTCTCTCTCTCTCTCTCTCTCTATCTCTCTCTCTCTCTCTCTCTTTCTCTCTCTTCCCCCCCTTCTCTCTCTCTCTCTTGACCTGGTCGACATTTTTTGGGTTTCTCGCAGCTGCCAATCCAAATGTCTTCAATTTTTACGTTTACCTTCGTACGCATCCGCTCCTCATAAGGCAATACATAGCCTCGAGCGCACTCGATCGTAAAAAGGGTCATTCGGTGGTTATATCGGGCTTTAGTTACGGGACTGATAGCAAAGCTCAACCCGATAGGCAATTGATGCTCGAGGATAGTATCACACCTCTCGAGAGGCAACTTTACTTTACCACCGCTCACGCCCATTTCAAAGCCGGTTGTCCGGCACTCGCTCTCGAAGTATTGTCCAAATTGCCGAACAAAGTTATGGATACCAATTGCGACGAAACGCCGAGTGAGTATTCAGATCTTCCTAAAAAATCATCCGTACGGCATTCTTCCTCTGACGCTCTTTATTTTTCAACAGCCGCGGGTCTCCTCAACAGTCCGAGTAAGTCGAGAACGACGGATTTTCAAATCGACACCGGTATCATAAGTTGGGACAATGATGTCGCGGGCAACAGGAGAGTGCCTCCGACAGCAGCCAAGGGTCTCCATCTTTTTTTTATTCATTTTTTACCTCACCCCCGCCCCCCCTCCTTTTGCGAATAATCGGTTCATCATTTTGAATCGCAGGTACAAACGAGTTTTCTACCAGAAGTGGGTTAGTGGGTGGGCCCTTTGATTGGTCCGAACCGGTAGTGACGAAGAAAAGCTTGGACGATGAATTGGTATTGAATTGGGATGATCCGGTTGCCGTAGAGAACGATGACGACGACGACGACGACGACGACGATGATAATGATTCGTCGAGTCCTCCGATGACTATGAAGCTCGACGGAAAGGAAAGTGTCGCCGAGCAGGACAAGGATGGTATTTTGACCTGTAGGATTGAACAATGCCTTTCTCCTCTATTTTACGTTGTTCGACTGATGTTTTTTCTCTTTTCTTTCAAATCTCTTACATTTTATACGTCGTAAGAAGCTGCAGCAAAGCCCGTTGCGCAGTTGGACATAATGGCACAGCAGTTGAAATTCGTAGCGTGCCTTAAGATCCTGATGGAGGAATTGTCGACACTAGCGACTGGTTTCGAGGTGGATGGGGGACAATTGCGTTATCAGTTGTATGTATGGCTCGAACGGGAGGTTGATGCTCTACGACAGCTTTGCAGTTACAGCGTTAATGCGGAGGGTGACGCGACCAACGTTTGTGAATGTAATTCATTTTTCTCTGTTCCCCTTGGCCAATTATCATTTGATTCAAGTATTCTTGGATAATATTCTCGTAAGGGCAGACGCCCCGAATAACCCAAACAAACCCAAACAAACAACGTAACAAGAAACGCATTTGTGCGTGTGTGTGTGTGTGTGTGTGTGTGCGCGCGCGCGCGCGCACGCGCGCGAACGCACGCACGTGTGTTATGTGTGTCGCGTCGCGGTACTAATTTTCAGACGAAGGTGGTATGGTCGATGACGTACCCCCCTACAGACCAGGGGAACAGCCGACTTTGCATGAAATATTAGTCGCCGAAAAACTAGACTTTGAGGCCAAGGTTCAAAGAGCCGCTAAAAGAAAAAAATGGCTCAAAGGTATGGATTATTCAGTCACTAACGAGATTATTCATTGTTCGCGTATTT
>OX632363.1:0-24015 GCA_951751655.1 Ophion costatus | reverse complement strand
CTCGCTTACGAAACAACGAGTCAAATTAAATATGAAAATTGCTCGGGCAATTTACGGCCAACAACCCAATATGAAGGAGGACAAGCCAACTTATCGCGAACAATTCGTCTCTCCGCAAATGAGTATGGTTTCCTATTTTCTCATGAAGGTAAGCGTTTCTAACTCCAGCCTCCCTCACCCCCCCCCCCCCCCCCCCCGTCCTCTCTCTCTCTCTCTCTCTCTCTCTCTCTTCGTTGGCTCGACTTTTGGCGCATCGTTTGATTCAAGTTTCCGCACAGCCGCGAATCGAGAGCGAATATGCCGCGAGATTGATTACGATTCATCCGACTCGGCCGTTTCGGATCTTGGCTCTTCCGACGAAGAGGAGGACGTATTCGATACGAGTCTCAAACCAAAGAATAAACCAAAGGACAATAACGAGCATTCAAATCCAAACGGATACAGTTGGTGCATCATCAGATTGGCTATAGTTAAGATTCTGCAAGTGCAGCTGCAACAGTTTCTTAATGTTGCCGGTATCGAGATGCAGGGTTGGTCGCTTTTTTTCTTTTTCTTTTCTCGTAATGCCTGTTTGAGGCGTTGCCCCCCCCGGCCCGATAACGCTTTCTTTCGCTCGCAGAATTACCGGTCAGCAGTCCCCTCATTCACGGTACTCTCGGTATCGTCGCCCACTGGCAAGAAAGCCTAAGAGAAGAACTTGAAGCGAAGGGTCCACCACCGGCCAATTATATACCGGGCTGCGCACCCGACCCAACACCGACGCCGGGGAAACCCGCGATACACAAGTATCGTTCGTTGCTCGACAAAGACAACACTCCTTTCAAGTCGGTCTCGAGTTGGCGAGGTTTTTCTTTGCCCGTTCTCCCGCCATTTCTCTCTCTCTCTCTCTTTCACGATTTGTTTCGCTTTGCAGCACCCGTCTGGCTTCGGCAGCACCGGCCAATCGACTCTGGTCCTATCTCGTACGCCAGGAACCTGTTCAAGATATATTTATACGCGCCGTCTTTGGCAAGAGACGATCGTTGTCGTCGATTCTCGACAACAATCAATCTTCGACGATGGTGGACGGTGGTGCGACTCGGGGAGGAGGAGGAGGAGGAGGAGGAGGCGGCGGCGGCGGCGGCGGCGGCGGCGTCGTCGTCGTCGAGGACAAGGGAAGCGACAGTGGCACCACCAGTCTTCCCGAGCCAGTTAGAATTATTCACAAGGAACAAGATAGCATTAGTGCCTTCTGCCTCAATCAGGTTTGTCATTTTTTTCTTTTCCTCGTTAAAATTGTCTTTCGATATTATACCAAAACAACGACGGTGGATAACAGGTGAATCCCGGTTTAATGGCCCTGGCTACTCCTCGTGAGGTACAAGAGATGGACATCTCGTTACTGCTGGAGCTACCCTCGTGGTTGGAGGACGAGTGCGAATTCGACATAATAAATTTGAACAAGCAGCTTGATCCGGAACCCGTGCAATCCACCAGTTTTCTAGTCATACAGGTAATCGTTGAAACAAAAAGCTTCCTCTCCTACACGATATATACGAGAGCGTATCGTTCCAAAACGACAGACCGCGGCTGATCGACCTCTCATCGCCCAGAGTCCTCAGTCCAATAGCAGCCCCCAACCGCAATCGGGCATCGCCGGTCAAACCGGCCGAGGAGCAAGTGTGGTGAGTACAACGAGCACGACCTTTTCGACATTGCAAATTACGACAAAGACCGCTCTATCTTAAATTTTTAACGTACGTCTATACCCCCGCTCTCGCCCCACCCCCTTGTCGCTTCCGAGTCTCCATATACGATCTCTCAAATAAGATTACTTACCCACGTATTTCGAGTATGTACAGGCACACACACACTTGTTTCTATACTTTATATATACACACACATATATTTGCGCGAACGTACGCTGAAGGAATTTGCGGCCGATTCGGATACCTCTCATATGCACTTGTACACACACCAAATTTGATATTCGTCGTGTGCGCGCGTATCGAACTCAATCAATTATATCACAGAGTGTAGAGAAAAATCTTTGGATCACGCCATTTTGGTAAATAACCGCATAGTCGAAAGTTTTGAAAAAGAGGGGGGTGGGTCGGAGGGGGCTTTGTGCAACGAGTTGTGGTGGTGACGGAGACAATGTTGCTTGTTCAATGCTTGCCTAACACCACAAACTTGGTTCGCGTGTGCGCGCGTGCGTCACTGACGGCTCGCCCTCTCCATCAGATGAAGGGGATGCCCGCTTTTCCTGGCTCCCACGACCTGCGCTTCTGTCAGTTTGTCGCTGATAGGAGCAAACACTTGTTGAAGCCGGTGAGAAGACTAACATACAAGAACCCTTATAGCCTCATTTCCACCTAATACATATTCTGTATATACCTAATATTCTAATAACGCTGAAAGATATAATTTTAATTATTACCGCCCACGCCGTTGGTTTGTTCACCGGAACACGAAGCTCATCCATTATTCAAAAGTTTGCGCGTCGCAATATGTGCTCGTGTGTCGTCCGCGCATGTTTTTCCCAAGTACTAATATTCGAGTCATATCGAAATTTCCTCGAGATATACCAATACCTATTCCGGGAAGCATGCGCTCCGTGCCTCCACCTAGGTGTGTGTGTGTGTGTGTGTGTGTGTGTGTGTGTGTGTGTGTGTGTGTGTGGCGCGTGCGTGTGCGCGCGCGCGCGTGTGTGTGTGTTACATGTCTGTTATACGCGCGATAACATTTCATTCGTGTTTGAATAATTTGCATCCCCGTTGAGCGTCGTCGTTTCTTTCTTTTTTCTTTCTTCATACACCAGAGCATATACAATCGTTCTTAACTCTATTATTCGCAGTATATAGAGTATGTAGCGTGTGCATCTGTCGCGTCGTACTTCCACACGCACACACACACAGAGAGCGAGGGGGGGGGGGGGGAGAGGGAGAGGGAGAGAGAGAGAGGGAGGGAGGTATGTGTGTGTGTGTGTGTGTGTGTGCGTGTGTGTGTGTGTGTGTGTGCGTGTGTGTGTGTGCGTGTGTGTGTGCGTGCGTATGTGTGCGTGCGTGTGTTCGTGTATATATATGTATATACATATATGTTTGTTTATTGCATCTCATCCGGATGTGTAACGCAGATTCTCAAGCACAAGATTGACGGTATAAGGAGAGTCTCGTCGCATCCGCTTTTGCCATTGTGTAAGTATATACGCGCGCGATCATTGCAAAGACGAAAGAGACGTTACAAGATGCGCTGAATTTTTGTACAGATCTCACGGGATCGCAGGACGGTTCGGTATCATTGTGGGAATGGGGTCATCAAACGGCGGTAGCGACACCCAGAGCCTCGGGAACTTTTGCCAAAGTAACGCGGGTTCGTTTCGCACAGCATGGCAACAAGTTTGGCGTTGCCGATTCCGACGGACATCTCAGTTTATTTCAAGTCGCTTGCCGAGAAGGAACCGCTCGGCCCTTCTTCGTTAGTACATTCTTTCTCAAGGCTCACGTATATCGACAACTACAAAGATATTTGTGACTTTTTTTTTTCATTCACAGAATTACCAATGTCACAGCAAGGTTACGTCCGACTTTGTATTTTTGGGTGCGTGCAGCTTGGTCGCAACGGCCGGTCACGGATCGGAAGGCCGCAACGTAGCACTCTGGGACACGTTGCTGCCGCAAAACAAGTCTCTCGTCCAGGGTAACGTATCCAAATACATATATTTATATTCATGTAGATCCCCGCCACGTTGTGTCTTGGATCGAATTCGACAAGTTTTGTTTCGTTCTTGGACGCCCTAGGATTCACCTGTCACGATCAGGGCGCGAGCGCTGTAATCTTGGCACCGCAGCATCAATTGCTCATAAGCGGTGGCAAAAAGGGTGCGATTAATATATTCGATGTGAGACAGCGACAGCAGAGGCACCGATTTCAGGCTCACGAATCGGCCATCAAGTGTCTCGCCCTCGATCCTCACGAAGAATTTTTCGTCAGCGGGGCCGGCGACGGTGACATCAAGGTACACACATGCCTCTACTCACCCTCATCTCTATATTTATTCGTACGTCGCGACAATTACCCAAACAAACCCAAACAAAATTATATTGTCCATCAGGTCTGGGCTTTGACGGTACATTCGCTTCTTTATTCGTTTCCCGGAGAACATCCGCGATCGAGTTTCTTCAAAAATATTGGCCAGGTCAGTCGCAAATTGTCCTTCGTATCATTCCGAAATTATACCTTTTCTATTGATGTAACTCGATCAACAGGGGGTTACGCAATTACACGTGGATTCGGCAGGACGTCTCTTCTCGTGCGGCGCAGATGGTTCCATGAAAGTTCGTCAACTACCCGAACGCGACTGCATTGTGCATAACTTTTATTAGCTATATCAATTGGAATATTGCAAATTGAGCCCGCCGCGCCAAGTGTGTGTGTGTGTGTGTGTGTGTGTGTGTGTGTGTGTGTGTGTGTGTGTGTGTACGCGCGCGCGCGCGCGCGTGTGCGTGCGTGCGTGCGTGCGCGCGTGTGCGCGCGATTAGCTTTCTCAACTGACAACTACTCGTTCGTACAAGCAGCAGCCTATCATTTCATTCTAATAATCATTCCTATCGCCTAAAGAAAAAAAGAAAGCTTCGTTATCACCCCGCGACGGCCCAACCCAATTATATATTTCTCTTTAATGTGAATATACAAATACGGTTGAAAGAACACTTATATATTTCGCGATGATACGCTTAAACGTTCATTCTTAGTTGCAAAAATATGTCCCGTTTCTCGGCAAGTTCAACAGCCAGCGCGATAGACATTTTACCAATAGTTTTCGTTATGCATTTGTGTATAAATACAATAATGCGTCTATGTATATATATATACACATATATATTATAAATTGTTGAGGTTGAGCCGATCGAGTACGAAGCCATTTTATCCGAAACGGAGCGTAGAAGCAACCCTAGCTCTAGCTGAACTCACAGTATTGTACACATTGTTTGAAAAGCACATATTATATTAGAATCGATAAGAATGCGACGAATTAATGTTGTTGAACGATCGCCCGAAGCGTCTATACCTCTGTATCCCCCCCCCCCCCCCCCCAACTATCGATGGTCCAAGGAGATACCAAGTAAACGGAGAAAACAAATAAAACCACAAAGAAAAAAAAGTAAAGACTTGTGGCGTTTATTTAGGTAGTTGTGATAATACACAAACGGCAGCGGTCCAGGAATCGAGGATACAGACAAACGTTCCTAATGTTATATCTGTTGAGTTGAGTTGAGTTGAGTATTTACCGCGTTGACAGGTCCCGTACTTGCGCTGAAATCGCTTGATTTGTTCGCAACTATTGCTCGACAAGGGTGGGGCACAAGATCGGTGTACCAGTAGTACGGTGTTGGATCAATGTCGAAACGCCGGTAGCCCTCCAAGAGCTTCTCATAGTCCCAGATACTCATCAAAACACCGACTAGCGCGGATGAAACATGACGTGTCACGTAAATACCCTCGATCGGAAGAAAATCGTCGCACGCCACAAAAAGGTGTCAACCTCGGTCCCGGCACTTTTATTTATTTAGGCGCCAGTCATCAAAACGGCGCGCCGAGAGGGAAGGAAGACGTCAAGGTGCAACGGCCAGACAGTAGCCTTGTTACGTCCAGAAGGGACGATTTTATTTTATCTTCGGGTACTTGAAATAAGTATGAAAAACAGATTAATTAAATTTTGTTGCGGGATAGCTGTACGTCCCAAACAAACAAACCCAAACAAACTCTCCCGTGGAAATTGGATTGTCGGGAAAAGAAATCTAGCAAACGACAGTTGAGATAAACATTAATAAACGATAGTTATTGTATAATTAATTGTATTTACAAAACTCCTCGTTCCAGCGTATCAGATCAACGAATAATCACGCCTTTGCGCGGCGACAGTTTCCACCCCGCGTCGGTCTCTCACTCGCTCGGCCTAGCGCGCTCTTCCGCGGGGACAATTCTCCCTGCCGTTCTCTCCCGCAAACCGCTCTTCCGAGCTTAACCGTACTCTACTTTTAGGTCGGGATTTAACGCAGACCCCGCGCCTCAACTACACTGGCTTGAAGGTTTGTGATAAGGTTATTGTATAATAACATTTCAGGAGCAAAAGTATTTTTACTAGTAAAAACTGACGTCTCTGTGCGGGTCGCCGGGTCGATAACCTGGTCTTATTACACGCCGCCGCGAGTGCTGCTCTTGCTACCCAGGTAGCAAAATTTTATCCATATGGCATCCGAAAGATATGCGAGACGGATACGGATAATTTTTTCGTTGTCCAAAAAGACGCCGTTTTATATTACAAAACGTATCACTTATGTCCACTTGGCAGATAACTTATTCGCGTCCGATAGGTAACTATACGGAAACGTTTAATGATTAACAATGTGTCAACAAAAGGTCAACGGTTGTTGGTTGTCCGTTTTTTTTGGTTTTGGTCTTTTTTAAATATTGGCATTTTGATATTTTCTCGCCGAAACGTTGGCGTACCCAAACAAACCCAAACAAACCCAAACAAACCCAAACCGCCGACGTGAACGAAGTGACGAGTTAATATTTTGCGTCCAGGGGGATTGGCGTATTTTAACGAGCGAAAAATAACAAGCGAAAATTGACTATTCTTTTACTTGTTCCACTGTAATGATCCCTTAATGTTAACAGCATTCTTGCCATAATAACACCAATAGGTAATATAAATGAAAATAAGTTGAAAAAATTATATTAACGATTCTATAGATGAATATAAATGTATATTTTTGTAAATAATCGAATAATTTTTTAAATCTAATTCGGTATGATTAATATTTCATATGAAAATTATTGTGTAACGATAGGAAGATTTTTTTTTGTAATTATCTACGTAGTTGCGATTTACAAGTTGAATTATATCTGCAGACTCAAATTTGGTCGTACATACTCGCTGTGTACTCTGAAAAATTGCACACAAGAACAAAGAAGGACAGGTTTTTATTTGAAAAACTATGCTTTTTCTGTACTGTATGCGTATTAATTAAATACCGTACACAGAGAGAAATACGGTAAGGTAAACGGGCCCAGTTACTGACACTGTCCCAGATTGTGACACCAACCGTACAATTTTGACTGCCACGGATACAATTTTTATCGAATAACATTCTAATTACCACCTAATTAAAGAGAGTTTTTCACTTTTAATCATTGGAGAAATACACTTTTTTGCATGAAATTCTTAGAATAGAAACTGACTAGAGAATAGTCAGGCTCCACAGTGGCAGTGCTAGACGACGATACCCACTAGGCACGACAAGCGACATATCGCGAACTTTCCTCGTCATGTAAGTATAAAAAGACATAAAAATTATGTCAAAATCTTCAGCAGGGACAAGAGTATCGACAAGATAAGAGGTAATTTAACTTTTGGCTAGGTATTCATTTAAATTTACGATGTCAATAAGTGCGTCACATAATTGAGGCTGTGTGCCGCTGTTGTTGAGCCTTAATTTATCACCTATGGCGTCGAACAATTCGCATTGCTCAGTTATTCTAATTCGCCGTGAAATAATAAATTAAAGAAGAAGATATTAGTGTTTTTACGTTCGGAAAAAACAGAGAAAAAATGTACAACAATTAAACGCGAAGAAAATAAAGCAAGAAGAAGATTCAGGGCGCTCGGAAAGTGAGCCAAAAAGAAACCTGCAAACCCAAACAAACAAAATAATCTTTGATAACGATTTTTTGTCCGTTATTTTCTATACCTCTCATATTCTTATGTGAAGAAAATAAAACAGTCGTGCACTATAATTGAATATAGTTCGTGGGTTTGTACCTAACGTGTGTCGGTGATATTCTATATATTTATTGTAAATGGGTGAAGTTTCGAAAACCAACCCCCTCCGATCGAGCTGAAATTTTGCACAGACCTTCTT
This sequence comes from Ophion costatus, assembly GCA_951751655.1. NCBI lineage: Eukaryota > Metazoa > Arthropoda > Insecta > Hymenoptera > Ichneumonidae > Ophion > Ophion costatus. The sequence goes on along the minus strand of OX632363.1, from coordinate 16,108 downwards.
TTTATTATTCCAAGACGACCCCTAAAAGGATTTTTCCCGACTCGCAATAGATTTCGTGATATTGAATTTTTCGAGTTATTTATTTTACCGCACGCCGACTATATCTATATCTGGTAGGTGTCAGTTCTGGCTATACCTATATATATACGCGTTATCGCGCTCTCCGTTTTGTGCGGATCTCCGTCCAGCCTACGCGAAAGTTCGCCCTCGCTGTATAGATGTTTTTTTAAATAAGATCGCTGCTCGAGCGAGTGCGATCACTTTTTAGCTCCACTCCCTTCGATTTGGATCGTCCTTCGGCACAATTCGTCACCGTCGATGCAACGTACAATTTATGCAAATTGTCCGAAATTTTAACCGACCGCGCTACCACACTTCAATGGCATCGGGACGTACAACTGATTCCATCACGGCGATTTTGCCTGACGCATAAAAAAGAGATGCCATTGTGTGAGGACATGTCTGTAGTCGGCGATTCTAAAAGCGAAAGAATGGGAGTATAAAAGTGTAAAGTGTGTTGAAATGAGAAAATGCCACGTTATAAAATAATATTCCGGGGGTTTTGCTCCCCTGGCGGAGGGGAAATTTTTTGTGCAAGTATGTTTTCTTCAACCGGGTCTGTTAGTTGGGTGTCAGCAGAATGTTTGGCGGAAAAAAAAAATACCGTGCCACGAGAGCCGCGAACGCGGTTCCTCAACGTCGAATGCGGAGACGCTAACAACTTGACCATACGCGTATTTGAAGGAAATAATGCACATAGCTTATGGATGCAGGATGACGTGTTGACGGTTCGTCGAAAGTGAATAATTTGCGGATGAATTATGTAAAATGAGGGAATTGACGACTCGGTCGCATAATGTTGATGAACATTAATTGGAGATAAGTAGTGACTCGTACGGGAATGAGTGCGAATATGTGGCTGGTGGGGATGTGGTAGGGTATCGAACGAAGCGTACGTTGGTGCGCGCGGCGATTGTGGCCATTGGTATAGGAAAGGATTCCGTGTAAACATTTGTATTGACCGGCGTCAGGAGGGGGACTCGATGAACCGAGTGATAACTCGGATGTCTTGTTGTGGTAGGGCTCCGGCAGTGTGTACGTTTCGCGGAACGCATGGTAAACAGACTGACGTGTGTACAGTCGGTAGGTAGTCGGCGGAGTGAAAATGAGCGAACGAACGAATATTGTGTATGTTTGTCGGAAAGAAATAAAGAGACGAGAGCAAGTGATTAACGACTGAAGGTCTTTAGGGACATTGGGGTGAGGAAAGAAAAAGGATATTGCGTCGTTGTAAAATTTCGTCTCGTCGAGGTACGAGGGAAAGAAGTACTTTCCGAATGGTAAATATTGAGGGGGTTTGTTTGCAATGTATTGTTGCTTGTTTAAACTTTAATAAAAAAATATAAATGAATTGAATTGTTATTTTTTGCCAATGGGCACTCGCGATGATTGACTTGAGGATGTTGAGTTCCTATGAAGCACGTTAATGTTAATTGTAGCAAAGAAATAGCTTCTTAATCGTCATGAACTTTTTACACGAGCTCTGAAATACTTGATACGAAAAAGTACGAAATTTGAAGAATATGATTATGATTTGCGATTTGGGACTCAACATCTTTAATTACGAAACGATGGGGGCTTCCGCAATAAAGGGGAAACTGTCGTAGTATATAATATGCGTGGGTGTCGTGGTACGCGTTGGTTTTATGTACGTGTTTTCGTTGCGTTTTCCGTTAGGCGGCATGGAGTAGGGGGAAAAAATTGCGACGGCCTGGTGCGTTGCGTTCGTATTATCGCGAACTAAATATTGAAGACATGAGTTATAAATAAAGGAGAAAAAATGCTAAGTAACATTAGCAAAATAATTTGACGGGCGGAGGGGGGGGGGGGGGGGGCTGCCACGTGCGACGTGGTCGATTTGGCTATAGTTATGTATGTATATCGGACTTGTCGTTTTTCGTGTGCCTTTGTCGGGTGGAGCGCGTGTGTGTGTGAATGTTGTTCTTGTTGTCTCTGTTTGTCGTAGGTCTGTCCTGTACTTCGACAGGCGATTTGTTTGGAAAAAAGTAGAATATTAATATGCAACGTACCGGGTGGGCGGCTAAAAATAGTATGCGGGGAAGGGTTTGGTCTTGAGTGGGGTAAAATAAAAATATGGCATTCTAGAGCGTTTGTTGAATTGAGGGCGTGTATTTTCGTTTTGTTTGAAAACTGTCAAAACAGTTGATATGAGAGCAAGGAAAAAAAAAATGCCAGCACATCCGTCGCGAACCTTGTTCGTTGGATTTGTAAACGCTGTGACTCGAGCTACTCGACCACGGCACTATTCCTATTGTATTTTCTGGATGAATTGAACAGCTCTATCGAAGAATATTCAGTCCGATAATAAATAATTTGCTAGTTATTGTTGATGGGGGTGAAATTAAGCGGCGATGATCTTGATCGAGCACGGGATGAGAATGGGCTTGTTTGGCGACACGTGATAGTTAATGAGTAATGGAAATGTAATCGAATTAATTAATTTGAGTGGGCTGCGACAAGGTTGCGATTAGTCGTAAGATAAATAATTAGATGTTTGTCGACGGAGCGGATAGGAGTGAGGATTATGGGGGTGGTTCCAGTGTGGATGGAAGGGTTAAAATTTGGAAGGATCCAAAGAAAATGAATGAGTCGGTTATGTAATGTCGATGGGATTGATTTGTTTTGGATAAATGATAATTTGTTTGGATATTGTGTGTTTCTCATGATAAGGGACGCCGCTTGTCGACTGCTAGCGGCGCGGTAGCATAATTTTCCTTCGGTAGGACGCGGTATTTTGTGTACCGACTGTAGATCGTCGCGACAGTCGGTAACGTAGATCTCTGCACCGAACTGCACAGAACGGCGTACTCCACATTTGCGGTACGCTGTACAAACGGTGCGCTTGCTGTTGAGCACGCGTAGGTGGACCCAAACAAACCCGAACAGCCCCACGTGAAAAGAAATTACCCAAACAAACCCACACGGAAAGAAATTACCCAAACAAACCCACACGGAAAGAAATTACCCAAACAAACCTAAACAAACCTCGGTCCGCGCGAGAATCGTAACCCGAACAAACCCACACATGCCCCGGGTCGTGAGACCCGTAACCCAAACAAACCTAAACAGACCCCGGTTAGTACGAAAAGAAATGACCCAAACAAACCCAAACAAATCCCGGTTCGCGCAAAAAGAAATGACCCAAACAAACCCAAACGGTCGTCGTCGTCGTCGTCGTTGTCCTCGTCGTCGTCGTGGCAGTCGTCGTCGTAGTCGTCGTCGTCGTCGTCGTGGTAGTCGTCGTCGTAGTCGTCGTCGTCGTCGTCGTCGTCGTCGTCGTCGTGGTAGTCGTCGTCGTGGTAGTCGTCGTCGTGGTAGTCGTCGTCGTCGTCGTCGTCGTCGTCGTCGTCGTTGTCCTCGTCGTCGTTGTCCTCGTCGTCGTCGTCGTCGTCGTCGTCGTCGTCGTCGTCGTTGTCCTCGTCGTCGTTGTCCTCGTCGTCGTCGTTGTCGTCGTCGTCGTTGTCGTCGTCGTCGTTGTCCTCGTCGTCGTTGTCCTCGTCGTCGTTGTCCTCGTCGTCGTCGTCGTCATGGTAGTCGTCGTCGTGGTAGCCGTCGTCGTGGTAGTCGTCGTGGTAGTCGTCGTCGTGGTAGTCGTTGTCGTCGTGGTAGTCGTCGTCGTCGTCGTCGTCGTCGTCGTCGTGGTAGTCGTCGTCGTGGTAGTCGTCGTCGTGGTAGTCGTCGTCGTCGTCGTCGTCGTCGTCGTCGTTGTCCTCGTCGTCGTTGTCCTCGTCGTCGTCGTCGTCGTCGTCGTCGTCGTCGTCGTCGTCGTCGTCGTTGTCCTCGTCGTCGTTGTCCTCGTCGTCGTCGTTGTCGTCGTCGTCGTTGTCGTCGTCGTCGTTGTCCTCGTCGTCGTTGTCCTCGTCGTCGTTGTCCTCGTCGTCGTCGTCGTCATGGTAGTCGTCGTCGTGGTAGCCGTCGTCGTGGTAGTCGTCGTGGTAGTCGTCGTCGTGGTAGTCGTTGTCGTCGTGGTAGTCGTCGTCGTCGTCGTGGTAGTTGTCGTCGTCGTCGCCGTCGTTGTCCTCGTCGTCGCTGTCCTCGTCGTCGTTGTCCTCGTCGTCGTTATCCTCGTAGTCGTCGTCCTCGTCGTCCTCGTCGTCGTCGTCGTCGTGGTAGTCGTCGTCGTGGTAGTCGTCGTCGTGGTAGTCGTCGTGGTAGTCGTCGTCGTGGTAGTCGTCGTCGTCGTGGTAGTCGTCGTCGTCGTCGTCGTCGTCGTCGTCGTCGTCGTCGTCGTCGTCGTGGTAGTCGTCGTCGTCGTGGTAGTCGTCGTCGTGGTAGTCGTCGTCGTCGTCGTCGTCGTCGTCGTCGTCGTTGTCCTCGTCGTCGTTGTCCTCGTCGTCGTCGTCGTCGTCGTCGTCGTCGTTGTCCTCGTCGTTGTCCTCGTCGTCGTTGTCCTCGTCGTCGTCGTTGTCGTCGTCGTCGTTGTCCTCGTCGTCGTTGTCCTCGTCGTCGTTGTCCTCGTCGTCGTCGTCGTCATGGTAGTCGTCGTCGTGGTAGCCGTCGTCGTGGTAGTCGTCGTGGTAGTCGTCGTCGTGGTAGTCGTCGTCGTGGTAGTCGTTGTCGTCGTGGTAGTCGTCGTCGTCGTCGTGGTAGTCGTCGTCGTCGTCGCCGTCGTTGTCCTCGTCGTCGCTGTCCTCGTCGTCGTTGTCCTCGTCGTCGTTATTCTCGTAGTCGTCGTCCTCGTCGTCCTCGTCGTCGTCGTCGTCGTGGTAGTCGTCGTCGTGGTAGTCGTCGTCGTGGTAGTCGTCGTGGTAGTCGTCGTCGTGGTAGTCGTCGTCGTCGTGGTAGTCGTCGTCGTCGTCGTGGTAGTCCTCGTCGTCGTCGTGGTAGTCGTCGTCGTGGTAGTCGTCGTCGTGGTAGTCGTCGTCGTGGTAGTCGTCGTGGTAGTCGTCGTCGTGGTAGTCGTCGTCGTGGTAGTCGTCGTCGTCGTGGTAGTCGTCGTCGTCGTGGTAGTCGTCGTCGTCGTGGTAGTCGTCGTGGTAGTCGTCGTCGTGGTAGTCGTCGTCGTCGTGGTAGTCGTCGTCGTCGTCGTCGTCGTCGTCGTCGTCGTTGTCCTCGTCGTCGTTGTCCTCGTCGTCGTCGTCGTCGTCGTCGTCGTTGTCCTCGTCGTTGTCCTCGTCGTCGTTGTCCTCGTCGTCGTCGTTGTCGTCGTCGTCGTTGTCCTCGTCGTCGTTGTCCTCGTCGTCGTTGTCCTCGTCGTCGTCGTCGTCATGGTAGTCGTCGTCGTGGTAGCCGTCGTCGTGGTAGTCGTCGTGGTAGTCGTCGTCGTGGTAGTCGTCGTCGTGGTAGTCGTTGTCGTCGTGGTAGTCGTCGTCGTCGTCGTGGTAGTCCTCGTCGTCGTCGTCGTTGTCCTCGTCGTCGTCGTCGTTGTCCTCGTCGTCGTCGTGGTAGTCGTCGTCGTCGTGGTAGTCGTCGTCGTCGTGGTAGTCGTCGTCGTCGTCGTGGTAGTCCTCGTCCTCGTCGTCGTCGTCGTCGTGGTAGTCGTCGTCGTGGTAGTCGTCGTGGTAGTCGTCGTCGTGGTAGTCGTCGTCGTCGTCGTGGTAGTCGTCGTCGTCGTCGTGGTAGTCCTCGTCCTCGTCGTCGTCGTGGTAGTCGTCGTCGTGGTAGTCGTCGTCGTCGTCGTGGTAGTCGTCGTCGTCGTGGTAGTCGTCGTCGTCGTGGTAGTCGTCGTCGTCGTGGTAGTCGTCGTCGTCGTGGTAGTCGTCGTGGAAGTCGTCGTCGTGGTAGTCGTCGTGGTAGTCGTCGTCGTCGTGGTAGTCGTCGTCGTCGTCGTCGTGGTAGTCCTCGTCCTCGTCGTCGTCGTCGTCGTGGTAGTCGTCGTCGTGGTAGTCGTCGTGGTAGTCGTCGTCGTGGTAGTCGTCGTCGTCGACGTGGTAGTCCTCGTCCTCGTCGTCGTCGTGGTAGTCGTCGTCGTGGTAGTCGTCGTGGTAGTCGTCGTCGTGGTAGTCGTCGTCGTCGTGGTAGTCGTCGTCGTCGTCGTGGTAGTCCTCGTCCTCGTCGTCGTCGTCCTCGTCGTCCTCGTCGTCGTCGTGGTAGTCGTCGTCGTGGTAGTCGTCGTCGTGGTAGTCGTCGTCGTGGTAGTCGTCGTCGTCGTGGTAGTCGTCGTCGTCGTCGTGGTAGTCCCCGTCCTCGTCGTCGTCGTCCTCGTCGTCGTCGTCGTCGTGGTAGTCGTCGTCGTGGTAGTCGTCGTGGTAGTCGTTGTCGTGGTAGTCGTCGTCGTGGTAGTCGTCGTCGTGGTAGTCGTCGTCGTGGTAGTCGTCGTCGTCGTGGTAGTCGTCGTCGTCGTCGTGGTAGTCCTCGTCCTCGTCGTCGTCGTCCTCGTCGTCGTCGTCGTCGTCCTGGTAGTCGTCGTCGTGGTAGTCGTCGTCGTGGTAGTCGTCGTCGTGGTAGTCGTCGTCGTGGTAGTCGTCGTGGTAGTCGTCGTCGTGGTATTCCTCGTCCTCGTCGTCGTCATCGTCGTGGTAGTCGTCGTCGTGGTAGTCGTCGTGGTAGTCGTCGTCGTGGTAGTCGTCGTCGTGGTAGTCGTCGTCGTGGTAGTCCTCGTCCTCGTCGTCGTCGTCGTCGTGGTAGTCGTCGTCGTGGTAGTCGTCGTGGTAGTCGTCGTCGTGGTAGTCGTCGTCGTGGTAGTCGTCGTGGTAGTCGTCGTCGTGGTAGTCGTCGTGGTAGTCGTCGTCGTGGTAGTCCTCGTCCTCGTCGTCGTCGTCGTCGTGGTAGTCGTCGTCGTGGTAGTCGTCGTGGTAGTCGTCGTCGTGGTAGTCGTCGTCGTGGTAGTTGTCGTCGTCGTGGTAGTCGTCGTCGTCGTGGTAGTCCTCGTCGTCGTGGTAGTCGTCGTCGTGGTAGTCGTCGTCGTGGTAGTCGTCGTCGTCGTCGTGGTAGTCGTCGTCGTCGTCGCCGTCGTTGTCCTCGTCGTCGCTGTCCTCGTCGTCGTTGTCCTCGTCGTCGTTATCCTCGTAGTCGTCGTCCTCGTCGTCCTCGTCGTCGTCGTCGTCGTGGTAGTCGTCGTCGTGGTAGTCGTCGTCGTGGTAGTCGTCGTGGTAGTCGTCGTCGTGGTAGTCGTCGTCGTCGTGGTAGTCGTCGTCGTCGTCGTGGTAGTCCTCGTCGTCGTCGTGGTAGTCGTCGTCGTGGTAGTCGTCGTCGTGGTAGTCGTCGTCGTGGTAGTCGTCGTCGTGGTAGTCGTCGTGGTAGTCGTCGTCGTGGTAGTCGTCGTCGTGGTAGTCGTCGTCGTCGTGGTAGTCGTCGTCGTCGTGGTAGTCGTCGTCGTCGTGATAGTCGTCGTGGTAGTCGTCGTCGTCGTGGTAGTCGTCGTCGTCGTCGTCGTCGTCGTCGTCGTCGTTGTCCTCGTCGTCGTTGTCCTCGTCGTCGTCGTCGTCGTCGTCGTCGTCGTTGTCCTCGTCGTTGTCCTCGTCGTCGTTGTCCTCGTCGTCGTCGTTGTCGTCGTCGTCGTTGTCCTCGTCGTCGTTGTCCTCGTCGTCGTTGTCCTCGTCGTCGTCGTCGTCATGGTAGTCGTCGTCGTGGTAGCCGTCGTCGTGGTAGTCGTCGTGGTAGTCGTCGTCGTGGTAGTCGTCGTCGTGGTAGTCGTTGTCGTCGTGGTAGTCGTCGTCGTCGTCGTGGTAGTCGTCGTCGTCGTCGCCGTCGTTGTCCTCGTCGTCGCTGTCCTCGTCGTCGTTGTCCGCGTCGTCGTTATCCTCGTAGTCGTCGTCCTCGTCGTCCTCGTCGTCGTCGTCGTCGTGGTAGTCGTCGTCGTGGTAGTCGTCGTCGTGGTAGTCGTCGTCGTGGTAGTCGTCGTCGTGGTAGTCGTCGTGGTAGTCGTCGTCGTGGTAGTCGTCGTCGTCGTGGTAGTCGTCGTCGTCGTCGTGGTAGTCCTCGTCGTCGTCGTGGTAGTCGTCGTCGTGGTAGTCGTCGTCGTGGTAGTCGTCGTCGTGGTAGTCGTCGTGGTAGTCGTCGTCGTGGTAGTCGTCGTCGTGGTAGTCGTCGTCGTCGTCGTGGTAGTCGTCGTCGTCGTGGTAGTCGTCGTGGTAGTCGTCGTCGTGGTAGTCGTCGTCGTCGTGGTAGTCGTCGTCGTCGTGGTAGTCGTCGTCGTCGTCGTGGTAGTCCTCGTCCTCGTCGTCGTCGTGGTAGTCGTCGTCGTGGTAGTCGTCGTCGTCGTGGTAGTCGTCGTCGTCGTCGTGGTAGTCCTCGTCCTCGTCGTCGTCGTCGTCGTGGTAGTCGTCGTCGTGGTAGTCGTCGTGGTAGTCGTCGTCGTGGTAGTCGTTGTCGTCGTCGTGGTAGTCCTCGTCCTCGTCGTCGTCGTCGTCGTGGTAGTCGTCGTGGTAGTCGTCGTCGTGGTAGTCGTCGTCGTGGTAGTCGTTGTCGTCGTGGTAGTCGTCGTCCTCGTCGTGGTAGTCGTCGTCGTCGTCGTGGTAGTCCTCGTCGTCGTCGTGGTAGTCGTCGTCGTGGTAGTCGTCGTCGTGGTAGTCGTCGTCGTGGTAGTCGTCGTGGTAGTCGTCGTCGTGGTAGTCGTCGTCGTGGTAGTCGTCGTCGTCGTGGTAGTCGTCGTCGTCGTGGTAGTCGTCGTCGTCGTGGTAGTCGTCGTGGTAGTCGTCGTCGTGGTAGTCGTCGTCGTCGTGGTAGTCGTCGTCGTCGTCGTCGTCGTCGTCGTCGTCGTTGTCCTCGTCGTCGTTGTCCTCGTCGTCGTCGTCGTCGTTGTCCTCGTCGTCGTTGTCCTCGTCGTCGTCGTCGTCGTCGTCGTCGTTGTCCTCGTCGTTGTCCTCGTCGTCGTTGTCCTCGTCGTCGTCGTTGTCCTCGTCGTCGTTGTCCTCGTCGTCGTTGTCCTCGTCGTCGTCGTCGTCATGGTAGTCGTCGTCGTGGTAGCCGTCGTCGTGGTAGTCGTCGTGGTAGTCGTCGTCGTGGTAGTCGTCGTCGTGGTAGTCGTTGTCGTCGTGGTAGTCGTCGTCGTCGTCGTGGTAGTCCTCGTCGTCGTCGTCGTTGTCCTCGTCGTCGTCGTCGTTGTCCTCGTCGTCGTCGTGGTAGTCGTCGTCGTCGTGGTAGTCGTCGTCGTCGTGGTAGTCGTCGTCGTCGTCGTGGTAGTCCTCGTCCTCGTCGTCGTCGTCGTCGTGGTAGTCGTCGTCGTGGTAGTCGTCGTGGTAGTCGTCGTCGTGGTAGTCGTCGTCGTCGTCGTGGTAGTCCTCGTCCTCGTCGTCGTCGTGGTAGTCGTCGTCGTGGTAGTCGTCGTCGTGGTAGTCGTCGTGGTAGTCGTCGTCGTGGTAGTCGTCGTCGTGGTAGTCGTCGTCGTCGTGGTAGTCGTCGTCGTCGTGGTAGTCGTCGTGGAAGTCGTCGTCGTGGTAGTCGTCGTGGTAGTCGTCGTCGTCGTGGTAGTCGTCGTCGTCGTCGTCGTGGTAGTCCTCGTCCTCGTCGTCGTCGTCGTCGTGGTAGTCGTCGTCGTGGTAGTCGTCGTGGTAGTCGTCGTCGTGGTAGTCGTCGTCGTCGTCGTGGTAGTCCTCGTCCTCGTCGTCGTCGTGGTAGTCGTCGTCGTGGTAGTCGTCGTCGTGGTAGTCGTCGTCGTCGTGGTAGTCGTCGTCGTCGTCGTGGTAGTCCTCGTCCTCGTCGTCGTCGTCCTCGTCGTCCTCGTCGTCGTCGTGGTAGTCGTCGTCGTGGTAGTCGTCGTCGTGGTAGTCGTCGTCGTCGTGGTAGTCGTCGTCGTCGTGGTAGTCGTCGTCGTCGTCGTGGTAGTCCCCGTCCTCGTCGTCGTCGTCCTCGTCGTCGTCGTCGTCGTGGTAGTCGTCGTCGTGGTAGTCGTCGTGGTAGTCGTTGTCGTGGTAGTCGTCGTCGTGGTAGTCGTCGTCGTGGTAGTCGTCGTCGTGGTAGTCGTCGTCGTCGTGGTAGTCGTCGTCGTCGTCGTGGTAGTCCTCGTCCTCGTCGTCGTCGTCCTCGTCGTCGTCGTCGTCGTCCTGGTAGTCGTCGTCGTGGTAGTCGTCGTCGTGGTAGTCGTCGTCGTGGTAGTCGTCGTGGTAGTCGTCGTCGTGGTATTCCTCGTCCTCGTCGTCGTCATCGTCGTGGTAGTCGTCGTCGTGGTAGTCGTCGTGGTAGTCGTCGTCGTGGTAGTCGTCGTCGTGGTAGTCGTCGTCGTCGTGGTAGTCGTCATCGTGGTAGTCCTCGTCCTCGTCGTCGTCGTCCTCGTCGTCGTCGTCGTCGTCGTGGTAGTCGTCGTCGTGGTAGTCGTCGTCGTGGTAGTCGTCGTCGTGGTAGTTGTCGTGGTAGTCGTCGTCGTGGTAGTCGTCGTGGTAGTCGTCGTCGTGGTAGTCCTCGTCCTCGTCGTCGTCGTCGTCGTGGTAGTCGTCGTCGTGGTAGTCGTCGTGGTAGTCGTCGTCGTGGTAGTCGTCGTCGTGGTAGTTGTCGTCGTCGTGGTAGTCGTCGTCGTCGTGGTAGTCCTCGTCGTCGTGGTAGTCGTCGTCGTGGTAGTCGTCGTCGTGGTAGTCGCCGTGGTAGTCGTCGTGGTAGTCGTCGTCGTGGTAGTCGTCGTCGTGGTAGTCGTCGTCGTCGTCGTGGTAGTCGTCGTCGTCGTCGCCGTCGTTGTCCTCCTCGTCGCTGTCCTCGTCGTCGTTGTCCTCGTCGTCGTTATCCTCGTAGTCGTCGTCCTCGTCGTCCTCGTCGTCGTCGTCGTCGTGGTAGTCGTCGTCGTGGTAGTCGTCGCCGTGGTAGTCGTCGTGGTAGTCGTCGTCGTGGTAGTCGTCGTCGTCGTGGTAGTCGTCGTCGTCGTCGTGGTAGTCCTCGTCGTCGTCGTGGTAGTCGTCGTCGTGGTAGTCGTCGTCGTGGTAGTCGTCGTCGTGGTAGTCGTCGTGGTAGTCGTCGTCGTGGTAGTCGTCGTCGTGGCAGTCGTCGTCGTCGTGGTAGTCGTCGTCGTCGTGGTAGTCGTCGTCGTCGTGGTAGTCGTCGTCGTCGTGGTAGTCGTCGTGGTAGTCGTCGTCGTGGTAGTCGTCGTCGTCGTGGTAGTCGTCGTCGTCGTCGTCGTCGTCGTCGTCGTCGTTGTCCTCGTCGTCGTTGTCCTCGTCGTCGTCGTCGTCGTCGTCGTCGTCGTCGTTGTCCTCGTCGTTGTCCTCGTCGTCGTTGTCCTCGTCGTCGTCGTTGTCGTCGTCGTCGTTGTCCTCGTCGTCGTTGTCCTCGTCGTCGTTGTCCTCGTCGTCGTCGTCGTCATGGTAGTCGTCGTCGTGGTAGCCGTCGTCGTGGTAGTCGTCGTGGTAGTCGTCGTCGTGGTAGTCGTCGTCGTGGTAGTCGTTGTCGTCGTGGTAGTCGTCGTCGTCGTCGTGGTAGTCGTCGTCGTCGTCGCCGTCGTTGTCCTCGTTGTCGCTGTCCTCGTCGTCGTTGTCCGCGTCGTCGTTATCCTCGTAGTCGTCGTCCTCGTCGTCCTCGTCGTCGTCGTCGTCGTGGTAGTCGTCGTCGTGGTAGTCGTCGTCGTGGTAGTCGTCGTGGTAGTCGTCGTCGTGGTAGTCGTCGTCGTCGTGGTAGTCGTCGTCGTCGTCGTGGTAGTCCTCGTCGTCGTCGTGGTAGTCGTCGTCGTGGTAGTCGTCGTCGTGGTAGTCGTCGTCGTGGTAGTCGTCGTGGTAGTCGTCGTCGTGGTAGTCGTCGTCGTGGTAGTCGTCGTCGTCGTCGTGGTAGTCGTCGTCGTCGTGGTAGTCGTCGTGGTAGTCGTCGTCGTGGTAGTCGTCGTCGTCGTGGTAGTCGTCGTCGTCGTGGTAGTCGTCGTCGTCGTCGTGGTAGTCCTCGTCCTCGTCGTCGTCGTGGTAGTCGTCGTCGTGGTAGTCGTCGTCGTCGTGGTAGTCGTCGTCGTCGTCGTGGTAGTCCTCGTCCTCGTCGTCGTCGTCGTCGTGGTAGTCGTCGTCGTGGTAGTCGTCGTGGTAGTCGTCGTCGTGGTAGTCGTCGTCGTGGTAGTCGTTGTCGTCGTCGTGGTAGTCCTCGTCCTCGTCGTCGTCGTCGTCGTGGTAGTCGTCGTCGTGGTAGTCGTCGTGGTAGTCGTCGTCGTGGTAGTCGTCGTCGTGGTAGTCGTTGTCGTCGTGGTAGTCGTCGTCCTCGTCGTGGTAGTCGTCGTCGTCGTCGTGGTAGTCCTCGTCGTCGTCGTCGTTGTCCTCGTCGTCGTCGTCGTTGTCCTCGTCGTCGTCGTGGTAGTCGTCGTCGTCGTGGTAGTCGTCGTCGTCGTGGTAGTCGTCGTCGTCGTCGTGGTAGTCCTCGTCCTCGTCGTCGTCGTCGTCGTGGTAGTCGTCGTCGTGGTAGTCGTCGTGGTAGTCGTCGTCGTGGTAGTCGTCGTCGTCGTCGTGGTAGTCCTCGTCCTCGTCGTCGTCGTGGTAGTCGTCGTCGTCGTCGTGGTAGTCCTCGTCCTCGTCGTCGTCGTGGTAGTCGTCGTCGTGGTAGTCGTCGTCGTGGTAGTCGTCGTCGTCGTGGTAGTCGTTGTCGTCGTGGTAGTCGTCGTGGTAGTCGTCGTCGTGGTAGTCGTCGTGGTAGTCGTCGTCGTCGTGGTAGTCGTCGTCGTCGTCGTGGTAGTCCCCGTCCTCGTCGTCGTCGTCCTCGTCGTCGTCGTCGTCGTGGTAGTCGTCGTGGTAGTCGTCGTCGTGGTAGTCGTCGTGGTAGTCGTCGTCGTGGTAGTCCTCGTCCTCGTCGTCGTCGTCGTCGTGGTAGTCGTCGTCGTGGTAGTCGTCGTGGTAGTCGTCGTCGTGGTAGTCGTCGTCGTCGTGGTAGTCGTCGTCGTCGTCGTGGTAGTCCTCGTCCTCGTCGTCGTCGTCCTCGTCGTCGTCGTCGTCGTGGTAGTCGTCGTCGTGGTAGTCGTCGTCGTGGGAGTCGTCGTCGTAGTAGTCGTCGTGGTAGTCGTCGTCGTGGTAGTCGTCGTCGTGGTAGTCGTCGTCGTCGTGGTAGTCGTCGTCGTCGTCGTGGTAGTCCTCGTCCTCGTCGTCGTCGTCGTCGTCGTGGTAGTCGTCGTGGTAGTCGTCGTCGTGGTAGTCGTCGTGGTAGTCGTCGTCGTGGTAGTCGTCGTCGTCGTGGTAGTCGTCATCGTGGTAGTCGTCGTCGTGGTAGTCGTCGTCGTCGTGGTAGTCGTCGTCGTGGTAGTCGTCGTCGTGGTAGTCGTCGTGGTAGTCGTCGTCGTCGTGGTAGTCCTCGTCGTCGTGGTAGTCGTCGTCGTCGTGGTAGTCGTCGTCGTCGTGGTAGTCCTCGTCCTCGTCGTCGTCGACCCGGGTTCGCGCGAAAAGAAATGACCCAAACAAACCCAAACAAACCCAAACAAACCCAAACAAACCCAAACAAACCCAAACAAACCCAAACAAACCCAAACAAACCCAAACAAACCCAAACAAACCCAAACAAGCCCCGGGTCGCGAGAAATGACCCAAACAAACCCAAACAAACAAACCCAGGCCAGCTCAAAATGACCCAAACAAACCCAAACAAACACTGCCCCGATCCGCTCAAAATGACCCAAACAAACCCAAACAAACCCAGATCCGCTCAAAATGACCCAAACAAACCCAAACAAAATGCGCTCATAATGACCCAAACAAACCCAAACAAACCCAGGTCGCTCACAATGACCCACACGCGGGTTTGTTTGGGTTTGTTTGGGTTTGTTTGGGTTTGTTTGGGTTTGTTTGGGTTTGTTTGGGTTTGTTTGGGTTTGTTTGGGTTTGTTTGGGTTTGTTTGGGTTTGTTTGGGTTTGTTTGGGTTTGTTTGGGTTTGTTTGTTTGGGTTTGTTTGGGTTTGTTTGGGTTTGTTTGGGTTTGTTTGGGTTTGTTTGGGTTTGTTTGGGTTTGTTTGGGTTTGTTTGGGTTTGTTTGGGTTTGTTTGGGTTTGTTTGGGTTTGTTTGGGTTTGTTTGGGTTTGTTTGGGTTTGTTTGGGTTTGTTTGGGTTTGTTTGGGTTTGTTTGGGTTTGTTTGGGTTTGTTTGGGTTTGTTTGGGTTTGTTTGGGTTTGTTTGGGTTTGTTTGGGTTTGTTTGGGTTTGTTTGGGTTTGTTTGGGTTTGTTTGGGTTTGTTTGGGTTTGTTTGGGTTTGTTTGGGTTTGTTTGGGTTTGTTTGGGTTTGTTTGGGTTTGTTTGGGTTTGTTTGGGTTTGTTTGGGTTTGTTTGGGTTTGTTTGGGTTTGTTTGGGTTTGTTTGGGTTTGTTTGGGTTTGTTTGGGTTTGTTTGGGTTTGTTTGGGTTTGTTTGGGTTTGTTTGGGTTTGGGTTTGTTTGGGTTTGTTTGGGTTTGTTTGGGTTTGTTTGGGTTTGTTTGGGTTTGTTTGGGTTTGTTTGGGTTTGTTTGGGTTTGTTTGGGTTTGTTTGGGTTTGTTTGGGTTTGTTTGTTTGGGTTTGTTTGGGTTTGTTTGGGTTTGTTTGGGTTTGTTTGGGTTTGTTTGGGTTTGTTTGGGTTTGTTTGGGTTTGTTTGGGTTTGTTTGGGTTTGTTTGGGTTTGTTTGGGTTTGTTTGGGTTTGTTTGGGTTTGTTTGGGTTTGTTTGGGTTTGTTTGGGTTTGTTTGGGTTTGTTTGGGTTTGTTTGGGTTTGTTTGGGTTTGTTTGGGTTTGTTTGGGTTTGTTTGGGTTTGTTTGGGTTTGTTTGGGTTTGTTTGGGTTTGTTTGGGTTTGTTTGGGTTTGTTTGGGTTTGTTTGGGTTTGTTTGGGTTTGTTTGGGTTTGTTTGGGTTTGTTTGGGTTTGTTTGGGTTTGTTTGGGTTTGTTTGGGTTTGTTTGGGTTTGTTTGGGTTTGTTTGGGTTTGTTTGGGTTTGTTTGGGTTTGTTTGGGTTTGTTTGGGTTTGTTTGGGTTTGTTTGGGTTTGTTTGGGTTTGTTTGGGTTTGTTTGGGTTTGTTTGGGTTTGTTTGGGTTTGTTTGGGTTTGTTTGGGTTTGTTTGGGTTTGTTTGGGTTTGTTTGGGTTTGTTTGGGTTTGTTTGGGTTTGTTTGGGTTTGTTTGGGTTTGTTTGGGTTTGTTTGGGTTTGTTTGGGTTTGTTTGGGTTTGTTTGGGTTTGTTTGGGTTTGTTTGGGTTTGTTTGGGTTTGTTTGGGTTTGTTTGGGTTTGTTTGGGTTTGTTTGGGTTTGTTTGGGTTTGTTTGGGTTTGTTTGGGTTTGTTTGGGTTTGTTTGGGTTTGTTTGGGTTTGTTTGGGTTTGTTTGGGTTTGTTTGGGTTTGTTTGGGTTTGTTTGGGTTTGTTTGGGTTTGTTTGGGTTTGTTTGGGTTTGTTTGGGTTTGTTTGGGTTTGTTTGGGTTTGTTTGGGTTTGTTTGGGTTTGTTTGGGTTTGTTTGGGTTTGTTTGGGTTTGTTTGGGTTTGTTTGGGTTTGTTTGGGTTTGTTTGGGTTTGTTTGGGTTTGTTTGGGTTTGTTTGGGTTTGTTTGGGTTTGTTTGGGTTTGTTTGGGTTTGTTTGGGTTTGTTTGGGTTTGTTTGGGTTTGTTTGGGTTTGTTTGGGTTTGTTTGGGTTTGTTTGGGTTTGTTTGGGTTTGTTTGGGTTTGTTTGGGTTTGTTTGGGTTTGTTTGGGTTTGTTTGGGTTTGTTTGGGTTTGTTTGGGTTTGTTTGGGTTTGTTTGGGTTTGTTTGGGTTTGTTTGGGTTTGTTTGGGTTTGTTTGGGTTTGTTTGGGTTTGTTTGGGTTTGTTTGGGTTTGTTTGGGTTTGTTTGGGTTTGTTTGGGTTTGTTTGGGTTTGTTTGGGTTTGTTTGGGTTTGTTTGGGTTTGTTTGGGTTTGTTTGGGTTTGTTTGGGTTTGTTTGGGTTTGTTTGGGTTTGTTTGGGTTTGTTTGGGTTTGTTTGGGTTTGTTTGGGTTTGTTTGGGTTTGTTTGGGTTTGTTTGGGTTTGTTTGGGTTTGTTTGGGTTTGTTTGGGTTTGTTTGGGTTTGTTTGGGTTTGTTTGGGTTTGTTTGGGTTTGTTGGGTTTGTTTGGGTTTGTTTGGGTTTGTTTGGGTTTGTTTGGGTTGTTTGGGTTTGTTTGGGTTTGTTGGGGTTGGGTTTGGGTTGTTTGGGTTTGTTTGGGTTTGTTTGGGTTTGGTTTGGGTTTGTTTGGGTTTGGGTTTGTTTGGGTTTGTTTGTTTGGGTTTGTTTGGGTTTTG
>OX632362.1:42466271-42526767 GCA_951751655.1 Ophion costatus | reverse complement strand
AACAAACCCAACAAACCAAACAAACCCAAACAAACCCAAACAAACCCAAACAAACCCAAACAAACCCAAACAAACCCAAACAAACCCAAACAAACCCAAACAAACCCAAACAAACCCAACAAACCCAAACAAACCCAAACAAACCCAACAAACCAAACAAACCCAAACAAACCCAAACAAACCCAAACAAACCCAAACAAACCCAAACAAACCCAAACAAACCCAAACAAACCCAAACAAACCCAAACAAACCCAAACAAACCCAAACAAACCCAAACAAACCCAAACAAACCCAAACAAACCCAAACAAACCCAAACAAACCCAAACAAACCCAAACAAACCCAAACAAACCCAAACAAACCCAAACAAACCCAAACAAACCCAAACAAACCCAAACAAACCCAAACAAACCCAAACAAACCCAAACAAACCCAAACAAACCCAAACAAACCCAAACAAACCCAAACAAACCCAAACAAACCCAAACAAACCCAAACAAACCCAAACAAACCCAAACAAACCCAAACAAACCCAAACAAACCCAAACAAACCCAAACAAACCCAAACAAACCCAAACAAACCCAAACAAACCCAAACAAACCCAAACAAACCCAAACAAACCCAAACAAACCCAAACAAACCCAAACAAACCCAAACAAACCCAAACAAACCCAAACAAACCCAAACAAACCCAAACAAACCCAAACAAACCCAAACAAACCCAAACAAACCCAAACAAACCCAAACAAACCCAAACAAACCCAAACAAACCCAAACAAACCCAAACAAACCCAAACAAACCCAAACAAACCCAAACAAACCCAAACAAACCCAAACAAACCCAAACAAACCCAAACAAACCCAAACAAACCCAAACAAACCCAAACAAACCCAAACAAACCCAAACAAACCCAAACAAACCCAAACAAACCCAAACAAACCCAAACAAACCCAAACAAACCCAAACAAACCCAAACAAACCCAAACAAACCCAAACAAACCCAAACAAACCCAAACAAACCCAAACAAACCCAAACAAACCCAAACAAACCCAAACAAACCCAAACAAACCCAAACAAACCCAAACAAACCCAAACAAACCCAAACAAACCCAAACAAACCCAAACAAACCCAAACAAACCCAAACAAACCCAAACAAACCCAAACAAACCCAAACAAACCCAAACAAACCCAAACAAACCCAAACAAACCCAAACAAACCCAAACAAACCCAAACAAACCCAAACAAACCCAAACAAACCCAAACAAACCCAAACAAACCCAAACAAACCCAAACAAACCCAAACAAACCCAAACAAACCCAAACAAACCCAAACAAACCCAAACAAACCCAAACAAACCCAAACAAACCCAAACAAACCCAAACAAACCCAAACAAACCCAAACAAACCCAAACAAACCCAAACAAACCCAAACAAACCCAAACAAACCCAAACAAACCCAAACAAACCCAAACAAACCCAAACAAACCCAAACAAACCCAAACAAACCCAAACAAACCCAAACAAACCCAAACAAACCCAAACAAACCCAAACAAACCCAAACAAACCCAAACCCAAACAAACCCAAACAAACCCAAACAAACCCAAACAAACCCAAACAAACCCAAACAAACCCAAACAAACCCAAACAAACCCAAACAAACCCAAACAAACCCAAACAAACCCAAACAAACCCAAACAAACAAACCCAAACAAACCCAAACAAACCCAAACAAACCCAAACAAACAAACCCAAACAAACCCAAACAAACAAACCCAAACAAACCCAAACAAACCCAAACAAACCCAAACAAACCCAAACAAACCCAAACAAACCCAAACAAACCCAAACAAACCCAAACAAACCCAAACAAACCCAAACAAACCCAAACAAACCCAAACAAACCCAAACAAACCCAAACAAACCCAAACAAACCCAAACAAACCCAAACAAACCCAAACAAACCCAAACAAACCCAAACAAACCCAAACAAACCCAAACAAACCCAAACAAACCCAAACAAACCCAAACAAACCCAAACAAACCCAAACAAACCCAAACAAACCCAAACAAACCCAAACAAACCCAAACAAACCCAAACAAACCCAAACAAACCCAAACAAACCCAAACAAACCCAAACAAACCCAAACAAACCCAAACAAACCCAAACAAACCCAAACAAACCCAAACAAACCCAAACAAACCCAAACAAACCCAAACAAACCCAAACAAACCCAAACAAACCCAAACAAACCCAAACAAACCCAAACAAACCCAAACAAACCCAAACAAACCCAAACAAACCCAAACAAACCCAAACAAACCCAAACAAACCCAAACAAACCCAAACAAACCCAAACAAACCCAAACAAACCCAAACAAACCCAAACAAACCCAAACAAACCCAAACAAACCCAAACAAACCCAAACAAACCCAAACAAACCCAAACAAACCCAAACAAACCCAAACAAACCCAAACAAACCCAAACAAACCCAAACAAACCCAAACAAACCCAAACAAACCCAAACAAACCCAAACAAACCCAAACAAACCCAAACAAACCCAAACAAACCCAAACAAACCCAAACAAACCCAAACAAACCCAAACAAACCCAAACAAACCCAAACAAACCCAAACAAACCCAAACAAACCCAAACAAACCCAAACAAACCCAAACAAACCCAAACAAACCCAAACAAACCCAAACAAACCCAAACAAACCCAAACAAACCCAAACAAACCCAAACAAACCCAAACAAACCCAAACAAACCCAAACAAACCCAAACAAACCCAAACAAACCCAAACAAACCCAAACAAACCCAAACAAACCCAAACAAACCCAAACAAACCCAAACAAACCCAAACAAACCCAAACAAACCCAAACAAACCCAAACAAACCCAAACAAACCCAAACAAACCCAAACAAACCCAAACAAACCCAAACAAACCCAAACAAACCCAAACAAACCCAAACAAACCCAAACAAACCCAAACAAACCCAAACAAACCCAAACAAACCCAAACCCAAACAAACCCAAACAAACCCAAACAAACCCAAACAAACAAACCCAAACAAACCCAAACAAACAAACCCAAACAAACCCAAACAAACCCAAACAAACCCAAACAAACCCAAACAAACCCAAACAAACCCAAACAAACCCAAACAAACCCAAACAAACCCAAACAAACCCAAACAAACCCAAACAAACCCAAACAAACCCAAACAAACCCAAACAAACCCAAACAAACCCAAACAAACCCAAACAAACCCAAACAAACCCAAACAAACCCAAACAAACCCAAACAAACCGCGTTTGGGTCATTTTGAGCGATCTGGGTTTGTTTGGGTTTGTTTGGGTTTGTTTGGGTTTGTTTGGGTTTGTTTGGGTCATTATGAGCAATTTGTTTGGGTTTGTTTGTTTGTTTGGGTTTGTTTGGGTTATTATGAGCAATTTGTTTGGGTTTGTTTGTTTGGGTTTGTTTGGGTCATTTTGAGCATATTTGTTTGGGTTTGTTTGGGTCATTTCTCGCGAACCTGGGTTTGTTTGGGTTTGTTTGGGTCATTTCTCGCGACCCGGGTTTGTTTGGGTTTGTTTGGGTCATTTCTCGCGACCCGGGTTTGTTTGGGTTTGTTTGGGTCATTTCTTTCGCGCGAACCAGGGTTTGTTTGGGTTTGTTTGTTTGGGTCATTTCTTTTCGCGCGACCAGGGTTAGTTCGGGTTTGTTTGGGTCATTTCTTTTCGCGCGACCAGGGTTAGTTCGGGTTTGTTTGGGTCATTTCTTTTCGCGCGACCAGGGTTAGTTCGGGTTTGGGTCATTTCTTTTCGCGCGAACCAGGGTTCGTTCGGGTTTGTTTGGGTCTTTTCTTTTCGCGCGACCAGGGTTAGTTCGGGTTTGTTTGGGTCATTTCTTTTCGCGCGACCGGGGTTAGTTCGGGTTTGTTTGGGTCATTTCTTTTCGCGCTGACAGGAGGTTGTTTGGGTCATTTCTTTTCGCGCGAACCCGGGTCGACGACGACGACGAGGACGACGAGGACGACGAGGACGACGACTACGAGGACAACGACGACGAGGACAGCGACGACGAGGACAACGACGACGACGACGACGACGACGACGAGGTCAACGACGACGACGACGAGGACGAGGACAACGACGACGACGACGAGGACTACAACGACGACGACGACGACTACCACGACGACGACGACTACCACGACGACGACAACGACTACCACGACGACGACTACCACGACGACGACTACCACGACGACTACCACGACGACGACTACCACGACGACGACTACCACGACGACGACTACCACGACGACGACTACCACGACGACGACTACCACGACGACGACGAGGACTACCACGACGACGACGACGACTACCACGACGACGACTACCACGACGACAACTACCACGACGACTACCACGACGACGACTACCACGACGACGACTACCACGACGACGAGGACGACGAGGACGACGACGACTGCCACGACGACGACGAGGACAACGACGACGACGACGACGACCGTTTGGGTTTGTTTGGGTCATTTCTTTTTGCGCGAACCGGGGTTTGTTTGGGTTTGTTTGGGTCATTTCTTTTCGTACTAACCGGGGTCTGTTTAGGTTTGTTTGGGTTACGGGTCTCACGACCCGGGGCATGTGTGGGTTTGTTCGGTTTACGATTCTCGCGCGGACCGAGGTTTGTTTGGGTTTGTTTGGGTAATTTCTTTCCGTGTGGGTTTGTTTGGGTAATTTCTTTTCGCGTGGGACTGTTCGGGTTTGTTTGGGTCCACCTACGCGTGCTCAACAGCAAGCGCACTGTTGGTACAGCGTACCGCAAATGTGGAGTACGCCGTTCTGTGCAGTTCGGTGCAGAGATCTACGTCACCGACTGTCGCGACGATCTACAGTCGGTACACAAAATACCGCGTCCTACCGAAGGAAAAATATGCTACCGCGCCGCTAGCAGTCGACAAGAGGCGACCCTTATCATGAGAAACACACAATATCCAAACAAATTATCATTTATCCAAAACAAATCAATCCCATCGACATTACATAACCGACTCATTCATTTTCTTTGGATCCTTCCAAATTAACCCTTCCATCCACACTGGAACCACCCCCATAATCCTCATTCCTATCCGCTCCGTCGACAAACATCTAATTATTTATCTTACGACTAATCGCAACCTTGTCGCAGCCCACTCAAATTAATTAATTCGATTACATTTCCATTACTCATTAACTATTACGTGTCGCCAAACAAGCCCATTCTCATCCCGTGCTCGATCAAGATCATCGCCGCTTAATTTCACCCCCATCAAGAATAACTATCAAATTATTTATTATCGGACTGAATTTTCTTCGATCGTGCTGTACAATTCATCCAGAATATACGTTACGACTACTGCCGTGGTCAAGTGGTCCGAGTCGGTATCTTCAAATCCAACGACCGAGGTTCGCGACGGATCTGCCGACACTTTTTTTTTTCCTTGCTCTCGTATCAACTGTTTTGACGATTTTCAAACAAAACGAAAATACACGCCCTCAATTCAACGAACGCTCTGGAATGCCACATTTTTATTTCACCCCACTCAAGACCAAACCCTTCCCCGCATACTATTTTTAGCCGCCCACCCCGTACGTTGTACGTTGTATATTAATATTCTTCTTTTTTCCAAACAAATCGCCCGTCGAAGTACAGACAGACCTACGACAAACACACACACACACACACACACACGCGCTTCACCCGACAAAGGCACACGAAAACGACAAGTCCGATATACATACATAACTATAGCCAAATCGACCACGTCGCACGTGGCATCCCCCCCCCCCCCCCCCCCAACGCCACCAGCCACATTATTTTGCTAATGTTACTTAGCATTTTCTCTTCTTTATTTATAACTCATGTCTTCAATATTTAGTTCGCGATGATACGAACGCCAGGCCGTCGCTATTTTTCCCCCTACTCCATAGCGCCTACACGGAAAACAAAACGCAACGAATACACGTACATAAAACCAACGCGTTGCACGACACCCGCACGCATATTATATACTACGACAGTTTCCCCTTTATTCCGGAACCCCCCATCGTTTCGTAATTAACGATGTTGAGTCCCAAATCGCAAATCATAATCAAATTCTTCAAATTTCGTACTTTTTCGTATCAAGTATTTCAGAGCTCGTGTAAAAACTTCATGACGATTAAGAAGCTATTTCTTTGCTACAATTAACATTAACATGCTTCATAGGGACTCAACATCCTCAAGTCAATCATCGAGTGCCCATTGGCAAAAAATAACAGTTCAATCCATTTATATTTTTTTTATTAACGTTTAAACAAGAAACAGTACATTGCGAACAAACCTCCTCAATATTTACCATTCGGAAAGTAATTCTTTCCCTCGTACCTCGACGAGACGAATTTTTACAACGACGCAATATTCTTTTTCTTTCCTCACCCCAATGTCCCTAAAGACCTTCAGCCGTTAATCACTTGCTCCCATTATCTCGTCTCTTTATATCTTTCCGACAAACATACACAATATTCATTCGTTCGCTCATTTTCACTCCGCCGAGTACCTACCGACTGTACACACGTCAGTCTGTTTACCATGCGTTCCGCGAAACGTACACACTGACGGAGCCCTACCACAACAAGACATCCGAGTTATCACTCGGCACATCGAGTCCCCCTCCTGCCGCCGGACAATACAAATGTTTACACGGAATCCTTTCCTACCAATGGCCACAATTCGCCGCGCACCAACGTACGCTTCGTTCCATACCCTACCACATCCCCACCAGCCACATTTTCACACTCATTCCCGTACGAGTCACTACTTATCTTCCACTACTTTTCATCAACATTATGCGACCGAGTCGACAGTTCTCTCATTTTACAAAATTCCTCCGCAAATTATTCACTTTCGACGAACCGTCAACACGTAATCCTTCTTCAATACGCGATGTGCATTATTTTTTGCAAATACTCGTATGGTCAGGTTGTTACCGTCTTTGCTTTAAAAGTCGACGTAATGCGTTCGGGGCTCTCGTGGCACGATATTTTTTTTTTCCGCCAAACATTCTACTGACACCCAACTAACAGACCCGGTTTAAGAAAAAATACTTGCATACAAATTTCCCCTCCGCCAGGGGACCAATACCCTCGAAATATTTTATAACGTCGCATTTTCTCATTTCAACACACTTTACATTTTTTATACTCCCATTCTTTCGCTTTTAGAATACTTTCTTATTTTATACAACTTTTTACCACTCATACACCGCATATTCACATCCCATACCCACTTCTTCCCATCACAAATCACATATGCAAACTTAGCCAACACCTTAATATACCACATACACAATCAACATCCGTGTAAGCCTTACCAAGTACCCATTAAACAATAAGCACAATCATATATATATGTGTTTGTGCGCGCGCGCGCGCGTGTGTGTGTGTGTGTGTGTGTGTGTGTGCGCGCGCGCGTGCGTGCGTGCGTGCGTGCGTGCGCGGGCGTGTGTGTGTGCGTGTGTGCGCGCGCGCGCGCGCGCGCGTGTGTGTGTGTGTGTGTGTGTGCGTGTTAGATTGATCCAAATTTTTTTTTTCCTTCTGGATTCTCGTGCTATTGTTGGGCACTGATGAAAGAAAATTTCTCGAAAAAAATGGGCGCGGTCACTCAATTTTTAGAAGAGGCTTTCTCGACTTTTTTGTATTTTAATTTTTTTTAATGAACGTTTTGCATTTAAGCATAGTCGTGGCTTCTTCGCGTATAGCACAAAGCATGCAGCAACATTGACAGCTTTAGCCAAAGGAATCGATTTGAGTATAATTAAATCGACGGCAGGGTGGTCCAAAGAATCTCAGGTGTTCGTGAAATTCTATAATCGACCGATAGAGTCGGATAGGAGCGAGTTTGCGAATGCTGTATTTAGTTTGTAAAAACAAGAAACGGAGAAGAGGATTATTTTGGTTGGTTAATTTCCTCTAAACATCTACCTATGTAATCTCGAGAACGAGACGAGGATATAATTAACCGATTAAACGAACTTACCTGTTGTTAAGTTCTATCGTAATTCTATCTGTTGTCTCGTTCGAGAGATTACACTCCCACCCGTATAAAGAAAATAGTTCACTATTTTACTTTCTTTCCCCACCTATTATGATTAGTCTATAAATAAATATGAGGAGAACACACGGAATGGTGGAACGAGTGGCCTCGGTTTACCGTTTCGTTTTTCTAACGCTGAATATAGTCGTGGACACGGCATTTACATACAGGTCTTGCAACGAAGGCGGCGGGGGTGGTACGCTTAATGTCGGCAATAAGCTTTGGCTTATAGCCACAAGAGCGGCGCTGCGAACTTGTCATAGCGGCTAGGACAAGTATATAGACATGTAAATGTAGGAACATTTCCAACAAAAAAAATACTGAAAAGCGAAAATAAATACACGCTTTACGTATGTTGCACTGTATAGGATTCTATTGTTGAAGAATATTTTTTTTTAATTGAACTGCAGTTTTCTTTATCCTAAAGCATCATCGACTCAAGCAGCCCTGCAAAGTATATCTCATTTTTTGGTTTCCTTATTTGCCAAGCGGTACATTTAGCTGAATTGGTCAACGCTTGATTCGAGTGGTGAAGGTAGTGCGCTCAAAACCCACGTTCAGCAGTGTATTTTTTTTTGATAGTGGGTATGAATTTTTTTTAAGGGCAAATATTTTATTAATTAATAAATCAAATTATTTTCATAATTTTGATTAATTTTTGAAAAATATATTTGCGGACACCATCGATTTTTTATTCCAGAGTATGGGGGAAGCGGGGAATCAGTTTTGTTTAGTCAAATTATTTTCAGCATTTATATTCAATTAATTTTTGTGAAGTAATTGCATGCGTGAATGCATTTTTTTTACTAGAAAATGAAATAGTATGAGAAATTTTTTTATCAATTATCAAATAAAATTTCACAATGGCTAATACTTTTGTTATTTCTCATAATCGTCTCATTTAGTTATTATTAATGTGATTTTGTATGATTTTCAAATTATTTGTAAACTTTTGTCAGTTATCTGAATATTATAGACATTTTTCTATAACGTACCTCTTTCGATGATTCCACTTTTGAAGGCTGTAAGTATGGTATTTTGAAAGTCCAACTAAGACATCGTGTTTTTTTTTTTCGAATCGTCAATGCTGAAAAAAGGGAAGAGAAAGGCAAAATGTGCACTGTTTAGATCAATAACTTTTTTCTTTTTATTATCTATGCATACTTAGTTATAATGCCAATCGGTTACTCGTTTTGTTGATTCGTCAACTTTGACAGTTTATTTTTACAACGAATTTTTTCGTAACTTTCATATTTTCTTGGTGAGCATTTTGTCTCATTCGTAGTCGAATGTAATAAATAATCGAATACGATAATATATCCGAGGCGTGCACCATTGCATAGGCTCATTGCATAGGCTCATATTTTTAAACCTCTCCAAAGCTTGCGATAGTGCACCAAGATCATCCAGGACTTGGGGAAGATTACACTCATGTGCATCAACGATACGCCCATACACATAATAAAAAAGCTCTTTGGTGGCCGTAAGCTTGACAAATCGTTGCGTGAGCAGTAGATTATGGCCGTTCTCCACTTTGCTCACAGCGTATGAGAAGAGAAAACTCCCGCCGTCCGCGTTCGATTCTCCGCCAGTCCACGGCTTCGGTATCGAGATCGATTGCTTTGTTCCTTCGGTGGTGCCTATACAACCAGAAATAAATGGTAATTCTAGAAAATATTTCAAATTCAACGCCTTTTAAAATTATTTTCATATAACATATTGCAGTGCACTCAATATTCAAACTCGATTAATATTTCATACATTTATTCATTTTACTGTTCGGATAACCGAAGATACTTACAGCTAAAAGCAGCTTCTGAAAGGTGGAAGTGACATTGCTCTTGCATCGATTCATTCGACTCAATGATGGGAGCTTCCGACGGCAGCATTTCGTTAGCTTCAAGATCAATCGCAATTCAATCGAATTTTTATACATATAAATATTTTGTAGAATTTGCATTTATTGAAAACGTCAATTATATTATTGCAGGTGTACGTTCATTTTATACATTTTTCATTTGATGATTTCATGAGATGTCACGGTTGGAGAATCATACAGTCATATAGTCAATAAATTATTAAATATTCATAATAAAGCAAAATATAAGTTTTAACATTTTTAATATTACATATTTATTATATCTCGTGTTTAATTTGTATTCCAGGGTCCATCGTAAAAGAATAGAGCCAAATGAAGGAGAGGAAGAGAAAAAATATGTGAAATTCTTGTCATTGCGGCAAGGAATTTTCTTGAAATATTATTAGGGTGAATATATATGAAGTGTGTCAATGAAATTCTTATACGATGGATAATGCAATTGATTTTTTCACAGGTTAAAATATAGCACGACTGAGGGAGAATATTGTGCACTAAATTGTCCATCAGTATTCTGTGCCATTGACTATTTTTAATGCCTTTCCCATAAAATTATGTCTCCCATTTAATAATAATGATAAAATAAGTAGAGAAAAAATATTCTTTATTCTACACTTTAATAACTTGTCATATTCCCCACAATAAATGCTCAATTCAAATGCTCTTTCAATATCCTCGATTCCTTAATCAGATTTGTAAAAAGCGCTACAATAAATGACAATAAAGTTTTTCTGCTATTCGACCAATGTCTACGCATTCTTTCCAGTTTTGTGCCATCGAATTTCATACCATCGAAACATCAATATCTCAACATTCTAAATAATATGGAGCTTTGGTGAATAAAATATATGTACCTTGTGTCGAAGATGTCTCAATACGGTCATTGGAAGCGTCTGGTGAATAATCCATGCTCAATAACTCCGTCGAGGTAAAAGAACAATCCATCGATGAATCATTGTTGAATACTTCATGAATCGCAGATGTGTACATTGGAATCTCCTTTGATTCCACTGTCGAAGTAACAAAAGCCGCATCTTTTGGTGCATTTTCCAATTCGATCGTTGAAGGTTCGCTTGTAGAAAAATAACTGTGTTTGGTTTTCACATGTTTTCTTCGATGGAAGACTTGGCAACCATAGCGGAGTTCACTTGACTTGAATTGTCAAATTCAGAAGGCACTGCCAATGGAGCGAGTCGAGGACGGGAATAAGGTACCTTGAATTGAATTCAACGTCATTATGACATTCGTAACAACACGGTACATAAAATCACGAAATCATTTCAGTCTTGATACAGTGATAAATAAAAAAAGATAAAATCAACTTACCTCTGCGATAACTCGACCGTTTAAGTCATGTTTTACGCACTTTCTCAGAATGTATCGTTGGAGAAAATGTTTCTCACACACGAATTGCGAAGGCATGAGCTGAGAAATTCCTGGAATTGCAGTGATCCATTTTTGACGACGTTCGATATTCGACGGAACCCGAAACACCGAACGTTTTTCCTTTACTAACTGACGTCCAGTGACACACGTTGGAACCGCACACGAATTAGTCGTCATTATTATGTAAAAATCCGCACGATATCACCGTCATAAAAAAACACGTGCTTTTATTAATGACGGTTATGTAACACTTTACAGTAGCCGATTAAGTGAGGTTGTGTTGCCACATGCGTCTTCCGCTGTTTCAGCTATGATTTGATTGAAGCGATGCGAGCGGCGGTCAAGGAAATTAACGAGCCGACAGTAAGACGACCACTCCCACCACCAATATTTGATTCAGTTGCAAGCCTGTATGTAAGACCGTGGTCGTGGAATTGGGCATGAAGTAAACGATACTACCTATGTAATCTCTCGAACGAGACATCAAATATAACTACGATAGAACTTGACAACAGGTAAGTTCGTTTAACCGGTCAATTTCCGGGCAATCGTCTATTTATTTCGAATTGGCGTATCTGTTAATCTTAAATTTTATTACGCACTGGCGGTCAGATAATTCGCGTGTGATCGGCCCAACATCGGATCCGATATTTGAGTATGAAATATATATACAGCACATTAGCTTCGAAAGACCGCAGCGATAAACTTGGGATTCGCAATTTTGAGGGCTAGTCGTACGGCCGAGTTGGCTTCTTGTATCTAGTCTCGAGACGAGGACAACTCTGTGTCGCTTACTCGCAATTCAATCTGCTTTCAGCTTTACGCAACATCGAGTCATACATAGGACCTCAGCGCGATAATGAGCAATGGTTCATCGCGTAAAAGGAAAAAAAAACTGTGCCGTTGAAGCAGCGGCATCAGAGACACCACCGATGGGAGTACACGTCAAACGATGGACCGTCCAGGATAAAAAAAATCTTTTGAAAGCTCTCAAAAAATATGGACACACCGATATCGGTAACATTTGCAACTCGATGAAGAACAAGAGTCAATCAGCGGTGAAATTGTTTATTCATAAAATCCGGCAAAAAGCAAGAATGATAAAGAGCCAGCGACGCGGTGCTAACGGAAGCAGCCGTGGTGATGGTAGAGGTAGCAGCAGTGGTGGTAGCGGCGCCAGCGGCAGCGGCAGCTGCAGCGACGGATGTACGGCTCTCGAGAGTTGGCTGGAATCGGGAATGTTCAGCGACAAAAGTTCACCCATTCCTCAGGCATTGAAATTTCTAAGCATGTTCGAGAAACATCCCAGCCCTGAGGAGAGCAATGGTTTCGACTTTCGGTAAGAGGATGCTAATTCGGTTAATCAAGGCGCGAGTACAGCCGGTTCGTACAATTGTATTGGTTGTTTCGCAGCGCCGCTTATGATTATCTCTGCCAAACGACGCTGGGCCATTATCCGGCGATAGATGTACCAGACGAAACGGCAGCTCGTTTTGAGGATCTTTTGATGGAGACGAGACGGCAAGTTTGGCCATCGGCGGAGCAAGACGTGACGGGTTACCTGGGAACCTTGGAGGGACGGCGCCGAGCCCTCAAGCGCTATCCGGCTATGAGTCAGCTCGAATCGAGAAGAATCATCGGACCGGATTGAAGTCTGCTCGTGTCATTATTTATATACGCGGAGAGCGCAAGCAAATAAAGCTACGCTATCGCTCTAAATCAATTTATCGCGCTATCTCTGAATCTGAACAAATATGAATAATGGGAAGTAGGGTACGCCGTTCAAATTTGGACTTGAAAAACAAAGAAAAAAAGTAGTTGGCAAAAAGTGCGGGCAAGCCCCGCACTCGTTCGTTACACTACAACGGTAAAATCGTCGGAGTTTCGCGACGACTACGACGTCGGCGGCGGCGACGGCGTCATCATCATCGTCATCATCATCATCATCATCATCATCATCATCATCGTCGTCGTCGTCGTCGTCGTCGCAGAGCCACGACGACGAATCACGCAACGAGAGCTACCGTCTTGGGTGGTTCGGGTGGATCGAATTCTCCGAGCTGTTCTATGTAATGAGCCTCCGCTTTGAGGGCGTTGATTTCCCAGGGCATTCGCGATTCCATAGTGACCGGTTGAATGCCGAGATCTTCGAGAGTAGGGACTCCTTTGGCTACCGCGTCGCTCGTGTGTTCCTGCAAAATCGAAGCGCGGGAGAGCCCGACTAACGGCCCGCACCGTGGTGTTGACTATCGCGCGATAAGCGCGTAACGCAACGTCTCTTCTTACCTTTTCCAAACCTTCCCAGTGCATCATTGCAAAGGGATAAGCGGTACTGCAAAATTCGAGAAGACGAACCTTCATTTGGAACAAGGGTGTGTGTTTGAGTTCTCGTCGACGGTGACCCCATTCAACGGATTCGCGTCTTTGCAATCTGGCGATCCAATCGACCAGCTCGGAGAGTTTGTAACGCTTGGGACTGAAAGTGGGCAGATTAAGAGAGAGAGAGAGAAGTTGGGCGGGGGATGGGGTATAGAGAAAAGAGAGTGCTGTGCTCGCTCGCTCACCCGACGAATTGATACGTCTGACCGGCCGTCCTCGGATCTTTGACAATCGCAGTAATTCCAGCGGCTACGTCTCCCACCCATATTGGCTGCTTTTCCGTTGTTTCTCCCTTCTTCCAGAGTGGGATACCTCTGGAACGGCGAACGCGGTTAACGTGAAATATCGAGCGAAAAGTGAAGCTCCGCTCACCTAAAGTGACGTCGCCAATGCTGCGTGTAGACATTGACGAACGAGTGATCCTCCTGGCCGTACATGTCCGATGGCCTGACTATGGTAGCTTCGGGAAATTCTCGAAGCACCGCCTGTTCGCCTTCCCACTTTGACTTGAAATAGGCGGAACCCTCTTTTAGTACGATCGGCTGCAACGAGAGAGGATATCGAAGCTCGCTCAACGAGTCAAACACGGTAGAAGGAAGCGAAACTGACCTTAGGATTTTCAGCGGCGTTGAGACACGATACGTGAACGAATCGTTCGACATTGGCGCGTCTGCAGAGCTTTGCCAGGGTCGCGGCACCCTCCGCGTTAACCTCGTTGTATTTGTAATTCCGCGTTTCGTATTGGCATCCTATCAGATTGACAACGACGTCCGAATACTTGATACACCTCAGGATGGAATCGTGGTCGCGCAGCTCGAAAGGATGAAAAAGTATTTGGCCCAAATCGCCGCACAGCTTCAGCCTCAGACTGTTGTAAGGGTCTCCTCTGTACGGTAGAATCATCTGCAACAATTTTGCGGTTAATGTCGTACAGGCGACAGGCGAGCGCCTCCGGCCTAGACACCTACGGACCTGCGTTCCGATCTTGCCGAGACGATTGCAAACGTAATTTCCAAGAAAGCCTGTATTGCCAAACACGGTGCACACCGTCCCCGAGAAGGAACTGCGTCCACCGGATCCTCTCTTTAAGGCGGTGACGCCGGGAGCTTTGATAATACGCGGTGGCAGTGACGATGGAGACGACGCATCTGTCGAGAGGGAGATGTTGCACAAGGGCGCTGTGGCAGCCGTTCCGAGGCTGCTACGGTGGAACTTGTTTCTCTCTGAAACTAACCGTATTATATAATTTAACGAGTAACCTCAATAAGTGAGAGAAAATATCGGCCGCATAGGCGAGTCTTCTTACGAGCAACTCGGAGACGTTCCGCGGAAAAAATCCAAGAGCACCGAGATGAAACGGCCATAACGGCTATTTGTTCGTTGGCTCGATTCCGAAAATACGGCAATGCGAGCCGGCCCGAGACACGAAGGGGGTTGACCGGGGTAGCCGAGCGACACGGTAAACTTCATGGAGAATAGATACTTACCAGGAGACCAAACTCCCGTGCTAAGCGACTGAAAAAAAAAGCGTCCCCGAAAACGGCTTCAACATAGATGCCGCTGGGGTGTTGTTAGCCCTATGTATAGCAGCAATATATTGGTCGACGAGGTTAAAGTCATGGAGCCTAGATACAGGAGGCCACACTCGGCCTTTCAACTCGTCCCCAAAACGGTATCCGCGATAGACGGCGCTCGGGTGCTCCGGAGTACATGTATAGATATACGCAAAACATGGGTTCGATGAAGACGCTTCACAGCTGATGTGTACCTAACCTTCATTCATCTTTATGTTACAGAGTAATACAATTTAAGACAAAGTGATACGGTATTTGATTAATACGCATACAGTACAGGTAAAGCATAGTTTTTAAAATCAAACACTTTAGTTTTTAATTCTTGTGTCATTTTTCAGAGTACAAAACGAGTATGTACGACCAAAGTAAAGTACACACTTTCACCATATTGCACACACTGAAATTGAATTACAAGAATGAAAAACTGATAACATTTGTCAATTATCGAATACGGTAACGAATAACTGTAACGAAAAACTGATAACATTCTTCAATTATCGAATTCGTAACATTTATCATGAAATAAAAATACTAATTTCTATTGAGACTCTCATAGTGAACAAGGAAATTTATTTTGTCATCAATTACTGAATAAATAACTGTACGGGCGACAAAGTTTTTAGTCAGAATATTTAATATACTTAAACAAAGGACTTACCTTTTCTCGTTTTCAAAAAAGTTTTTCTTCAAATGGACATGGGGAAATTACCGAGCCGCGATCGCCCGAAATTTTGACGTTTGCTGTCACGCTCGGTCTATCGTAAGGTTAGTCTCATCCGATCACTTTCACCTCGTTGACCAATATATTACGATACATAGCGTCCGCAGCACCCCAGCGCCGTCTATGTTGGCGCCATTTTCGGGGACGCTTTATTCAGTGGCTTTGCACGGGAGTTTGGTCCCCCGGTATCTAGTCTCCATGATTGCCCAATTGACGTCGATAAGTTGCCGTTGTCAGGTTACCTTTAGGACATGACCGTAAGATAACTATTCGACATCTTTCAAATGACATCCCGTATAATGCTGCCGTAAAGTTATATATCTTATGATATATTTCGGCGATGAAAACGGATGTCTTAAAAGTATCCCAAAATATTATCCAATTGATGACTTTTTTAAGTTATCTATTTACTGTTATCTATTAATTGTATCTAGTTCAACGTTGTCCAAAGGATATCATAAAGGAGAATTACATGACATTTTTTTCATGACATCTTTCAGATATCGGTAACATGCTGTCTTTTAAGATATTCGGTATTGGCGGGAAATAGTAAAAAGTCATCCAAATATTGTCCTAAAGATGACATCCAACGGATCACTTTTATCACAGTGCGAATGTAGCGTGTCATACTTCATTTCACCGGCAAAAAATTGTGTCTAACAACAAGTAGTTGAAAAAAATAAAGGAGTTGAAAGGCGTGAAATACGTGAGTGCCTTTTATTCTACTATTCTTTTCGCCTCTTAGAGTACAACATATATATGCATTTAATGTACTGTCTTTTAATTCTAAAAGCATACGTCTGCTTTTGAGGTTATCCAAGAAATCTTCGTAGCATGGCAACCACCAGAAAACGTGATCGTAACACGGCAGAGAAGTCCAATAACGACTGTACCGTTTTTATAATATTAAATTACATTTCACTTGTAATGAATTAATTGATGTTTTATCCATAATAACCTAGCCCACTTCGAAACCGACATAACAATATCTTATCAATTTCTTTATTATAAAAATTAACTTATCAACAGTCTAGGATATTGAGCTATATTAAATATTCTAGACTATTAATAGGTTAATTTTTATAAAGAAATGGATAGGATATATATATATATATATATATGTTTAGTGTGTATACTGTGACGTGATTTTTCGGAATCGCATCACAAGATCCGCTACCGATCACGTGAGTTAGGTGCATTTGCCCGAGTCGCTACCGTGACGATTTGTTGAGGGCTTTTCTCCCCTTGTGCTTCGTCTTTTTGTTTGTTCGATTCCGTTTCGTTGGGTTAAGTTGGCGCGGGAGGAACTCGGTCGAGCGGCGTAGCGCTCAACGTACCGAGCAATCCCGGCCGAGGGAAGCCGCCAACGAGGCCTCTCGGGGAATCGGTGCACGCCCGGCTAAGATGCCGGTATCGCCCACCGTGTAGTGGTGCATCGTGCTGGAGAGCGGGCCGTTTGAGTTACGGGCGGAGGCTGGAGTCCTCCGCGCCGCGCTCCGGAAAAGAAGCATTGCCCGCTCTCGCATGGTTACCCGGGGACGTGATCTCCGAGAGCCTCCATGTTACCGACGAGAAAAGGCCCCGATTTGTTACCGTTCCGTTCGTGGGGTGCGACTCGGGCAGAAAATGTAGATTCCGAAAGGAATATTCTATCAGAATATTCCAGCTCCCGAAATAATATTTCAGCTCTCGATATTATACGAGATGGCGGGGTTCTCGCTTGCATGAACCGGCGATTTCGCATAGTCCGATCCTGCGAGCGTGTTGACATTTTTTTCTGTCAATAACGCACTCCGTTTCGCTCTCGCATAATCCCTCGCACGCCGGCCTTGGCCGCGCGAGGCAGAGTTAACGAATTTTCAGGTGAGACAGTGGTGTTTCTTGGATCGCTATCGCGATCACGGTTCTAGAAGATCTCGGGAGAGTCGTTGACGATCGCGGTCGTCGTTCCACGGTCCGCGCGATGGAGAGACGTATCGTGGTCTCTCTCGCGCCCGCGACGTCGCGCTCTCGCGTTCTCGCGCTTGAGATACACATCGGGTGTTCTCTCGTTCCCGTGCGTATGGCATTTTTTTCGTTCGCGTTTTGCTTGGGATACCGCCTACGTTTAAGGTTCTCGGGTGGTTAACCCACGTGCTCCCGCACAACAAAACAAAATATTTTATTTATCGTGATGTTACCGCGGTGTCGCGAATAGTGACAGTTACCGATAAAAGTTCAGCTACACTCCACAGTGATTCTCGATTCCTCTACCACATCCCACAGCCTGAGCGGCCGTGCTCTACCGCAACCGTCCTCCCGTGTAAGTGCATCCCGATAGTCCGGTTATGATTCCGGCGAGACAAAAATCAGGGAGGTCTCCCGACTCCCAGGTCATACCGGTTAGGATTCCGGTGAAACAAAAATCGCCGAGTTCATCTCCAGGTCCGATGGTGGGTCAGGACGGGGATCCCCCTGGCCTCAGGGCATACCGGTTGAGAAATCCGGTGAAACAAAATTCTCTGGCGCTCCGGGTAGTGCGGATGCACTCACGCGGAGTGGACGGCCGAAGGTGACGGCTTCCGCACCTAGCTCTCGTGTTGACGTTCTCGGTTTCATGGTAAGAAAAAATAATTCCCGTCACAACACACACTAGGCCAAAGTATTAAAGGATATTGAAAAAGTCGGCCGATTTTAGGGTCATTTTCAAATAGCTGTAACCCCTCGAAAAACAGTCGTACAGGAAAATAAAAAAAAAGCAAATTGAAGGTGTGAATCTCTAGTTTTCTTTTCAATCATCTTTTATTTTCTTAGGTAAATACGACGGTAAATTATTCCTGGTGAAAGTAGGATACTTTGCGGTCAGTTTGTATTAAAACTCGCAATTAGCGAATCGGTAACGCGATTATTCTGACGATAAGATATTTGAATGAAAATGAAAAGAAATTCATACAAAAGAAATTGTAATTACTTATTGAGGCAAGAAATAAAAAAAAAGTGTTGAGGATTTATTTTTTGATTTGAGAAAACACCGTAATAACAATATAATAAAGTCGAAGCGATATTGCTTGCTTCAATGTTTTCAAGATAAAAACATGTTGTAATGTTTTAAAGATAAAATATCTGTGTCCTCTTGTCAGCATCAAGGCTGGTTTATCTCGAAAATTTGGATTTTAACAATTCTCAAATTCATCGAATATTGTGTGTATATTATCGTATTTGCTGTTACGCGGTAGAACCTCGTTTATCCGATTCTCGATTAACCGACTTTCCGCATTACCCGAGTCGCACCTAACTCACTCGAGTCCTCGAGACATTAACCGAGGTGTATCCTCGGATAATACGCAGAATCTCGGATAAAACGGAAGAATCTGCTATGCTTATGCGTGGAGTAGTCCGATATTGCTACTGTTTTCCCTCTACTCGCATTACCTCGGATAAGCGTGGTTCTACTGTATTTGCCATGGAGGCTAGGATGCGTATTCGATCCTGTTCCATCTCTCTTACACGACATCGATACTCAGCTTACTTCTCGAGTTCTTAGAGATAGTGGCACCATCCCTGTTTGACCACATTTTTGTAGCCACTTTGAATGCACAGATCGGACTCGTCCCACTCTGGTCTCCATGAATGTCGAAAACAGGAGCGCTGTACATCTCCCTACTCATCTCTGGTTGATAAAGTGAGAAATTACGAACAAGGATGGTACGAGGCAACTCTTGCCGGTTCAACATTTGTCAGCCAGCAAAACCGCAAAAACGGTCCGAAAAGGCATAAATCATATGTGCATATATATATGCAAGTGTGTGTGTGTGTGGTGTGTGTGTGTGTGTGTGTGTGTATCATGACTTTTTATTGTCTCCGTGGACGATACGCCAGCGTCCCTTTCGTCATAATAATAATATAGTA
The DNA here is from genome assembly GCA_951751655.1 of Ophion costatus. Classification (NCBI taxonomy): domain Eukaryota; kingdom Metazoa; phylum Arthropoda; class Insecta; order Hymenoptera; family Ichneumonidae; genus Ophion; species Ophion costatus. Next base: position 42,506,786 of record OX632362.1, on the reverse strand, counting down.
TAGTAATACAACGCGTCGATACACGCAAGTCATCGCGAGAGAGGTGATTACGGTTATGTATACAAGTTTCATCATTTATTACGTTGTGCGCGGCTAATTATTTTCTTCTATGCGCGGAGCGCGGCGCGTAAATACGGGATAACTGCAACAGCACCCGCCTGCCCCTCGCCCGTTCGCTGCCATCTGTCTCTCTCTCTCTCCCTCCCTTGCATGACACACCCATCCACCCACACGCATTTCGTATTACGGTGAATATATTTTATATATATATATATATATATATACACGCACACACGTTTATGGCGCGGACCCGCGTATAATAGCCACGCGCGTCGGTAAATTTTGTTTCTTCGTAATTGGTCAAGCATAGTTCGAACGAACGCGATCGTGACAATAAGTTTCGAAGCTACACGCAGAGGACCTAACGTGTGCTCGGTTGCACCGAGTAGGCTAACGCTAGTGTGCGCTTTTCACGCTCGCGTTACTACTTAGTTATAATTTACATATTTACACGAAAGACAGGATCACATCGGCCGAGTATTCGTTTGTTTTTCATTCGTTTCTTTCGACTACAGTTGCGTGCAACGTCGCGCGTAGTAATAGGCTGACACGTGCGTATCGTATATGCGTGTCTCGCGCTTTGAATCCACACGAGAAGGGAAATTGATAAATATTTCGTAAAAAGGAATTATATGCGCCCGCGCGATTGTATGGATCCGTGTGTATGTGCGTGTGTGTGTTTTGTTTGTGTATAAACGCGACTGCGGTTCGACACACACACACACACACACACACACACATATGTATATGTATATATACATATATAAAAGTATGCAACGTAGTCATATAGTCCAAACTTGAACTTTTTCTGCAACGATACACCAACTCGCGTGATCGTAATAAGATGATATTATGTGTAAATTTTCAACGTATTTGTCGATGAGTTGATCAAGTTCACCCTCCCTAAATACGTGATAATACTGGTGATAGGTTATCGCACCCCTGCCGCTGACACCTCCGTTCTCGTCGTCGTCGTCGTCTGCTTCGTCATCGTCTGGATCCGACGTCAGAGAATGTTGCCGAGACAAGGATCCGCTGAGTGGTGGTGGTGGTGGTGGTGGTGGTGGTGGGGGTAGTGTTGGCCGTGGCGGTGGCGGCGGGGGCGAATGCGACGACCGAACAGGTTCATTGGCGCTATCGTCGTTGATAATACCGGGACGCGCCTCATCTTCGGAACGATACGAAAAATCTTGAAATTTATCGTTTGAAAAGAGGTGCTGCTCCGCCGTAAAAAATTGCCCGCTCTTCGTCACCATAACGAAATCATCGATCGTTTCTTCAGAGATACTTTCGGGCAATGATCGTTCGACAAGCGTTTTCTCCGGTTGTTTCGCGAGAACGTTGTTATCATTGAACGGGGAGGCGATTGCGGGGGCGGCGGCGACTGTGGCGTCGGTGACGGCGGTCCTGGCGGTGGTAGCGGCATCAGCGAGCCAAGTATCGTCGATTCGGGAAGCTGACTCGACAACGACAATGGGTGGCGATAAAAACGATTCGTCTCGCTCCTCGTTTCGTTGTTGGACCTCCACCATCGCCGCTCCGTTCCCGTTTATAGTCGCATCTATCGATAAACAGTGAGAAAATTTGAATGAGATGGAAGTTGGTTGGCAGGGGGGGGGGGGGGGGGGGTAGTATACTCGCTCGAAAGGTGGGCGTTTGTTACCTCTACCGATGCTGTTGATCTTGAGAGAAAAACGTTGGTCCGAAATAACACTGATGACCGATCCTACCGATTCGGGGGAGGAGAGTCCGCTCGAATCGCTGTCCAAGTCATCCGTTTCGGGATTGAAGAGCTCGAGAGAAACGAATCTGGGCAGGGTTCTCGCAACCTCAACGGCTAGCGATTCGGAACGTCCGATCACGCTCGAGGCTCGTCTTACCAGTGGAAACGAGGTCTTGTCGACGCTTCTCGTTGCAAAACCCGGTTTCTGCCTGAGCAATTCCTTTATTTGTCTCAATCTAGAGCATCTCGTCTCTTGATCGTTGATGGATTCGTTGCTTTCCGCTGAAACGATTGCGCTGCTAGTACTGCCAGTCGTATTCGTCATTGGGAACGACCCTCGTGTGTTGTCGAACTTTTTAGATCCGTTTTGTTCAACAGTGCTATCGTCTCTGCGTTCGATACTTGTCGTCGTCGTCGTCGTCGTCGTCGTCATCGTCGTCGTCATCGTCGTCGTCGTCGTCGTCGTCGTCGTCGTCGTCGTCGTCGTCGTCGTCGTCGTCGTCGCCTTTGGACAGAGGGAGGAAAAAAGCGGAACGGGAGAAGGTATATTCGACGACGTCGACGACGATAAAGAGAACAACGGCGGCGGCGGCGGCGGCGGCGGCGGCGGCGGCGGAGGCGGCGACGACGACGACGACGACGACGACGACGACGACGACGACGACGACGACGACGACGACGACGACGGCGACGACGACGACGACGACGACGACGACGACGACGACGACGGCGACGACGACGACGACGGCGACGACGGCGACAGAGATTGCCTGCTCGTGATCGGAAATTGTTTGAGGAGCGGCGAAAGAAGGGATATTAATTCCGATTGCTGTCCGACGTCTGAAGTATCGGGTGGATGCTTTATCCGTGGTGAGGGAGGAGCCGATGTTGTTCCTGAGCGACGTTGCCCGATGGTGGAACCCCCTGCGGTAATCATCGCAGCGGCTGCAGCGGTAACGTCTATAGGCGGAAGAAATTTATCAAAGCCGACGTTGTCGCCACAATTGAGTCGTTGATTATGCTCGTTGCACCGGTTACCACCGATGCTCGTTGTCTGTTGATTATCGAATTGTTGGAGCTGCTGCTTTGGCACGTAGATGACGGATGCGACACTGTCCTCGGAATCAACGCTTGTATCGCTTTGCAAACTGCTATCCTTGGACGAATCGGAACCACCGTCCTCTCTCGATGGACGTCTTTCGATCTTTGATTCGTCGACAGTGTGTTCCCCCGTGATCGCTCTGTTTGCGAGCGACAGCCCTACTCGAATCGTTACGCTGCCGCCTTTTCTCGATTCGTCCACAATTGTCACCGAATCGTAGTTGTCGGACTCGAGTCGTTGGTGGTGGTGGTGGTGGTGGTGGTGGTCGTGGTGGTGTTGGAGGTTCTGCTGCTGCTGCTGCTCGATGGAGAACCCGTCATCGGGATTATTGACGAGAACGGCCGTCGCGCCGATCACCGGGTTCGACTGTTGTTGCTGCTGCTGCTGCTGCTGCTGTTGCTGCTGCTGCTGCTGCTTCCAAGTTTGGAGTATCTTGGCGAAACCGTTCTTGATGGCGGTGCCCGCCGATACCTCCATGCTCGTTGTTGATTGCTTTATTCGATTGGTAAGGTCACTTTTGATAAGGTGTAATCGCTGCATAGTCGCATTTCGGCAGTAGAGAGAATCCTCGTCCTGGGGTTGAGAGTCGTCGAACGTACGACCGCTTTTGGCGTTACTAGCGCTGCCGCTGCCGCCGCCGCCGCCGCCGCCGCCGCCGCCGCCGCCGCCGCCGCCCGGTTTGCATATTATATCCTCATTCAACGAGGCTTGCTTCGTTATGTTTCTTCGAACGCGTTCGCGGTCAATCAGTCTCTCGATTGACATGAGTTCCTCGTTCATGGAGCTCTGCTTGCGAACGTTACCGCCACCGCGGCGACACTGTCGTTTCGTTACCGCTTCGCTGCTCCCGGCCTCGGTCATCTCGTTCTACGCGTCCACAAATCAGGAAGCAACAATTATCTTTCCACTAAGATTTCGCCAATAAGACGAACTTGCGGCGTTCGTCGGGTGATTTGACTCTTGGTGTAATACGCCTATCGCGATCTAAATGAAGACAGAACTCTCGCGCCTTCGAGAGAATCGTCCTTCGATAATCAAGATTAATTCCGTCTCGCGGTCTCTTTTGTTGGCACGCGATAAATGACATCTTTTAGCGTCTCACGTACACCATCGAGGCCTCAAAAAAGAATATCCAATGAAACAATGTTTCAAAAAAAAATCTATTTGCACAAACTAACGAAATAAAAGTATGTACCTATATCGAATATAGGTTGGAGTACCTAAGAATAATAATGATCGAATAGATCGAGAATCTTGCGACAAAGTGCACGCCCCCCCCCCTCCCACACTCGCCAATTCAATTACGTCTATTATAGTTTACTGCAATCCGAAGACGGACCTCACGTTTACGATCGGGGAGCAGTATTTATCGAGATAAATCAGATGTGAGATTGAAACTGGACAGAGAAAAAAAATATACCGGGGGTCCGATTTTAATCTTACACTTGATTTATGTCGAAGAATACTGCACTCCGAGCGAGCATTGAGGGCAGTGTGAACCTTTTAGGGTTCAAAGGGGATGGGAAAGAATCGTCCTAAATTCAAAATGCCGATGTTGGGGTGAACGACGTGTTTTTTGGTTAAAATTTTTTTTTTTAATGCGATCCAACGAAAGTACCGAGCCGCAGGCTCCCAATCCTTGTTTGGGTTTGTTCGTGTTATCAAATAAACTCACACCCACGTACAATTATACCTGGGATGTTAAAGATTTTACCTTCTCGTCGTAGATCCTGGATAACACTGAGATAATTAAAAATGGTGTTCCAAACGAACACTTATGGACTTGATAAATAAAAATCCTACAAAAGTTGTTAGTTTTGGACTGACAAATTTTTTGGTGAAAAAAGTGACGTTTCCATTAAAAAAAAAAAAAAGCACGTTGGCCATTGTAACGTTGCCAAAGTGAACTTTGGGCCAAGAAAAAAAAATACTATACCCAATACTTGATCGGAGCAGTGTTTTTTGAGATAAATGAGGTGTAAGATTAAATTAGGACACCCGGTATATGTACGCGTAAAGTGAGAAATATTTACCCGTAATTCAGCAGGATGAGAGCCATCGCCGATCGACGACGACGACGACAACGCCGGCGTCGCCACCGTGGCTATCGTCGCCACCGTCGTCACCGACACCGTCGTTGCCACGTTGTCGTCGTCGTCGCCGCCGCCGCCGCCGCCGCCGCCGCCGCCGCCGCCGCCGCCGCCGCCGCCATCGTCGTCGTCGTCGTCGTCGTCGTCGTCGTCGTCGCCGCCGCCGCCGCCGCCGCCGCCGTCGTCGTCGTCGTCGTCGTCGTCGTCGCCGCCGTCGTCGTTGCCGCCGTCGTCGTTGCCGCCGTCGTCGTCGTCGTCGTCGCCGCCGTCGTCGCCGCCGTCGCCGTCGTCGCCGTCGTCGTCGTCGGCGCTGCCGTCGAGCAACTCAAAGGACGAAGAATCGTCCGGTAGAAGAGTCTTTTGTTTGACGAGACGAGGTTGTTTGAGAACGGAGCGGGCGCGAGTGGAAATCATCGACGAGACGGAAGACGATAGCGCCGAACGAGCGGTGGGGGAATCGTTCGAGCGGCGACGGCCGCGGCGACGTCGACGGCCAAGGAGTGTCGAAGACAACGTCGTCGTCGTCGTCGTCGTCGTCGTCGTCGTCGTCGTCGTCGTCGTCGTCGTCATCGTCGTCGCCGTCGTCGTCGTCGTCGTCGTCGTCGTCGTCGTCGTCGTCGTCGTCGTCGCCGTCGTCGTCGATGACGACTCGGATTGTTCCGGGGTAATGACGCCGAGACTCGAGAAAAAGGCGGGTATGCTGGATCTCGAGCGTACGAGATAATCGAATCGTTGAATTTCGAGAATGTCACTAAGACTCTTGGACTTGAGGGTCTCGGCGTTGCTGCTGCCTCGACGACGGTGCTCCGGAGGCGGCGGCGGTGGCTGCTGTCTCAACGAACAACGTTCCGTTTCACTCGGGGTAACATTGTTGTCCTCCTCGAGACGACGGAGCTCTATCGGTATGTCATCTACGTCGCCGGTATCGTCGTCTCCGTCGCACTCAAAATTTCTATGTCGTCGGCTCTTGTAGCTGGTGTTGTGCCGCCATGTTTCGAGAAACCAAACTCCGTTACCTCCGCCGCCACATTGGTCCGTTCGCTTGTTCCCCGCTCCGGCCAGTTTCTGCGCAATGATGCCGAAAGAGCGTTGGAAAAAATATTATTTGGGAAAACAAAAAAAAAAGTAAACGTACCCGCAGTGCTCGGCGTAAAAAACTGTAGCACGTCTCGTTCGGACTCGAAAGGCTGCTCGTGGAAGGTGACGGACTCGGATCGATCCAGTAAGTTGGCGGATTCCTCCGATACGCGGTAGCGACAGTTCCGACGCTGCGTCAAATTTTTGTTACGTGAATTCGTCGCGACCTCCGAAATTTCGCGTCAACAGGAAAAAGATAGAAGAAAAAAAACGAAAGTTCGAGCGCGTCCGATCGCGGGGTACCTCTTGGCGGAGCGTGACGCGACCAAGAGGCATCTCGGCGCAGCGGCCTCTGTCTCTTCGAAGGAGCTTTTCACCCGTCTCCTTTTGCCTCTTCTAGATCCACCAGCGCCGGGATAGTAAGTCTTTGGCCAAGGTACGAGAACATCTTGGGACTCGAACTGCTCCCAACGAACCACCGGGAAACGTCTTATTATCTCGCGTTAAAAAAATATTATTTCGAATGTCGGTGGAATAATGTGAAAAAGATACCTTACGGTGTTTCTGCTCCATCGCCCAGACGGATATAACGAGCCTCCCACCGATCCGTAGTACCCTAGAGAGCTCCTTGATGGCGTTGACGCGTCTCTCGGTAGTCGCAAAGTGATGAACAACCGCGATCGACAATACCGCGTCAAAGCTCTCGTCCCGAAAGGGCAACGCCAGGTTGTCGCAAATCATAACCTTTTTTTTTCACCCCCGAGCATACGATACGCACAAAGAGAGAGAGAGAGAGAGAGAGAGAGAGAGAGAGAGAGAGAGAGAGAGAGAGAGAGAGAGAGAGAGAGAGAGGGGGAGAGAGAGAGAGAGAGAGAGAGAGAGAGAGAGAGAGAGAGAGAGAGAGAGAGAGAGAGAGAGAGAGAGAGAGAGAGAGAGAGAGAGAGAGAGAGAGAGAGTGAAGGCGGGCCCGGGGGAAGGGGGGGACGGAGAGGTGGCTCAACGAAAGAACGGGCGAGAGGGGTAAAGCGGGGCTTTGCCCGACAATCGGAGCGCACTTACCTCGTTCGTCGTCTCTCTCTTTCGTGCCATGTGGGTCAGTCGCTTGCATCTGTCCGCTCCCACCTTGAAGACGTTCTCGTTGACGCTTAAGTATTTACCGTTTCCGCAACCTGCGCGCGTTCGACATACCCAAACGAGCCAACAGAGAATCAGAGATAGAAAAGGCTAAAGAATCTCGTGCGAAAGGAACGAATAAAAAGGTGGAGATGGTTGTGGACCGACCGATATCGCAGACGAGCGCACCGGGTTCGAGCTCCTCGAGAAACTTGTAGACGCGTGGCCAGTGCCTCCCGGTCCGGGCTGTCTTTTCCGCGCATTGCTCGTACACCTCGTGAACGTAGGCTTGTTCCAACGCGACGGATCTCGCCCCTCGTTCACTCTCGCTCTCGGACATGACTCTGCCCGGCCGCCGCCTGCTGCTGATGCTGATGCTTCCGTTCCCCCGACAGACCCGAATCTCATCACCCAGCCGGATCACCGCTCCTGCTGCTGCTGCTGCTGCTGCTGCTGCTGCTGCTGCTGCCGCCGGTATACGAAAACTTTACGACGAACTTGAGTTTGCCCGTCGCGTATCGTACTCTTGTGCAGCCTTCGATCGTGCGCGCACGCGCGCTCTACCCGACTTTAATAGTATATCGAGGTCTGCTTCTGCTGCGGTCGCGATTATTATACTTGATACGGTCATGCGCCCGCGCGTGCTTATTCTCGTTACACCCTTGTACGTACGATGTTTGGAGAACGCGCACCGCGCCGCGGCCGCCGCCGCCGCCGCCGCCGCCGCCGCCGTATATTGGAATAATGGCGTCGCTTGTGTTCCAGTTACACGCGTCGCAACCGCCGCTCGATATAATATCCGCTCGTCAGATTCGCGTTGCGGTACTTGGGGCGAAATTGTATACGGGCTGTATATTTTGGAGGATGAGGCGTGCGTACACGCGCGCGTACTCGCTATACCGGATGATGAGAGTTGTATGGACAAGTGAGACCAAGAGGCGCGTCACGCCGGAAAATAGCCATGAATGAAAGTAACGCGGGGTGGCGTATCGATCCTCTTGCTCGTTTCCGCCCTCGCGTACGTGCGAACGTACGCGCTACCCGACCAATCTGTATGTATCGAATGCAACGCGCGCCGCCGCCCCCCCCCCTTCCGCTCACCGCCCCCGCCACCGCCACCGCCATCTCTGTATCCGCAATGCCGCGCGATTACGCGCAAAGAGCAGGACAAGAGCTGGGCCTTTGTCGTTGTCCACGATCAATGGGATATGACACGGGATTTATCTCGCGGGTTCGCGTGATGCCTATGTGTATATATTTGACGAAGTAACGCGGGCTGCGAACGAAACGAATCTACGCGGCTGGGTGCTTACCATGGTATTCAAGTTTGCATCGTTGGGATGCGACAATTGTTCTTTTTTTTTTCTTATTTCTTTCTTTCTTTTCCATATATTGGCAAATTGCTTTCCTTCAAAGTTTTCTTCAAAACTTTTTTCAAGATTCTTATTAACGTATCGTAAGCTAAACTTGGAGAGAAAGGATAGTGATACAACTAAAGAACAATTAGGGTCGCATTCCAAGGATGCAAAGTTCAAGACGATGCTTACCTCGTTGGGTCGTCGTGAGCGCGCTAGCCAACGAAAAACCGCGCTCATCGCGGCCGTCGCTTGACGCGGCCTTGATGATATTCTACCGCGACAACGCGAATCTCTTATCCGACTCGAGCCATTTCCGCGCACTGTCCTTCAATGCCTACTTCTTTGTTAGCGCTACTCTTCGCGATTGTGCTTTTTAACGTGTCCGCGGGAGAGAGAGCGACGGAGCGAGAGGGAGAGAAAGAGAGAGAATGGCCGATGCGCCCTTGGCGCGCACCACAGTCGTCGTCTCCTCTGCTGTGCTCGCTCTGTCCCAACCCTTTTGCGTCGCGCGCTATATTGGCCACCCTTGACGATCGATCCCTGAAGATGACCCACCGTAACGCTACTTCTGCGCAATCTTCTTTCTTGCAACGCGTGTATTCTTTTTTTTTTCACCGGCCGTTGCGGTGGTCGTTGAAGAGGCACGGTCGCGAGATTCTTGCGCATCGGCAACTCGCGCATCGGCAACTCGCGCACGGGCCAACGTCCGATGGAAAATATATAAATATACTGTCAATATTTGTTGCTTTTTTTTCAATTTCTTTTCATTTTCTATCGCGTAGCATGCTCATCAACACCGCGTATCTATTGGTTACACTCTCGCTAGTGCGCTCGCGTCGAGAAAAATATATGTCGAAGAATTGTGAATAAACGCGGAGCAAAGATACGCGCGAACAAACAAAGGGAGAATACGATCGTCGTCGAATGGCATTTTTCGCTCGTCCTCGCGATATCGCCATTGCAAAGGCCCCGCGCGTCAACGGGGATTATCGATTAATGTATAGTACAAATAATAGAGCGGAATGTTGGCAAACAAGACGAGCGGGTGAGCTCCGTACATAAAAATCATTTTTTTTTTTATGGAAAGGAAGGACGGGCGTGTACGAACGATTGCTTTGCTAAAGTACGGTTTGAAGGTGGCCGTTGTTTGTATACGGAACGTAAAAAGACGGAGAGAACGTTCGACGCGGCGGCGCGAGGCCGCCGAGCCGTGAACCTCTCGCGAGAGCCTCTTGCAAATATAGATGCATCGTGAGATAGTACCGAGAGAGAGTGAGAGAGAGAGAGAGAGAGAGAGAGAGCGAGAGAGGGAGAGCGCGAGCGACGAAAGGTAGCGGCAGAGCGCGGTTGGGACGCGATGGCGGTGGGAGCGCTACAGCGTCAGTGGCGATACGCTTCGTCTGGTATAAAAATGAAATGGGGCATTGGGTGAAAGTATTCGCGGCTCGATTCTCGGCAAGGATCGCGCGCCCGCCTGCACTCGAAAGAAACAAGACGAGAGATCGGGCTGCTTGGTGGTAAAAGTGCAAGGATGTCGATCGAAACATCATCGTAGTAAAAGTACAACGCGCGCGCTCGCGCCTCTGACCGTCGGAAAAACAAAGGAAAAATAAACAAGTGTAACAACCACCGCCCCCGCTAGTGGCCTACGCTCGCACGTAACCAAACATTCCTCAAAGTAGAATTTGATTTCTCAGCGAAACGCGATGACGTCGAACCGATTGATCGCGGTTATAGCCATCTTCTCCGGAGTGACGATACTGCTCTTAAATTTGCCGGAGACTCGCGGACTCGAGAACGGACTGGCGAGAAAACCGCCGATGGGATGGCTATCTTGGGAAAGATTCAGATGCAACACCGACTGTAAAAATGATCCGGACAATTGTATCAGGTAGGCTCGCGCGCCAAACCGACTTGTCTCTTCCGGCACGCTCTCCGCTTGGGCCTAATTTTTCCTTTGTCGTGCGCAGCGACCGTCTCTTCAGAACTATGGCCGATATAGTAGCGGCGGAGGGATACGCCGCGGTCGGATACGAATATGTCAATATCGACGACTGTTGGTTGGAAAAGGAGAGGGACGCCGAGGGACGCCTGGTAGCCGACGAGCGACGCTTTCCCTACGGAATCAAGAGTCTCTCCGATTATGTAACTAAACTCTCTCTTGCCCTTAGCCCTCCCTGTACCTTTGCATTTTCGAGCCGACGACCGCCGTTGTTGCAGATTCATTCAAAGGGTCTGAAAATTGGTATATACGAAGACTTTGGCAACTACACATGCGCCGGCTATCCCGGCGTCCTTGGTTATTTGGAAGAAGACGCGGCTCTCTTTGGCTCGTGGGAGGTGGATTACGTCAAACTGGACGGTTGTTACGCGCATCCTTCCGAAATGGACAGAGGTGAGTTTTCATAGTTTTCTTCTTCTTGCTCTTCTTCTCCTCAACTTTTTGACCGTCTTTCTCTCTCTCGCGCGCGCGCGCGCGCGCGCGCGCTCGCATTAAGGCTACCCGGAGTTTGGTTTTCATCTCAATCGCACCGGCCGACCCATGGTTTATTCCTGCAGTTGGCCAGTTTATCAGATTTACGCGGGAATGCAGGTGAGACGTGCGGAAAATCTCTGATCGCGAACGCCTTATCTCTCTCTCTCTCTCTCGCTCGTTCATCCACTTGTCGCTATTTTCAGCCAAATTTCACCTCTATAGCGGAGCACTGCAACGTCTGGCGAAATTTTGACGACATCCAAGATTCATGGTCGAGCCTCGAGAGTATAATCGATTATTTCGGAAACAATCAGGACTCGATTGTACCGAACGCGGGTCCGGGTCATTGGAACGATCCCGACATGTTGATCGTCGGTAATTTTGGATTGAGCTACGAACAGAGCAAAACCCAAATGGCCCTTTGGGCTATTTTGGCGGCGCCTCTCCTCATGTCGGTCGATTTGCGCACCATAAGACCCGAGTACAAGGCCATTCTGCAAAATAGAAAGATAATTGCGATCGATCAGGATCCGCTGGGAATACAGGGCCGCCGTATATACAAAGTAGTCTTACAAACTAAAGATCCGGGACAAATTGTCCGTTTTTTTTTTTTTTTTTTTTTTTCTAAAATTTTTCTCACCGCCCGCGACACGATACACGATTCTCTCTTTCCACAGCACAAGGGAATCGAGATTTGGGCGAGACCCGTGACACCGATTTACGAGGCTTCGGCCGTATACTACTCGTACGCGATCGCCTTTCTTAACAGACGTACCGACGGTACACCCTCGGACGTCTCGGTCACTCTCAAGGAGCTCGGTCTTCGCTTTCCCGACGGTTACAAAGTCGAGGTAATAGTAGGCCAATCGCAAACCTCGTATCTCTTCTCTCGTCTCGTTACGCTACTTCTTCTTCTTCTTTATTATCAAGGACCTGTACGAGGACGTTGATTACGGGGTTCTAACGCCGCAGACCAAGATCAAGGTCAAAGTCAATCCGTCCGGTGTGGTAATTCTTCGATGCGAGCTTCAGCTACCGTTCGAACAGGAACAGTCTCGGCGATACACGCGCTACCACCAGCCATCGCCCGCTCCCCTCACCTCCGATCGTCGTCAACTTATTTTCAACGATCGACAAAATTCTTTCGAGTGACGCGGCGAGGGCGTCTCGCGCCAACAAAATCTTGGTCGCATTGTGCCAAGAACGCCTGAACAAACTTGGCGTTCCAATTCTTCTTTCTTTTTTCTTCTTTTTTTTCATTCCGTCTATACTTTTTTACGAACCTTTCGTTACCATACATATTTTAAGAAACCTCGAATAATAATGAAAATATGATGAAAAAAATATCTATATATCGAATTTGTACATTTTTATCCACCTTGACCTGGGCTCTCGTGGAATTTCGTTGAAAATTAATCATGTTCAGGGGGGCTGAGTGTAATTGTTGATAAATTTACGTTTTCACATGGTCAATTTTATGGTCGCCGTCGTACGTCAGCGCCGCCGCCGCAGCCGCCGCCGCCGCCACCACCACCAACACCACCACCACCACCAACACCACCACCACCACCACCACCCCGACTACCACCTCGACCGAGGCGCCACCCATATGTTTTTCTCACTTTCGAATGCACTTTCTCGAGCGTGCCCATCATCCATCCTCGACGATGGTAAAGCAAAGAATAAATACGAATTGGCAATAACGCCGACAAGCATATACGGCGATAGAGAAGCAACAGCATTCAACGCTAGAGAAAAAATGAAGACGACCTTGATGGTAGCGGAGAAGCCTTCATTGGCCGCTTCCCTCGCCAATATATTGAGCAACGGCCAATGTACAACGAGGAAAGGTAGGGTTAACTTGATCGAGACGAAACAAAGTTGAGATGATGGAATAAACGCGGGAAAACAGGTTTCAACGGATCGTGTTCGGTCCACGAATGGATCGGTCACTTTATGTCGGAGGCGGTGAATTTCAAGATGACTTCGGTATGCGGGCACGTAATGAGCCTGGATTTTATCGGAAAATACAACAATTGGGACAAAGTCGATCCGGTAGGTAGGCGCGCACCGTATATTTCTCCTATGGACGAGTCGCGAACGGATTACCGACATTTTTTTCGCTGCTAACGCTTTTCGCACAGGCGGAGCTCTTTTCTTGCCCAACCGAGAAAAAAGAGGCTACTCCGAAGCTCAAGATACCCGCGTTTCTCGCCAAAGAGGGAGCTCGCTGCGACTATCTCGTTCTCTGGCTCGACTGCGACAAGGAGGGTGAAAATATATGCTTCGAGGTGATACGCGCGCTCGAGCAAGGCACCGCTCGGCGCTTGGATCCAAAAGTATTGTTCCTTTTGACGAAAGCCCTCTGAGAGCGGCGAGCGCGAGAGTAGAGCCGACCCACGACCGACCGAACAAACACAATTTTTAGGACATTTGGAGAGCCAAGTTCTCGTCGATAACGGAAAAGGACGTCAAGGCGGCGATGGCGAGTCTCGGAAAACCGAATGAAAATGAGGCGGCAAGCGTGGACGCGCGACAGGAGCTCGACCTGCGCATCGGATGCGCCTTTACGCGATTTCAAACAAAGTTCTTCCAGGTTGGTGGTCGCGTTAGCGGGAAAAGGGCCAGCTCCGTCGTAATGCAAATCCCTATTGCTATTGTACAGGGAAAGTACGGGGATTTGGACGCGTCGCTTATATCGTACGGCCCTTGCCAGACGCCTACGCTGGGTTTCTGCGTTCAACGACACGACGAGATACAAACGTTCAAACCGGATCCCTATTGGGTCCTACAGGTAACGATCGAGAGCTCCGACGGTCAGGAGCTCGTGACTGATTGGGCGCGCTCTCGCTCCTTCGACAAGGAAGTCGCCAACGTATTTTTGAGCCGCGTCAAGGAACACGACCGAGCGACGTGCGTATATATCTAACGGAGCGACTATTTCGAAGCGATAATCGATCAAAGCTTCCGCTTCGATGTCGTTGTCTTTTCGGCGGACAGGGTGACGAGTGTCGTGAGCACAGAGAAAACCAAGCCCAGACCGATAGCTCTCAACACGATAGAACTTATGAGGGTCGCTAGTTCGGGCCTCGGAATGGGACCTCATCACGCGATGCAGGTCGCCGAGCGGCTCTACACTCAGGGCTACATAAGCTATCCTCGAACGGAAACTACCTCTTATCCTCAAAACTTTGATCTGCAGTATGTATCGATCGGTGAGAGAGGGAGAGAGGCAGGTGATCGGTGATCGGAAAGGCGAGACGCAAGCCTCGACGAAAGAATAATGTTTCCGTTGTAGGGCGGTTTTGCGACAGCAACAAAACAGTCGGGAATGGGGCGAGGAGGTACGGAAAATTCTCAACGGTGGTCCAAACAGACCAAGAAGCGGTCACGACGCAGGTGATCATCCCCCGATAACGCCGATGAGGCAGGCCTCGAGAGACGAGTTGGACGGTGATTCGTGGAGAATCTACGACTACATAACGCGACATTTTATCGCTACGGCAAGTTTTTTTCCTCGATCCTTTCCTCCCTCGCCCCGTATAGTCATTGCGACCCCGTATACTTTTTCCTCTCCGTATAGGTCGCAAGGGACTGCAAATATCAGAGTACGACGGTAAAGTTTGAAATCGGGATAGAGTCGTTCACGATAACCGGCAAAATTCTCACGGACGCGGGTTACACCAGTTTGTTGACGTGGCAAGCTTTGGGAGCCAACGATTCCCTTCCAAATTTCAATACGGGTGACAAGGTGCCCGTGCGCGAGGTCTGTAAGGCTATCTGTCACTCGTGGTGCAGGAGGGAAGAAAAAAAATCAAATAAATGGTTGTGCGCGTTGCAGGCGAAATTACTCGAGTGTATGACCCAACCTCCCGACTATCTGACGGAATCTGAACTCATAACTCTGATGGAGAAACACGGTATCGGGACGGACGCCTCGATACCCGTTCACATAAATAATATAGGAACGCGCAACTACGTGAGCGTAGTTTCCGGTAGAAAATTGGTGCCCACCTCGCTCGGAATAGTTCTCGTTCACGGATATCAGAAGGTAGTCGTCGTCGTCGTCGTCGTCGTCGTCGTCGTTGTCGTCGTGTCCCCGTGCGGGGGAGGAGACGTAGCGCGAATCTCGTTGGATGGTCGATAATTTGTTCGATCCCTTCCCTTTCATAGATAGATCCCGAATTGGTTCTACCGACGATGCGATCCGCTCTCGAGGAGCAGCTAAATCTGATAGCCCAGGGTCGCGCGGACTTTGACGCGGTTCTTCTTCACGCCATCGAAATATTTAAACAAAAGTTTCATTATTTTGTCCAAAACATCGAGGCGATGGATCAACTTTTCGAGGTGTCGTTTTCGCCTTTATCGGCGTCGGGCAAGGCTCACTCGAGGTACACACCCGTTCTTGTTGCAGTCTAATTTTTCGCTCGGCTTTTTCGCTAATTGATTCTTTCGTCGTTCGTTATTGCAGATGCGGCAAGTGCAGACGTTACATGAAATACATACAGCCGAAACCGTCGAGGCTCTATTGCACCCATTGCAACGAGACTTACAATTTGCCACAAAACGGCAATATCAGAATCTACAAAGAACTAAAGTGTCCCTTGGATGAGTTTGAGTTGCTCTCGTGGTCGAGCGGAACTCGCGGCAAGAGTTACGTATTCTGCCCGTACTGCTTCAATAATCCACCCTTCAGGTTGGCAGACGGCGTACTCTACCGCGACTCGTCGCGACTCTGTCTCTTGCTCTCTCTCTCTCTCTCTCTCTCTCTCTCTCTCTCTCTCTCTCTCTCTCTCTCTCTCTCTCTCTCTCTCTCTCTCTATATATATATATATATATATATATATATACACACACACACACACACACACACACACACGTATATATACACACACACACATATGTATATTCGACAGAGACATGAAGAAGGGAAATACCGGCTGCAACTCGTGCACTCATCCGAGCTGCCCCCACGGTTTGAATTCGAACGGATTGTGCAACTGTCCCGAGTGCGAGACTGGAATATTGGTTCTGGATCTTTCGGCCGGGCCAAAGTGGAAATTGGTGTGCAACCGATGCGACGTGATAATACATTTGTTCGAGAATGCTCACAAATTGAGCGTCGAGAGGGATATTTGCGAGTGCGGTGCCCAACTCGTCGCTGTCGAGTACAAAGCGGTGAGTAACGAGCGTCTCTTTTTTCCGTAATATCGTCAACAATATCCATCCAACAATCTCGTTCGTCTCACAGGAGAAAAGCAAATTGCCCAACGAGACGACCGAGATGGTCGGCTGTGTATTTTGTACACCGGCATTTGTACGACTGGTGGAAAAACATCGGGCCGTTGCCTCGAAACCGGTCGCAACGACCCGCGGAGGAAGGGCTCACGCGAAATCTCGCGGTAAACCTCGACCCCCCAAGGACAGGATGGCCCAACTGGACGCTTATTTCGTTTAGATTTTTTTACCTTTTCCATCCACACGCACATACGTCTATACAACGTCGCTGCGCCTTATTTTTCCGTTGTGAAAAAATAAAAGAGTCGCGCACATTTGCCGAACAAGCGTAGATGCGTGTACGCTTGCGTATTTTTTGGCCCAACGCTCCTTTCGCGCGAATGTAATAATACCTTGGCGCTACCGCTACACACCGTTTCGTTCGTATCGCCAAGAACGAGGGAAATCGATGACGTCATACGGGAGCAGCGAGAGGGAGAGAGAAAGTTGTCGCCCGTTCGGCGGGGACGCCCACTACGGTCGGCGGGCGTGAGATACGGGATACGGGAGGGCAGTAGCTCGGCGTACACAGCACTGCTAAGGTGCGCGCGTTATTTCGTTCTCGTCCTCAGGGATCTCGCGTCTACCTCGCTCGAAAAGAGGTTTTTTTTTTTTTTTTTTCTTCCTTTCGGAGGATGCGTCGTGAAAGCGCCGTAGCCACCGCCGCCGTTGCCGCCGCCAACGCCGCCAACGCCGCCAACGCCAGCGCATTGTCTCGTTGACAGTTGGGGAAAGAGAGGAGGTGCGATTACGGTTCGCGAGGGCAACGATCGAATCCGGGCGACGCACGGTGTATGATGAGGAGCAGAAGAAAGAGAAGAGCGACAGATGTGAAAAAAAGAAAGAAAAATTGGCTAGTGAGAATGGGCCGTTGGAACGAGGTGTGCCCGTCGCGTCGTCGCGTTGATTCTGCTGCGGCTGTCAAATATTATCCACGTGGATGCGCGAATACGACGATAATCGTGTAATCTCCTTCTCCCGCTTCCGTACTATTCGAAACTAGCCGACAGTACGCGGGAAAAAAAAGGAAGGAAGATACAAGAATAAGCGGCATGTGTACGTTTAGGCCGGTAATTGTGGTGGTGCTGCTGCTGCTGTTGCTGCTGCTCGCCGGGACGGCGACACTTTTGAAAGCCGGGGAAGCAGCGAGAGCGGTCGGAAGCGAGCGAACCAGGCCCGGTACATTCCGGCGTGTTATCGAGAACGGATGTAATTTGAGCGTGCTCGGAGGGACGGATTCTCCACGCGTACTCGCGTGTAGGGCCGCCGGTTTTCTCACTGTTCATCGGTCCCTCGATTCTCCGTCGCTTCAACCATACATCTCGAATCTGACTAAACTGTAAGTGTAATTGCACGCGCGCTAGAGTACGTGCTCCGGATCGTAAACTCGCGCGCGACCGTGTTCAAACTTTTTCTTTTCTCTTGAAATTTAACGCGCGCGCGCGCGCGTGATTTCAATGATTTTTTTCTTCTAAATTCAAACGGTACGTCACGTTCGAAAAATATGTGGAATCGTCGGTGTTGGTGAGGTAGCTCGCGCGCACGCACGTACGCGCGCAGCCCCGAGGAATAAATAACCTCGTTGTTGCTGCTGCTGCTGCACCCGCGGGCTCTATATTCGTATGCGCCGGTGCATTGCCGCCCGCTCCTCACTCGAGGTTGCGCGCGCGCGCGCGCGCGCGCGCGCGGGAGGGATCAAATTGAGAGATGAAAAAGGAAAAAAAATAATCAAACACGCAGCGAGCCGAGGAATTTATTTTCGACGAATATCTCGTATCAATTGCAGCGACTTGACGAGCAACAACGTAACCGACATTTCAGCGGGGATCTTTCGGCGTCTCGTAAATCTCGAAATTCTGTGAGTGCGATCGATAGGTATATATTTGGGTACGTATCGATTATTCACAAGGTATTTTACTTTTTATTTTCGGGGATACGATGATTGCGCGGGGATTACGCGCGATCGCAGCTTGCTACGAAAAAATCGTCTCAAGCGGATCGATGAGCGGGCTTTCGAAAACTTGTTGAATTTGCGAGTCTTGTGAGTAGAGTGACGCGGTACTTTTTCGGAGCGAGACAAAAGTCCGGCGACGTGTCGATAAAGTTTTTTCTTCATTTTTCCTCACAAGGGAACTGGACGACAACGATCTTTCGGATGTTCCCGCGGCGGCTCTCGCGCCCCTCGTCAACTTGGAGGATCTGTAAGTGTGGAATTATGCGATAAGGAATACGAGTGCAAGACGTAACGCGATATTGTACCCACAGATCGATATCGAACAACGGAATAACGAGTCTCGAGGAGGAAGCGTTCGCGAGTTGCGGGAAACTCGTCTCGCTCGATCTTCGAGGGAATCCCATACGGAAGATTGCGGGGGGAACCTTTGAGAATCTTCGAAAGCTTCGAAAACTGTGAGTCGGATCGCCAAGGCGGGTGCGTCTCCGTGAATCCGACTGACGGTCGCGCTCTTTTTGTCGTCAGAATTCTTTCGGACCTCAGGGGACTCGTTCAATTTCCGAATCTGAACGGAACCGAGTCGCTCCAGATATTGAGGATCGATCGAGCCTCACTTGAACGCCTTCCGGATGATTTTTGCCTACGATGTCCGAGGATCAGGAGCTTGTGCGTATAAACGGAGAATCGTGATGTACCCGAACAAAGTTCGACTCTTCAATTTCCATGTAATTTATCGATTTCAGAGACGTAAAATCGAATCGTTTGACAAACGTGCCGAATCTCGGAGGATGCGCGGATCTTCGCGTTCTGTGAGTACGTTATATACTGTGTGTGTGTGTGTGTGTGTGTGTGTGTGTGTGTGTGTGTGTGTGTTTTTCGTTCGTTGCTCGTTTCGTACGCCGGTACGCCCGGGCTTCGCCCAATTGACTCGCACCCTTCGGCTGCTCTCGCGCCCACACAGAGATCTCGCGAGTAACCGGATAACCTCGCTGTCCGGACGACCATTTGCCGATCTCGGTTCGCTTCACGACCTTCTTCTCTCGAACAACAATCTCCGGGAGATTCCCCGCGACTCCTTTGCCGGGCTCTCTCGTCTTCAGATACTGTGAGTCCGTACCACCGCGTGTGCAACATCGCCCGCTCTTACCTCTGTCGATTGCTCCAACAAAGCGCGTTCGTATTGTTGCAGTGATTTGGAAAACAACGAGATCGCCTACATCGATCCGGAGGCCTTTCGAGAATTTCGCCGTCTCGAGGATCTGTGAGTACGGCGAGTCCCCCCCCCCCCCCCCCCCGCTCCTCCTCGCATCCGTGTACGCGCAAAGAGCGGGCGCTCAGCCTAAACGTATTTGCAGAAATTTGGGCAACAACGTGTTTCCGGACTTACCGGTGGAGGGACTCTCGGGCGTGCTCCATCTGAAAACTTTCAACAATCCGGCGTTGCGAGAATTTCCTCCGGCCGACAGTTTCCCGAGGGTAAGAACGATGCTTCTCTCTTACGCCTATCACTGCTGTTCGTTCGTGAGGAACGAGGCCGACGATGAAGAACGTCGGCGGCGTCGACGGCCGAGCGGCGGTTCGTCGTCGAGGGTGAACGTTGTAGGTGAGGCAGCAGCCGCGGCAACGACGTCAACATCATCAGCGGTCGTACCCGTTCGCGAATCCGTTCTCTTTCCCAACGACGACGAGTTCGACATGAATCTTTGGAACTCGAGCTTTACCGACGTTTGGCCCCGATCCCGTGAGTACACGCGGAATCTCATAGTCTCACCTCTCCCGTGTAGGTATTTTTCTCAACGTATTCATCTTTCATCCTGATGATATCGTAGAAAAACGCGGGCGGTCTACTTTTAGATAATTCAAGCGGTAATTCACGGCTCAACGAACTTTGGGACAAGTTTCGCGGAGATTTTACTTATACCGGGAATCCTTCTTACACGGAAGAAGATTATTTGGACAAGATCGACGAACAGCAGCGGGAGCAGCATGAGATGACTCAACCAACTTTGGCGGGAATAGTAACGTTTAATGCTAACGTGCCGCCGCCGCCGCCGCCGCCGCCGCCGCCGTCGTCGTCGTCGTCGTCGTCGTCGTCGTCGTCGTCGATCCAATGTTTACCGCAACCAGGTACGTATTCGTCGACCCCCTCCGACGTGCCGGTTAACAATAATGTGTGCCCCCCTTCGGCAGGACCTTTTCTACCCTGCCGAGATCTCTTTGACTGGTGGACTTTGAGATGCGGAGTCTGGGTCGTCTTTCTTCTGGCGATGCTCGGTAACGGAACAGTCGTCTTTGTCATAGTATTCTCTCGGAGCAAGATGGACGTGCCGCGATTTCTCGTCTGCAATTTGGCTGCGGCTGACTTTTTCATGGGCATTTATCTCGGTAAGTCGGGGATTGCCAAGGTCAAAGAATATACAAGAGGTAAATAAAAAAGAGGGTGCGCGCGCGCGCGCGTGTGTCGATACACAGGGTTGTTGGCCGTGGTGGACGCCTCGACTCTCGGTGAATTTCGAAAGTACGCGATACCTTGGCAGATGTCGGTCGGTTGCCAACTCGCCGGTTTCCTCGGGGTTCTCAGCTCCGAGCTGAGCGTCTACACTCTCGCGGTTATAACGCTCGAGAGAAACTACGCGATAACCCACGCGATGCATCTGAACAAGAGGCTCTCGCTGAGACACGCCGGTTACATAATGAGCGTCGGTTGGATATTCGCTGTTACGATGGCGAGCTTGCCTCTTGTTGGTGCATCGGATTACAGAAAATTCGCCATATGCTTGCCGTTCGAGACGAGCGGCTCGGCCGCCCTTGGCTACGTTGTTTTTCTCATGTTCGTCAACGGTCTCGCCTTTCTCATACTAATGGGATGCTATCTCAAGATGTACTGCGCTATAAGGGGTTCGCAGGCATGGAACTCGAACGACTCTAGGATAGCCAAGCGAATGGCTCTTCTCGTATTTACGGACTTTCTCTGTTGGTCCCCGATAGCCTTTTTTTCCTTAACGGCGACCTTTGGTCTTCGTCTCGTATCCCTTGAACAGGCAAAGGTCTTTGCCGTATTCGTTCTTCCCCTTAATTCGTGCTGCAATCCCTTTCTCTACGCCATACTGACCAAACAATTCAAAAAGGACTGCGTTCTCATATGCAAAGCGATCGAGGAGTCCCGGGTTACTCGCGGTATCGGCAGATGTCGTCACAGCTCGAATTTTAGCAATCGTCAGACTCCCGCAAATACCAACAGTCTCGTCGATAGATCCTCCCGCGACAACAATCCTCCTCCAACTGAGGACGCCAATCATTTCGAAGGGGCAGGATGTGGCTGTGACGCGAAGCTCGTTCGTAGCGGCATCCCCGAGACGGCGACGACGACGACGACGACGACGACGACGACGACGACGACGACGTTTCGTCGTTCCACTCTACGAACGAACAACGAGTGTGGATGTGCCAATGATGATGATGACGCCGACGAAGAGGAGGAGGAAGAGGCAGAGCATGTCGCGAATGAAGAGAAGCAGCGACGCAATAATCGAGCGATCGCAAAGACTATTATTTGGTGGGAAAACCTCGGTTGTCCTTGCAGTAGCGGTGGTGGTGGTGGTGGTGGCGGTGGCGGCGGCGGCAGCGGCGGCGGCGGCGGCGGCGGCGGCGTCGGCAACGGTGGTGACACTCAGCCCCGAAGACAGAGACGCGAACGCGACGATCGATATACCTATAGGATTGCCGAGATTCAGCAGAAACAGCGTAAGCGCGCCTCGTCCTCCGTCTCCTCGAGTGACAACTTTTCCTCGTCGCGTTCGGACTCATGGCGTCGACATCACTGCGGTATACCCCTGAGACCCGTCGAACCGGCTGCCAAGAGGCGAGCATCCTCCTGGCTCGTCACGAGAAAACCTTCTCAAGACTCAAATCTGAGCTCGTCTCGCAACGACTCGTCGGGCTCGGCGACTACCGCGAGTACGAGCACTTGGCGCATATCGAGATCGAGCGCGTCTATCGATGCGGCAACGGCAACGGCGATTGCTCGTACCGCGCTACAAGCGAGACCCGCTGCCACTGCCACCACCGTTAGGCCCAAGCCGCGACTCACCCGACAGCTCGCTATTCGGGACGAGTTGACCGAACCACCGGGCGGGGCCGGCGCTGCTGCTGCTGCTGCCGCTGCCTCCTCTTCTTCTTGCTCTTCCCCTTCCCGACTCGCGGCCGTCAGACTTCTCGCGACTATACCCTCTGCCACTGAGATGAGCGAACAGCGGGACGACGATACCGCCTGCAGCAGCACCACCACCACCGTTTTTTGTCAGTGATGCGAGATTACCGAGCTGGTTTTTTCACGATTCCAAAAAAAGCCTACTCGATCTTAATTTTTACCTGAGACGGCTCGAAAGTTTTTTTTTTCTATATTATTTTTAACGATCGTGGAAGAAACGAATCTACCCCCAAACGATTTAGCATGTAGCAACCTAAGTAATTACGCGCGATTGAATTTGTATGGTGTTGTTTTTTTTATGCGTTCATCACGAATCGTAAACGGTGGAGACGCCCGAATTGTTATTTACGTCCACCCCCGCCGCGTCTTCCTGTATGCTATCTGTATTTATTAAGGATAAACGCGTTGTTTTACACTCTACGACACACACACACACACACACACACACACACACACACACATGTATATTAGATACGCGTTACGATTACGAGGCTAACGTTACCGATAACGGCAGGGTCTTTGTTTTTTAATGGATATATACATTTTTTTTATACGTTTATGCGAACGTCGGAGGTATATTTTTTCTTTTTTTTTTTTTTTATTATTATACGTATCGCGGTGTTTTGTGCGCGCGTCAAAATAATGAATAAATATATATAGCGGACGCTCGAGCGTCCGCAATCCGCTTTTGGACAATATAAATAAATATTTGTGTGCGTGCGTGTATTTCTTGCAACTGCCGATAAAGACGCATAAAGAATGAAAAAGTATTTATACGCAAAAGAATAATGCCTCGTTCGACGTGTGTACCACGATAATATTAGACGGAATAAAAATTTTCTAACGCAAAGACTGATTACGTGAGAAAAGGACGACAGCCGGAAGTTACTGCCGATGTATTCTTCCGTGTTGTGTTGAGTAAAGCAACGAATTTTTGCCTATATTCTCGACGCGTCTTACTTTTTTTTCTCATTATTATGTACGTTGAATATCGAATCGTTTAACGGATGACGACCATGTACGTCTTACGTATAAACGGAGGGTTGGCGCGGAAGTGTAAAATTCAATAAATATTTGACGCGATAAAGTCGGATTTTTCACAGACCTGCATTATTATTATTATTATTATTATTATTATTATTGAAGTTGTTGTTGCTATCTTTCTAGTAACTATTGGTAGATCGTAGGTGCGATGAGAAAGAGCGATAGCGAAGCAGCCGCTCCTCTCTTATTCCACAATGTGCCCCCTCCCCTCCCCTCCCCCAAAGCCCATTTTAACATATGTACATATTAGACGCGTATTCAGTAGTAAGGATTCAACGCTCAATCGTCAAACGCTCAAATACAATGTTTGTTAGGAGTGTACGAAAAGGCGTACAGATAAGCGCGAAAACCGCTCCACCGACTATTGTTCGCTAACAATCTTAAATATCATTCTCACCGTTGCAGGGCGCGTCTCGAGCATTGCCCTTTTCACAATGCTCTCGTTGTTTCTGCACACTCGCCTGTTATCAGCCGCCGCTTCGACTTTTCTACCAAAGTACACTTGCTTTTGGTCCGCCTAGCCTTTGAGGCTACACCGTGTCTCCCACTTGCTAGCCCCCTCTCGACAACGACAACGATTCATCGAAACTTGCTCCCGTGCGCACGGGCCGGCAAGGTAAAGGAGAAAAAGAAGAAGTTGAAAATGCTTGAACGATGGTAAACCTATTTACAGATAGAGAGAAAGATATTCCGGTGAATCGACGAGAGAGAGGGGGAGAGGACGTTGCATCACGTTGGTTTCGTCTTGGTCTTTCGAAAAGCTGGAAAATGGAGCTTTCTTTTTCGTCGTCGTTTCATCTCGTCGTTGTCGGCGGTCGAATTGGAATCGGTCGAGAGCGTCTCGTCGTCCATTGACTGCTGAACGTTCGGAGGCGGCTCTCGGAGAGTAGGCTGCTTGCGGAGACTCGCGAAACGACTCGATGCTCTTTCAGCGATATCTCCTAAACTGTTTTCCGACGAGCAAGTCTTCGATAGGAATGATGAGCCGCCGCCGCCGCCGCCGCCGCCGCCGCCGCCGCCGCCGCCTGAGGCCGTAAACGCACCTCTCTCCTCGCTGCTCGCGAGTGTATACGCGTCCTGACTGCAGGATCTGACCATACCCCGACCTCTCGAAACAGCGCTACCAAAGCTCGTTGCCTCTCTCCGCCATGTTTTGTTCTCGTTCGGCGTAGCTTGCCCGCTCGTATCGTCACCACCACCACCACCACCACCACCACCACCACTGCCACCACCACCACCACCACCACCACCGCCGCCGCCGCCGCCGACGATAAATTTAATAGGTTCCGGCGGTGTCTCCTTGCCAGTTTCGCTGCTCGAGGCGGAATCCGGCGGCACCGACGACTCCTTCCACCCGAAACTCTGCTCCGATCCACCTGCGCACACACATACAAACAACCATTGATCATCATCGTGTCAACAAGAGTAATACCTCTCTACCCGACCCTGACAAAGAGGCGGTTTGTTCTCTTCCTTTACTTCCGGAAACAATTTCACGATTTTTTGTCTTCTTTTTGTTTTCGTAAAGATTCATCGCCGCGAGCTTTATTCGATATATAATAATAAACTATCAAGAGCACAATGTTAGTCAAATTTGTTCGTATTATAATACAATGATACATTAAGGTGTAGTTTTAACAACAACAACGATACCAACGATAACGCTCGTCGGAAAAATAATATTAATATTAATATTAACAACGATAATAATAATATACGCAGCGCCTTGGCCAATTTTAACGGCCGAGGAGCTTCTATTCGAGAATGTACAAAATACAATTTCATCCGATGGAAGAGGGATGCTCGAGATCGAGACGAGTCGGTAGCGACGACGGAGGAGGCGGTAGCAGCGGCGGCGGCGGCGGCGGCGGCGGCGGCGGCGGCGAAGGCTGGAGCGGCGGAGGCTGGAGCGACCCGTCACGTCGAGCGATACTCTTATCGTGTATACAAGATTTTTTCGATACGTACGTATGTACGAGATATTAAAAAGGCACTCTTCGATATTGAGCGAAACGAGAGAGCCGCTGGAAGACTGGATTCAAAGCGGAGGAAACAACGAAACGAAAGAGAAAGAGACAAACGCGTGAGAAACTACAAGGTGGAAGATAATTTATCTCCCGAAATTGACCATGGGAAAAGTATCGAACGGAAAAGTATCAAAGAATAACGGTTAACGCGAAAAAATAAAAAATGTTAACATTTTTTTCCGTGTGTAGGGGTGACACACGCTAACGATGAGTACATACCCAACGTGTCCGAAAGTAAATCAATCCGAGTGCTCATGGACATCCGTTTCAATCTTACCTGCAGCGGGGTTGGAGGAGGTGATGATGTTGGCGGCAGCTCCGCCGCCTCCGCCGCCGCCGCCGCCGCCGCCGCCGCCGCTCGTAGATGGCGAGTAGACAGAGCTCGAATCGTCGTCCAAATCATCCTGGCTACTACTCATTCGTCCTGAAATAGAAAAAGAAGAAAAAAAAGAACTACAGAAAAGCTTTGAGGGAATTGCAGAAGAGACAGGAGGTCGTCATTACCGCGGAGAGCCAAGCTCCGACCGTTTGGCGCACCCCGGTACAATATCGTTTCCAGATAGTTCAAACCGTTGTTGTTGATTATGTTGAAACCACACAAAAGTTCGATCTGCTTCCAACGATGCACGCGCTCCTGTAGTTCGACGGTAACTTCGTTCAAGGATGTTCTTGCTTCGACGATGCTCCTGTCGACCTCGTCGATAGATTTACCGTGGGTCGATACGAATGCTCCGACCAGACTCGAACGCTTCTTTCGCAATTTTTCGCACTGTTGGCGTGCCCCGGGGGGTGAGAGGGAGGGGGCAAGACGAAGATGGAAAGAATACGCTTGAATAAAGGTTGCGACGAAATTAGGGGTGCGATACTCCCGAAATCAATCGACGACTTACCGCCTCACGAGCCTGTTGCAACTGCTTCTCGGCGGATATTCTCTTCTTCGTATAAGCCTTGTTCTCGATCTCGTGGGTGAGTTGAAGCCAGTGTTGAAGTCCCACGGGAGGAGACCAGCAACGATCCTCGAGTTCACCCTCGGCGCGCTGCAGCTCCATCTTGAGCATCTACGAGAGACATAAGAGATGAATCGCGAGGCAAACAGTTGCGTAGAGGGATGAAAAGGGGGTTGGGGGGGGGGCCCACCTCGATTTCCGCTTTGAGCTGAGATACCTCGAGATCCGAGCAAGAAGAGTGCAGTCCCAGGCTCTCGTCTTGCAGTCGTTTTACCAGATTTTCCTTCTCGGTCGCGGCGCTCTCCTGCTCGAGTCTAGCTCTTTCGAGTTCCTTCTGCAAAGATAAAGGGGTTGTGGGGGAAAAGGAACAAGGAGGTTCGAGACAAAGTGGAATTCTATACGCACCTGCAAATCCTCGAGCGCGACCTCGGCATTGTGCAAGCCTTCCATGTCCTTGACCAATCTTCGAACGTGTTTCTCGGAACGCTTCTTCTGCTGATAGGCGTACCAACAGGCAATCAGAGCTCCAAACAAGAGGGTTATCAGTACGAGATCCTTGAGGCTGTGTCCGGTATCTACGGAGGCGGCGGGAAACACACACGAACACACGTTCGATCGTACGATACAAAGAAGGAGTAATATTCGAGTTTAAAGAGTCAAGTTTCGATACCTTTGGGCGGTCCGAACAGAACAACGTCCATCGCTTTGAGAGCTATTTTTTGTTTGTGAATAGGATCTTTGATGCCAAGAACGTTGCTCAGGTAGTGCATGTTGTTGACGGCTAGCCTAAAAAATGATCGCCCACCAATTTATAGAGCGAAAGGAACCAACCAGCGCAGCGGGAGCCTAGCTACGGCCGTTACCTGGGAAGAGTGGCACCGGTAACGCGATGCTGTATAAAATTGGAGACGTACTGAGGAAGTTCGACGTTGCTGGTGAGCCACTCGGATGTTTGTTCGATCGTCCAATTGTGTACCTGCGCGCAAGCGAGCCCGCGGAACAAGGCGATTCGCGCATAAGTTAGATAAATTTGGTAACCGAGAGTCGGCGATACGAGAAAGAGCGACGAGACTTTGTTCGTACCTCGGAACGTAGCCAAGCTTCCCACAATTCTCTGACGCTTATGTGCATGTCGTCGTTGTGATGAAAGGCTCGCTGTCTTCTTTCGTAGCCGGCCTCGTACTGAAGTTCTTCCCTCAAAAACTGTAAACAAGGATAGAAGAGTCTCGGGCGACGATAGAGTTGGAATAGAAATGACGCTCCTTCCCGGAGGTGCTCGTCTTACGTCGTCCGATTCGGAAAGATCTACGTCGCCGTCCGCGTCGTCGTCCAATTGGCTGTGCAGCGACTCGATGGCCTCCAAACCTAGACGATCGTGAGATGCCATTGTGATACAAGCTAGGTCGTCGTTACAAGTTTCCACGCCTACAATAAAAATCGTCGACCAAAGGCTAATTACTCGCCGGGGAGGTGGGGGGGGGGGGGGGGGTGGCGGGGTGGTGGTACCACGGAGCAAGGAGAAAAGGAGACTCGTCTCCAAAGGGGAGAGACACTTTGACAAACTCACTGGATTGAGCGGCGTCTCTGGCGACCGCCTTGGCCAATCCGTCCGTATAGCTGCCGGAGAAGGCTGTCATTTTAACGGGCGGAGGAACGGTCGTCGAGGCATCCGTCGTAGCGCCGCTCGAGCTCGATCGAGTTGGAAAATTTGATTGACCGGTATCGAGGGCTCCACCGCCGGCGGATACCTCCATCACGCAACAATACGAGCACAGCAGCCGAAGACCGAACAGCAGGATCGCGTCGGCATTTCGCACGAGCCCTCGCATTTTAGGTTAGCCTCGGCAATTTGTCCGTCGCGAATATCTGCTCGGACTGGCTATCATCGGTAGGGAAACCGAGAGACGTCGACGAAAAACACCAACACCACCACCTCCACTACCAGCAGGGAACACCAGTTTGGGCGACTAGTGTCGAACGGATGAGGAGAATCGCGCGAGGTCTGCTGCACTGCCAAGGATGGATCGCGCACGACGCACGTCAAGTTTTTTCTTTGACGCGCGTATACGACAAGAAAGACAAGAGAGGTAAGACAATTTTGTACAAACGTTGCGATCGTTTAAACGCGACGCGGCAGTTGCGGCGGTGGCAGCGGCGGCGCTATGCATCGAATTCATCAGCTGTCGTCGTCCTCGCCGAGCGCACTAATTATAATATCGCCATCTATACGAATAGCTCACATTTTATCAAATTATATTCACATATACTTGTATTCTAGATTCGATTGCAACGAGTAAACGCGCTGCACTCACCAAATATCCCTCTCCCCCCACCCCTCTATCCTCGTGTCATTTTGCAAAGCTGGCCAAATATACGCTACACGCGCGCGCGCGCGCGCGCACGACCACCCCAACGTGTATACACGTATGCAATTGGAAATATACAGCGCGCAGTATTGCCGCCGTCAAGGTTTCGCGCTTCTACGTTAATTGTATCAAAACCGGGATTCGATAGGTGGTTGTTGCATGTGTTACACGCAACCCACGTACGCGACTACGAGCTCGTAGGTGCGCGAGCGATGACCAATCGCGTGCACTGGGCCACACGGATCGGTTTTGTGTGCGCGCGCGCGCGTGTGTGTGTGTGTGTGTTTTGTGTGCGGCGCGTGTGCGGCGCGTGCGTGTGTGTGGTTGCGTATGCAATACCGTTCGACTCATTGTCGCGCTTCTGCAGTGACATAAGCGGCAAAGCCGTTCGCGACACCACTTACACCATATATCCATCGAAATCGGGGCCGACTGTTTTATCCTCTGGCACGCGCTTGTATCCATATATTCGCGCCTCCAACTTGTCGATAAGGTCGAAATTCGTCGACTCGGCATCGTTGACAACACAACACAACGACGAGAACGACGACGAGGCTCGTTGGGTGAAATCCTTTTCGGGGTAGATAACTTAATCGTCGAAGTGTAAATAAAATGTCGGCAAACGAGGGGGATGATCAACTCGACATCGATAGTTCAAACTTCAATCCGGACATGTACTGTTACAAAGTAGCTACGGTAAATATAGAAAATAAAAAGCTTGTTCCAAACACGTTTACGTGGCCGCTCGATCGTTTCGACAGGAGTACCGACTCCGTGATATAATGGACAATATGGAGGAAATAGCGGCGACGAGAGCGATACTGGAGTCGGAATTACAGACCCTCGTCTACGAGAATTACAATAAATTTATATCGGCGACCGATACAGTGAGAAAGGTAGGTGTTAGCGAGCGAATATCAAAGGATACCTGGAGAAAAAGCGAGTAAATGTACACACCCGCGTCGAGAACAGATGAAGAGCGACTTTAGGCAAATGGAGGATACCCTGGATTCGTTGGAGACCAACATGGAGAGTATAACTTCATTTTCGGAAGGGATATCTTCGACTCTCCACAGAACGAGACAAAAGATATCGAGGCTTTCCTCGGTGCATGCCCTTCTAGAAAGATTGGAGTTTCTGTTTGAGCTACCGATGAACCTGAGGACTCTGACCGATAGTGCCAATTACGCAAAGGTAAAGTCCAAGAGATGCCACAGCGCTGGTACAAAAGAAATACACGCCGCGTATATTTTCTTAACAGGCTGTGGACGATTACGCGCGCGCTCAACGAGTATTGGAAAAATATGAAAACGTGCCCTCCTTTGACGGTATACGCAGGGACTGTGAAGGTGCCGCGGACGAGCTCAGAGCCAAACTCAGGGTCGAGTTTCGCAAACGCGATAGCGACGCTGACTCTCTTGCCAAAAAGGTGGAACTCCTGTTGCGACTGAAGGAACCCGCCGTTTCGTTGTGTGCCGAATTTCTCAGTTATGTCGACGATCGACTCTCCGATCAATTGGATATGCTCGCCAACACGCGCGACAACGATATTCTTGAATTCATGGATGCGACCAGCTCGGGTTTTCTCCGAGATTTGTGTCGCGCAGTCGCCTCTTGCGAAACCATGTTTGTCGACCGGGCACTGCCGCGATCGTCGGACGGTGGTGACGACGACGACGACAACGACGACGAGGACGAGGACGACGACGACGACGACGACGACGACGACGACGATGACAACAACGACGACGACGACAACGACGGCGTCGACGTCGACGTCGACGACGACGCCGACGCCGACGCCGACGAGGACGACGACGACGACGACGACGACGACGACAACGATGATGACGACGACGACGACGACGACGACGACGACGACGACGACTCGAACGCCAAAGCACTCGCTCGTCTCGATGCCTTTGTTCTCGGTAACGTCAACAAGTATTTCGATCTCGTAACCAAGAGAATCGATCGAGTCGCCGATACGGCTCTACTGGTTCGCGCTTTGGACAGATTTCACAAGAGGCTAAGAACGATCAACGGACTCTGCACCGAGACGGACGTTTCCAGGTGGGCTGCGGCAGGGACCCGCAAACACCCCTAGCCTCGCAACTAAGTTGATTCTCGTTATATTTCAGAAGAGCAACGATAGTCGCGATAAACGCCGGAAAGAAACAGTGTCGCGCTCACTTGGACTCGTTGAAGCAACATCTCGGCGAGACTTTGGCCAAAGTCCGTCAGAGTTTGGCGACGAGAGCGAGCGAGGAGGCTGGTGAGAGAGGAACAGCAGCAGCGGCGGCGGCGGCGGCGGCGGCGGCGGCTGATAGTGGCAACAACGCCGCCGCCGACGGTGGTCTCGCGGAACTCGCGGCTCTTTTGGTTGTACCAACGATCGAAAGGGTCAAAGGAGTCTTGCACGATTTATCGGTGAGAGTAAAAAGAATAAAAAGAAGGAGGGGCCGGCAATGTAACGAATCTTGCGTTTCAGGCTTTTCTTCAACCGGATCTTTCCTTCAGTCGGAATAAAGAATTTCTTCGAAGCTTCGGGGTGAGGCAAGTTCGAGAGGGCCTCGTTGTGGCTTTTCTCAATCATCTGATCGAGACCGTATCCGGATTCGCAACTGGGTCGGACGTACCCAAATTTCCACCCACATTGTTGCTGTTGCTCGGCAAAATGTGTTTGGAATTCAAGGAAAGCGGCGTCCGTTATCTCGTGAGTACCGCCCCGCGCGACCGACCGTATTTTTCTTCTCTCTCCGTCGTAGATTTCTCTTGAGCCGCGCGATTCCTCCTTCGATCTCACTATCGTCACGCTTAGCTGACAACGAGCGACGAGACGTTCAACGTTCGAGAGTATACCGGCGGTAGCGACGGCAGCAGCTGCCCACTTGAGCGCGTCACGTCCGAGCTCGAGATGTGCGATAATTTTCAAAAAGCCGCTCGTCACTTGTTGAATCGTTACGTGAGGCTTCAGGGATTGGCGGTATCGCGAATGCTTCGCAAGTCGGTCGAGACGCGAGATTGGCTCCACACGATCGAACCAAGAACCGTCAGGGCTGTAATGAAACGAGTCGTAGAGGACGTTACGGCGATCGAGGCACAGGTAACGGCCCTCTACGATGACACCTCTGAGACTCTTGCCGACAGAAGCAGCGACAGCAGCAGAAAGACCCACAGGTTCAACATTGAAATAAAGGGTCTGTTCGTTTTAGCTACACTTTTCTACACTTCTTCCACCTCCAGTGGACTTTCTATTACTGTATCTGGTCAAAGTGTAGAAAGTGTAGCTAGCGCGAACAAACCTAAAGTAACAGAGAGGGTGTAGAGGGGAATAAAGAAGAGAAGAAAAATTCAACGCGTTTTTGCGATTTCAGCGTTAGCGTGTCGCGACATCGCTACAGATCCAACTGGTCCTCGTACGCTTCCAGTCACTTGGACTCTTCGCTCGTTAGCAACATTCACAAGCTCTTCTCCGAACGAATAGACATTTTTTCCTCCGTTCAATTTAACAAGGCCTCCATACTAACGGGTGTAATCAAGATAAGTTTAAAGGTAATGACGAGCGAAACGAGTAAACCCAAACTACCACGCGATATATCATTCGTGTTTCTCCTATCTTCGTGCAGACGTTCCTCGAGTGCGTGAGACTTCGCACTTTTGGCAAATACGGTCTTCAACAGATCCAAGTTGACACGCATTATCTCCAATTGTACCTGTGGAGGTTCGTCACCGACGAGAAGTGAGTTGTATCGGAAAACGGTTGATCCGGTTGATTGTATAACGGTTGATCCGTAGCGCCGTGTCTTTCGTTTCTTTCGCAGCCTCGTACATTTTCTACTGGACGAGATACTGGGTAGCGCGGTTCATCGTTGCCTCGAACCCGTACTCATGGAGCCGAGCGTCGTCGACATTATTTGCGAGAGAGGCTGAATCGACAACCCATGAACATATACATCTCGTACACGCGTGCAATCCGATATATATTTTACAAATATTATTTATCGTATTTCGTGCGCTCGTAAATAAAGCTCGTCTTGTGAAAATTGTCAAAATTTCGTTGTTTTCGTAATTCTCGCCTGTCCGTGTCAAAGAATATCTTTTTCTTTTTTTCCTCGAACGAACAAAGGCGTTGTCGTCGGCCTGATCGAGGAACGCAAGAGGTACGCCCACACGAGCAGTGTCAAAGTACAACCATCCATAGGTGTTGGATCCCTGCCCCGTTGGATCGAAAGAAGCGGCTATACGAGAGAGACGGGCGCGGGCCGGGTCAAACGATTTTAACGAGCAGGCTCGAGAGAGGCTGGACGCTCCCGCTACCGACGGTCGACTCGCGAATCTCACGTTTGGCTTGTCACCGCCGGGAGCGGGAGCAGGTAAGACCGCGGCTCGAAGGGTGGGAGGCGCGCTCTCGTGTGTACCCCTCGCAAGCGGGAACGTCACGACGTTAATTCCAACTTCCTCCCTGCTGTTGCGCGCTGCTCCACGGTGGATGCGAGATTGATTCTTGGCGTATCCGGCGTACACGCGGGCCTACGCACCGCATATTATACCCAATTTAATACAGTCTTTTAACATTAATAAAGACGCCTTGCGGCCGCATCGCCGCCGATTGACGGCGGTGTCCCGCGCGCGCTCGCAGGCATTCTACGAGGGGGCCGGGGTGAGCTCGCGTCGCGAGCTCCCGCTGCATCGCTCCTTTCGTTTCTATTATTTTTCAATCAACGGCATTTACTCAAGTAAATAAAGACTCGTAAGTGAAGAATTATTTATCTACAAAATGAAGATAAAATGTCTATACACGTGTCGAGGAGCGAAACATCGATGATGCGCGCGCTCTCGCGTATACGGGTAGTTTTACCGCGCCAAGCGGAAAACTATAGCAATCAACAATGAGATAGGTTGTACACATGTTGGAAAACATCTGTGCGCGTTGCGACGTTCAATTTTTTTTCCATCTTTTTATTATCGGTAGTGGAGAGGGATTACGAGGGGAAACGGTAGCGGTCGCACTCTTGGTCGTCCAGCTAGATACGCGAGCGTATCCGGTAAGGCGGGTTTGACGAGCTACATCCGCATATACGAGGAGCAATAGCAGCAGCAGCAGCACGACGCGCCCGTTCGCCGAAAGAACAAGCGGGCTCTTGGTACTGGCGTTGGAGGAGGGGCAACGGGACAAAGGGTATACTGTGCGAGCCCGCATACACGCGCGAAAGCGAAAAATTGCTACGCATACGTTTCGTCGCGATCATAAAGGTGGAAGCAGCAACTAACATGAACAAGAGTGCTTGTACGAATACTTCGAAGAATAAATCGCGCGCGCCATAGAAGATAAACGCGATTCGTCGTTGCTGAGGCCCAGCGTGCGCGCGCCAGTACAAATCGGCACGGTGCGTTCTTCTCGACGATCGTCGCGGGGTCCGCCCGGGAAGATCGCCTCCTCTACCAAAGAGAGAGAGAGAGAGAGAGCCGGCATCGTTGCGAACGGATTCCCGTCCCACCGCGAGCTCTCTTAATAGGTAGCGAACGTCGCTCGAATGCTTAATGTCGAGCAGTTTTAGGATTAAATTGACCAATCGTTTCCCGCGCGCACCGAGGAGCGGCCAATTACGCTTCTCGCCCGCCTATATCAAGCCAATCGAGGCTGCTCGATCGTTCAGTCGAGTATGCGCTCCGTTCTCGGGAGGGTCTTTCTCTCTCTCTCGCTCTCTCTCTCTCTCCCTCTCTCTCTCTCTTTCATTTTTACTTCGGTCACCTCGCGAAGCTCCCGCCGATTGTGTACGCGTGTTTTGAAGAGTTCCGACGAGTCGTACGATCGCGCGAGCGCGCGCGCGCCGGCGCGCGTATTTTACAACACGAGCTCGGGTAGCTCTTATCGTCGCTCGCGACCTCTCGAACTCAAGATGTTGCCCGTTTCTCGCCGCAGCTTGGTGAGATGAATCCCAAGCGAGTACGAGCAGTAGGGGAGGTCGCATTTTTTGCCAGCCCGACTAAGCGCGGATTAAGTCGAATTAGCGTTAATCGAGCTCGTCGTTCCGCAGTTTCCGCCCCCCCCCCTTTCCGCGCGACCTCCTACGCCTCAATCGCCCGACGTTTCTCCGATTCTCACACGTTGTCCGTGACAGACGCGATATTCCTTTCCTGAACTAATCGTCGATTATCCCCTTGGCGAAAATAATACGGGTCGGCCCGCAGCAATGCCCGCGCGATCCACGACCGACGGATCTTTTCTTCGAATCTCCCCCCCCCCCCCGCCGCCCCCTGCAACCGCCTCATTCCAGCGTTAGAGAAGAGAGCGCTCTTGAGGAATGAGCGCCAACCTGATGCTGGGTAAGTGCGCATAATTTATATTAAAGTGTGTGTATATATATATATATATTCGCAATCGTAACTCTTTCCGTCCGAATGTGATATTTGCTACGTTGTATTATTGTTTGTCTTGTCGCGTGCAAGGGAGCCGCGGTCACGCCCGAGACGAGATCCTTTCATCTACCGTACTTAGCCAACGTTTCTCCGCCAGTCAATTATTCAATATATCGCGCGTCGTTTGAATTGGCGGGGGTGGCACAGATCTCGGCGTCGCATGTTTCTCGACGAGTTTCGGGGCTATCTCATGGTGAAGCACGCATCAACGAGGCGCATCCGGCCACCGAGAGAGAGTGAGAACAGAAATTTCGTATCCTCTCCTGTTCTTAAGTACTAGTGCCGCAGGAGTGACTAGACTGGACTAGAAATTACCGCGTCTCCTGCTGCTCAAGTGCTTATCAATGGGTCAGGACGCACGACTGCTCGAAACGGTGTCTTCGTCGTTAATGGCCGGGATGGGGTGGGGGGAGGGGTGGCAGCGTCGGTACTGCAATTTGTTATCTACGCAAGTCTTCGGAGTAGCAGCGATTTGTTATGTGTCGAAATAAAAAAAAAACACCATTTGCCGTGTTGTATCTAATAACAATACTTTTTTCTGGTTTCACAGGTATGGAATGTTTTCGTTTGGGTAGGCCGTCGCCGCTTCGGAGCAGATGAGCCCCCCCCCCCCCCCCCCCCCACCCCGTATACGTTAAAAATGACAAAGATGTTACGTCTTATTTGGCGTTGCGAATAAAATTTCAAAGGCTATTACTCTCGCGTCGTGTGTACCGGTGGTGGTCCGTGCCGCTCTCTCGCTCTCATCTCCGTGATTCAGCCAATCCAATTACCCAATTGTCTCTCACCAATTTTGCAAATGCTCCGAGCAACCGTCTTTAATGGCTGGAGTAACCAATTGTACGAGACGCGTATATTTTCGCTCTGATGCGACCAATTGAGTCGTCCAGGGGGAGACACGTCCTCGGCGAGATGAAAGAGAGGGAGAGAGACAGAGTTCTTCTTCTTCTCCAAATTCTGCGAGCGATATTTCTCATCGTAGGGCGCACTTTTTTTTCTCGATTGGGGCGTACGTAATTTCGCCGCGTTATTCCGCGAGCAAACGCATCCAACGAATTTCGAAATGCTTTTAAAAATGCGACACTCGGATACGTAATAAAAATGGTTGAAAACTATCGGTATCGCCGTTTGTCACACTCGTTACCCGCAACTTGTGCGTCTTACACGGTATAGTGTCGGGGCAAAGAGCGTAACGGCGAACTATCTATCCGGAGCTTCGAAAGTGGGAGAAAGTAATCGCCGTTGGTTAGGACGAACCGCTTATCGATAAAGCAGCAACCGCGAGGATTTTTTTGTTCGTTTTCGTTGCACGCTCGATCAGTGAGCTTCACGGATGTTCGTTCGTGGCGTAAGTGGTCGTTTCGGAATTGCTAGATTCACCGCCGCTCGGAGATGTTTAACGTAGTCTCGGCTCAACCCGCCGCTGTCGCGCGTTACTCGTTGCACTGTACTTGACGATTGAAAGTTGCCAAGTACTCTCGGTGCAATATGGGCGGATAACAGAGTGGCGCTTCCAAGGAGCCGTGTCGAGTTTGCAAACGGATAAACCCATGTTCACTCGTTTCATATTTACGTGTAAAATATTTCAATTTCCAACGAGTTGTACGGAATCGTTTTCGCGGCGATGATTCATTGAGTCAAGTCCCCCCTCGCCCCTCTCTCACAACAATATTCATTTGTAGCTCTTGCACGGCTTTCTCGTCGGCGGCGACGGGTGAAAAATTGACAACTTGACAAATTGACGAATTGAAGAGAGAAAAAAAGAAAAGAGCGAGTCGCTTGAAGATCGATGAGAGGAGGGAAAGGATCGCGGGCAAGATAGTAGCAATCGGTATTTAATGCCTTTCCATCTGAGAAGAAGTTCAATCCCAGAAATGGAGGAATACACGGCCGCCTCGGACGTTTCCGTCGTCGACGTGTACGACATTGCGTCCGAGATCGGTAAGGAGTGCGAAAAGCTGATAGATGTCTTTGGAGCGGATGCCGTCACAGGCCTCATGCCCAAAGTTATAAACGCCCTGGAATTGCTGGAGAGTTTGGCGACGAAGAACGAGAGAGAAATAACAACGGTGCAGGAGCTCAACGCCAAGATATCTCAATTGGAGACGGACAAGATAGGCAAGGCGGAGGATAGACAGAGATTCGAGAAGGTGAGCGGACGGACCGGCCTCCCCCCCCCGCCTCGCTTCTTCTCATTGCGCTAGAGCTTTAAGGTTTT
Source organism: Ophion costatus (assembly GCA_951751655.1). NCBI lineage: Eukaryota > Metazoa > Arthropoda > Insecta > Hymenoptera > Ichneumonidae > Ophion > Ophion costatus. The sequence goes on along the minus strand of OX632362.1, from coordinate 42,469,321 downwards.
TCTCGATACAGGAGGTAGAACAAACTGAGGAACACTGGAGGCAAGAGTCCCGCGACCTGTTGGGCATGGTCACTCGACTGCAGGATGAAAATCGTCGTCTGTCCGAGGCGCTGCACGAGTCGCGTACCGATACCCGAGACAGCGGTAAACAAAGTACTAAAGAGCGTCTTTGCCCCTGTAGCGCGCACGCCCCCCTTCTTTCGACGGTACGTACGGCTAACGCGCTCTCCGGTTAGCCTTTACAGCTAGTCGGGAGGTGGACGTCGCCGTTTTGCAGCATCTCAGAAGCGCCGTCGACAAACAGAGAGACCAGATTCGAGCGAGGGATCGCGAATTTTCCCAAAAAAATATGGAGATTGAAAATGTAAATAATTGTGAAAATTATTGCCCGCGTTTACCTGCCTTTCGCCGGCTGTGTTTCTCACGAGATCTTGCCGTCTTTCGCCGGACTAGCTGACCGTACAAGTCGAAAAATTGGGGGCGCTCGGCCGAGAATTGAAACGAAAGCAGCGTCAAGCGCAGATGCAGTCTCGCGGCCTTGTCGAGGAGAGGGCCGATTTTCTCGCTCAGCTGCAGGACCAAAATCGCGAGCTCATCAATTTACGAGCTCGATTGGGACTGGCGCGAAAGGAGAACGAGGATCTGACCAAATGTCACGGGAATCCGGATTTAAGCAATAAAGTTGTCTACGATTTGGACGATCCGGACAGGCCTAGATTCACAACCGCCGAACTGAAGGAAATTTTGCACGAGAGAAACGAGCTCAAGGCCCGAGTTTCCGATCTCGAGGACGAGCTCGAGCTTTATCGTCCAAAGCCCGAAACGTACGTATCATTCGGCCATATATTTTTTCGCCTCTGTACGCGAGGGGCGTGTTTTTTTTGTCCCTGAGGCCGAAAAAACAAAATGACGATCGCTCGGCTAGTTTTCGCCTATTGTTTGTAACTTGATTTTGCATGATTTCTTTTTGTTTTTTCCATTTTCCATGGTCGATCGATTCGCGCCCTGTGTATCTTGCCACATAAAACACAAAATTTCCTCCCGCGTGGGCTTTGAGATCAGGCAGCGGGCTACCGGCAATCCCGACTAACGTTTATGCGTAAGAACACATCGCTCCCCCGCCCCATCCTCGTACACGCTTTTTTTTTCTCACATTGCGAATGACGTTTCAAACGCATTTGCAACCAAATTAATTCGCTAAATTTGGCGAGGCGTATTATCTCGTTGGTTATTGAATCTATCGTCTTTTTGTCAGACCCGAGGATGAGAGGGAAGCACCGGTACAGGGTCCACTTCCATACGAGCCCGACGATGCACCATGGAAAAAGTCCTCGGAATCTGGCATTCGAAAATTGTAATTCTCATCTTTCCTATTCTCAAGCTTGATACTTTCAACGATCGAGTCTCATGAGGCGTAACTTACAAATTTCAGCTTCCGTAAAATCTTTTCCGAAAACAGTGGTGGTTTTCTCGGTGGGAGCAGTCCCCGGCGAAGTCTTTCCAGTCTTTCGAAGATGGCACTTTCCGGCAACGGTGCCAGTGACACATCCATCTGAACAGATATTTCAACGAGAAATGACGCCTGAAAGCACTTGCGGCTTTTTCCAATAATATTATCTTTATTGGCGGCGGCGGCGGCGGCGGCGGCGGCGGCGGCGGCAGCAGCAGCAGCAGCAGCAGCAGCAGCAACAGCAGCAGCAGCAGCAGCAGCAGCAGCAGCAGCAGCAGCAGCAGCAGCAGCAGCAGCAGCAGCAGCAGCAGCAGCAGCAGCAGCAGCGTCAGCATCGTCAACCCAAATCGAGGATCTTTTTCGTATCGATCGAGCGTCAGCTATTCCCTTGAGGAGGTAGTACAAGTATTTTATAACGATGATATAATTGTTGCCAAAAATACTAGCCATCGTAGGTCTATAATTATACAAAGGCATATATTTTAAACCGGGAATGGATCAATTTCAGCCTCAAAACATATTTCCTTGTCATTGTACTTTCGATCAAACTTCCTCTTTTATTTTATACATTTTCACATTGCGTTTATCGATGCTATACGCCGACGCTGCTGCAATACCAAACCAACGAGTCCTCGATCGATAAAACTTAATTACGGTATTAGATCCAGTTTACGATTAATCTAGAGAGAAAGAGAAAGGGGCGGGTTTCATCGGCAGAGGGCGCGCGCCTTCGTTTTGTCGCAAAAATCTCGCAGAGTTCTTCCAGATTGGTTGAATTTCTTCGGGTATGCTAATATTTAGCACCCACAAAGTATAACGCATATATATGTGACATAGAGCACGTGTGCTAAATCGACATTCCAAAGAAATAAAAAGAGCAACTTGTAACGATGATGAGAAAGGAGACAAACATTCACTCAGAAATAGAGACGAGGTATCTACTCGTCGTAGAAATGAACATTTTCGTGGTAAAGCGTACATATCCATTGGTGAATTATCGACGAGATAAAATTTGCATTCGGAGCAAAGTATTCTGTTGGTCTGTTTTTTCTCCTTCCAAGAACGTGTATTTTCCAAAAGAGAGAAAGGCCAAAATCCAATATATCAACAATACAAATACTAAAGGCAGTGATGATTATCGTTTGTTTAGTTTCCAACGCGACACGAACATTTGTATATACACACACGCACACACACACACACGCTATATCAAACAATTAACAAATTGTCGTACGTTAGTCAAGTAATACGAAATAGACTCGTGGGTGAACATTGAAATTGTAATGGAAACTGTTACATGAATAAAATATAGGTACAACTTTTGATGCCTCGATTATTCTATCGTTGCGCGCTGTTACGGTGGTGGAAAAAAAAAACAAACAAAAAATTGGCAAGATAAAATTGTGTGGATTACAAGTCGACGTTGTTCAAATTAGCCGCGGAGCCTTTGGGCAAATCGGGAGGTACGAATTTACCGATGGGCTGTATCGCCTGGCGTTGTTCGGCCAATTTCCGCATCTCTTGCCTCAATTTTCCCAGTATGGCATGATTCGGCTGATTGACGGCTGCTTTACCCTGTAAAAGGGTTATCTCTTGTTCC